>JACSVZ010000008.1:26859865-27294865 GCA_014706295.1 Lycocorax pyrrhopterus obiensis
GTTGAGAAAGAATGTGTAGTTGAGAAAGAATATGTAGCCTTAGTTCAGTGTTTATTACCTGGAATTATTGCTTATGGATTATTAAATGAAGAGTTTTCCACACTCAGTATCAAAAAGGACATAAGGTACACCTGAAAAACATTAGCCTTTTTCTTAAAGAAAAAATGTGCAAAGTGAAAAACTGAGGATCCTCGGAGTGGATTAACAGATGAGGAGATGGAGCATGAGGCATCTTGTCAGCAGCAGTCACAGGCTATAGATTGCTCAATGAGCAATGTTCAGAAGTGGAAGAACCCCTCTGAAACATAGGACAGAGCAGCCATATAATTTTTTCCTTTGGAGCACAGGAATGAAACAGATCATTGTGAAATTTGATGGTAAAGCAAGGGAAGCTCCCAAATACCAAAACACCAGGTAACATCTCCAGCTAACACAGGGAGCCTTTCCCATGGCTGAGCTGTGAGCTGCAGGGCTCTTCCACTAGTGTTAATGAGTGGCTGTGCTCAACCATGGGCACAAAAAGCAGCTGAAACTACACAGAAGGACTGGGAAAAAAGTGAAAGCAGCTAAGGTTACAGTAAGAAGAAACTTTGGTATTTTAACCTGTAAAAGTCGTGTGACAAAAATTTAGACCTTAAGTGTTACTTCAAAATGGGTTTGGTTTGGAGGAAAAAGCCTTTTTGATTGTTCTGCTGTGATCGTGGAAGCAGAAGTTCGTGCTTTCTTTGACAAGACAGATCACTGCAGTGATATTTGATTCTAGACTAATTTCTTCTCCTGACCCTGACTGGACTACTGCTTTAGCTGTAAAGGGGTAACATTTTTGTTTATATTCCTATTATAGAGCCTGAAAAACATCTGTGTATCTGGGAAAAAAATATGACATATCATTTATTGTTAAGATTTTCTGATATGACTTAGTGCTATAGAACAATCTGTCTTAAATGTCTTTATTTTATTAAAAGTATTTGTCAGTTAGAGAATAAACAATTCTTTAGGGCAGAATAAAGAATTTTGCAGTAGAACCACAAGGACATTTTAAGTAGTCAAGCTGAGAGCTGGAAAAGGATTAAAAGAAAATTTCCCTCAATTTAAATTGTTTACATTCACTTCAGTCAACTCCTGTTCAACAGGGAGGATTAAAAGAAGAGCTCTTTGCACAAAGGCAGTGAACTGCAGAAAGGACCCTCGGTTCTGGAATTGTCAAATTTTCTTTTTTTGGCTCAACAAATCACAATGTAAAGTTATGTAAAACTTGGGATGCAACAGAGGAAACAAAGGTAGCACAACACATAAGTAGCAGAGGACATCTGATAATGCTCTGTTTAAGCTTGAAGCCTTTTTACATCTTGCCTCAACTTCATGAACGTTTAAGAGGCTGTCAAAACCAGAGCAAATCCTGTTCATGGCATAGAATTATTTGAAACCCTAAGTTTTAAACACATGCAGTCTAAGAAAGTCATTAAGATACAGCCTGAAGGGCTTTTCTCTCTATGTGACATTGAAGACATGCCCATTTTCATTAAACTGTCATTAAAAAGACTATATTAATGAGTCACTTTTACAATTAATTTCCTTTTCAGAAACATAAATTATCTACAATTCTGAGTTCTACACTCTCCTCGTTTGGTTCCAAATATTCTGTACTCTACAAGCACTTCATATAGAATGGGGGCACTGAGACAAAACAAAACCCCTTAGTGCTTTCCTAACATAATAGACTGCATCTTGCAATGTCTCCTTGCAAAAGAGAGGAGTGCAAGTGCTGCCAGGACTTTAATAGCAATGGGTTTACACTTTTATACTTATGTCTGACAACAAACACCTACGAGAGCCAGTAGATTTCAAACAGCTTCTTGACACTAAACAAACTACAGCGAGAAAGAGCTTGGCAACAATTACTGCATGAAAGAGACTCCTTGTCCTGACTCAATTACTGCTTCTTATATTGTACCAGTTTGTCCTCTGCTGAAGTGGTTTCACTTAGCACTTTACAAACTTGTCTCTGCCTACCCAAGCTCCATTTAACAAATAGTTAAACACTTTTTGCTTGCTTTTTTCTCACCTGTGTAAGTACAGGAGATGTGTTTACTGTTGTTTTTTGGCCTATGGATCCTGTTGAAGGCAACTCCTGGTAAACAATTTCTTCACTCTTAAACCAGAGTCTACGCCACACTCAGGATTGTGTGACTCTGGTCTCCTGTTGGATCCTCTGGACACTGTCATAATAAGACAACATAAGCCTAAACTCTAGTTCTGAAGTAGTAGATGAGGGTTCACATCGGATATTCAGGGATCCTGTGGAGCAGGAAGCTGGGAAACACACCACTGAGGAGTGCTGTGGCAACTTGAATGTTGGTTGGCTTATGCACACATCTTCTCAAGGCCAAGAAAAGAAAATACTTGTGTTTTGTGAGGCTTTTACAGTTTTCAGAGAGTAAGAAACAAAATAGAAAAAGGGTATAACATGCTTTTTCTCACCAAAACTGCCTTTTCCCACATCACACTGATTTTCTAGCTGTCTCCATAGTCTGCTGCTCCACTTATTAGCACTCTATTTTGGGATTTTGTGCAAGACTGGCACAGCACTACTTCCAGCCTTGTTGCTTGGATGACAATGCAGAACCAGCTGCTTGCTCCTCTTATGCTATGATTGCCTCTAAGATGGGAGACTGGAGGGTACAAACTGCAGCCCTCACTGAGCAGACAAGCTCTTTGTGCAGACACTCACTGGGACAATCTTGCTGAGCAGCAGCCATTTGGTCAGAAGAGAGTCCAGGTCCTGCCCTGTCTGGACTCTTTTTAAGAGCATAATCTGACAAAATGGCTTTTCAACATCTTTGAGAGGGAACGAAATGATCATACAGATTTTTAGAAAGTGTTTTTCGCCGATTGCAAATGTCAGTAGCAGGGTAATCATCTCTTTTTGTGTGTGTGAAGCCTGACTGCAACAATCTGTTCACACAAAACTATCTTTTCCCTTTTCCAAGTGAGTGAATGGCTTTTAATCACGTAACCTGATGCCAACTCTGCCATTACCTGGATTTTTGCCTGTGGTGTGTAGTGAAGAATGTTTATCACCTGAGTTCAGATTGACCATTGTGCAAATAATAAATCAGATGTTACTATTTCAGGGTTTACCCTAAATGCAGAACTGAGTTATGTTGCCAGCTCCCTTTAGCTGGTAAAGAAAATTTGACTGACAGGCAGAGGGTTTGAAGGTCCTGAATTCCTACATGCTTTTTGAGAGCAGTGGTCCACAGAAGAAAAAGCCTGATAAAAACTCTCCCTCAAAGACTTCAGATCAATAACAGATATCAGTGTGTCCAAAGAGAGGGAGTGGCTATAACTAACACAGCCATAGAACTGGGGTCTTACCAGACACAGATGGTTTCATATGGGGAAAAAGAGCCCAAACAAAACCCCACAAAGCCCCCACAAATATTCTTGAAAGAAAAAAATTATTTAGAAATTTGGCTACTCAGAATTATTCCTTTGGTTAAATCTGAGCTATTCCAACCTTTTTCTGCCATGATATTTCAGCCACAAAGACATCTGACAACACTTGAATCATCCTTTACATTTTCCTTTTCTCTGCAGCTCTGGTGCACTCTGTGTTCTCACAGCAGAACAAACACCACTGCTTCTCTATTCTTTTCATTTTCTGTAATAAATCCGATGCACCCACAGATTGGTGAAGCCATTAGGCATGTCTTCAAGGGAATGTCTCAGCAGGCACTCCTGAGGACATGGTGTTCTTGTCTCTTTAAATGAATCAGCCATGTCACAGCTAAATTGGGAAAGCAGCCAAAGAGTTCCCAAGAGACCTGCTGGCAGAACCACATATAAAAATATGAACTCCATGGTGCTACAGCTCCTTTATTGTAAGGCTTTCCAAGATGGCTTTGGGTAACAAAATGTAACAGCAAGCACAGAATCATTGGGATTTGAGGGCACAGATAAAACTACGCAAGTTCTCTTCCTTTCTTCTTGCCTGTCTGGAGGTGCTCTTGGCTCTGTGTCAGCCAAGAATGAGACAACAGATCACTGTTAATTGGCATTTTCATTTGCGTTAAATACCTGTCTGTACCTGCATTGGTCAGGCTATGACTCTTGGCAGTGCAAAACTGTGGGAACACGTGGGACAGGTTTTTGGAAGCCCTAAATAGCCCCACCTTTGCTGCTGTTCAGACAGAGGGGAAGACACCAGCTCCCACCTGAGGAAACAGACGAGGCTGAAAAAAACCCACCAAACCCAACCACAAAGGAACAACTCTTTGTTTAAACAAATCTGTGGTATCTCTACAGCTTGAGTAAAGCCCCTCCCTGCATCGGGGACCATTTTTCAGGCTCAAACTCAATGTAAGCAAAGACAAAAGATCTCTCTAAGCATGAGACAGGACCCTAATAAAACTGAGCCCTAGAAAATAACCTCTTGTTTTTGCCCTGAAGCAAGGTCTTGAATCAGTGGCAAAACTGAAAATCCCTAACCCAGATAGTTTGAATCGCAGCCTGGGGACCACCTCTCCTAGTTTTCATGTCTGTCTGACAACAACAGTCTCACACACAACTATGAAGTTCATTCTTACAACAGAAAATTGCAAAGGTCTCTCTAACTGTGAAAATATGACTGTGACTGATAGGGATAAAACAACTGCTTTGAGGTCTTACAGAAATAGTGTTTTCTGCTGAGATTCAGCAGGAAAGTAACAACCGGTGCTCCAGCTCTTGAATGTAAAAGTCAAAAATCCACCTGACATTCAGAAAAACAACAACTGTTTTATATATGTCTGCAACAGCCAGATGCTATGAATCTTGTGCAGCCTCAGGGAATATCAAGTTACTTGATAACATGTGATTTGATATTCCAAAGAGAAGAATAACCTGACAAAATTTTGCTAAGGAAATATTACCGGAAGCATCCAACTGCTCCCTTTTCTTTCTCTTGCAATGGCTCCATATTACCCAAGGGGAAGGACTGGAAGTACAAGCTTGGCACCAGATAAAAAGATCCAGAGCCATTTTTACAATATGCAGCCCATTGCAAGAATAATATTTAATTCCAGTGTCACTAAAGTAATCAGCATCTGTTTATCACCCAAATAATAAACCAAATGCTGTGCTGTGGGTTAGTTACACATGCAAACCTTTAAGTCTATGAATATTTCCCAACAAAAAGCATAATTTATGAGAAAAGGAACACGTCTAATTTATTAAGTTATTCTCAAACAGTGTGAAAAGAGGTAATGCTATTGACTTTGTGGGTTACATAGATAAATCCACTTGTTCTCATGATTTTTAGAAATATTCTGGGCTGTGCATGGACAAGGTGGTTTCAGCACACTCTTAGGCAGAGTTACAAGGGCAGTGACTGCCTGCTGAAGGGATTTATCTGCGCAGCACTGGGGCAGCCAGAGATGCTGCCAGAGCCATGGCCAACAAAAATAAACCCTTCTGAGAGAGGAGGAAGATTCTCCTTCCATGCTATGAACCATATGGTAACTGGGTTCATACAAATAAACAAATAAAACCAGTTTCTCTCCCACTCTGGCTCTCCACACACCAAAAGGATTCCTGAAGCAGCAGGACTAGGCTTCCTGAAAACACAGAATCTGGTTTTGGTTTTTTTTGTAGCTTATGAGGAAAGCTGCTCTAATTTCACTTGTAAAGCACAGCCAGAACTGCAATGAAATATTGCTGGGTTTTGCTAAAATCCTTGCTGCCTAGTGCTTTATCCCAATGGTTAGTTAAAATAAACATTAGAAAGGCTGTTGGTCCCGAATGCTCCTCAACATCAGCTCCCAGTCCAGCGTCTAGGATGGAGCACCTAAAGATGAAGTTGCAGACAAGATCTAACAACAGATGTGAAGAACCACAAACTTCCTTCCTCCTTTCCAGGTTGTAAACAAGATGTCTCCAAACTGAGACAGGATAACGTGCTTGCAATAAGGACCTGTGAGACAGCTGGCTTTACAAGCGGTGGGTAATTACAAGATCTAACTTCATAATTTCAATGTGGATGTTGAGCTTCCCCCAGATCCTTCAGAGACAATGATTTCCGTCAGGCAGCTGGATATTTAAATATCCGTTCTGTTAATCTGTAGGCGTTATGTACTAACTGCAGCTCTACTAAGAATGCTGAGCCAGCTCCCATGAATATATGACACAGACTGAAAGCTGACATATGGGCTAATGACCTTATTTAAGAAGGGAAGCAGAAATCTACCCCTGAATAAAGGATATTTGTGGTGGCTATTTAAACTTCACCCAGGAGCAACACGCAAACAGGATATTTTAAGCAACTCTAAAGCCTTTCTGAATCACAGACCGCCTCTATCTGACCTACACTGCTTTTGACTAAATTTACCAGTGTCATTCAGTGGTACAGAATACACATTTCAAGAATCAGGAGAGCCCCCACTTTTTAGTGCTTCTTTGTAAACCAAAACTGGGATTTTTATTTCCTTCTTAGGAATAACAAAAAACAAGGGCAATGCTTTTTGCGTCTCTGGTTGTGACTTAGCTCAAGGTTAAGGACGGCTTTTTTATCTGAAAAGTATTCAGAGTTTTTATATGTAGATAAAGTGAAAAAATATAATAAGAACACAATAGCTACTTTTTATACGAAGAAAGTTATATTAGTGTGCACAGTCCCACAACAGGATATTAGACTCCAAATTTTTGTGAAAAACAATCTCAGAAGTTCTGACACTTTTGGCATGTACAGAAGGTATTGAAGTTCACTGACTGCCAGTGGGATAATTACCTCATGTTTCTGGATCTTTGATTTTAACAATTTTCAATATGCAAATTATAGGAAATGAAATTTTGTTTCCCAAGAGTTTTATTCATCACCATGTTCTCTTTAAAGAAAATCTTGGCACAACACACCACCCAGGACTGAGATCTCCCTTGCAAGTTGATGGTAAGGGCTAAAGCTGTGTGTGAAGACAATGTCCAGTCACCCTGTTCTCGTGTCCTCAATTGCTTTCTGTAGTTTCTCAGTCTGAGAAGTTGTTCTGGCAACCTCAGCCAATACTTCATCTAAAACTGGATAGTTTTCTTTCCTTTCTTTTGAGAATTAATTTGTCTTGTACAGTGTTCCAGTTCTGGACTTGGCTCCGGGTTACATGGCAGCTCTGCCAAATGCTGAGGAGAGGGTGAGTCCGCAGCCCCTCAGCACCACTCCACTTACAGGCAGTCTGCACATTGTACACTTTTAATTCAAAGCATAAGTTGGTTTCTCAGAGGGCTTTTCCCAGGTGCTTTCTGGAAATTGCAAGAAGCACCTTGTTCTGACTAGCAAACATTACAATTTTTAATTGCTGTGGAAAGCCCTAAACCTCCATCTGGTTTAGAGCATACTAAGTTCCTTTCTGCAGTGCGAGGGACATCAGGCCATGGGTCCCCTGTGACAGGGAGATACCTGCAGTCATTTTTCTTTATGCTTCTCCTCCTAGCAGATGCCAATAAGGTCCATGTGCTGTCTTCATGGTTGCACTCTAATTTTACCAACTGACCCCTGAACTTGCTCTGGTTTCTGAAGCACAAACTAAATCTCCCACTTTACTGGAAATTGCAGGTTGCCTTCATTCTTTCAAAGGACACACACATACACTTTGTCAGCTGGATATGCTCTCATAGCTTTTCCTTTCCCACTACCAATCACCACATACTAACATGTGTTTATGATTATTTCAGAAGTTTTACAGAGAAAAACCTGAAAGCTTGTTACTCAACAATTCCTGTACCACCTTTCCCTTTCTTTTATGCTGAGTACTGGCTACAGAAGAAGAAAACAAAGTCTAAAAATAAAACAATTAAATGTATTCACAAAACTCTTTCCCCATTGCTTTCCATGACCTTGGACTGCAACATTAGCTTCTCATATAGAACAAATCTTTGAGCAAGCAGTCTGGAAAGATAAATTAACTAAGATCTTGATACCATATGCCTAAAGAGTTTCCACATGTTCACGAGAAGGGAACTCAAAGTACTGAAAACATTGCTCACGTCATGCTTTTGCAAGCTTTCCATTTTTATTTGTTAAAAATATCTCCCCAGACTTTCCCATAACTACAATGTTCATAGCTGTATCACCTCCAGCTGTGATCTCATTAGACGTCTCAGGCAGAGCAAGGCCAGGCCTGGCTGGTTCATGCACATGGAGCTTCCAGGAAAGGCCACGCTGTGTGAAGAACTGGATGCCAAAACACTGGGTAAAGGCAACCTGAGTTCAACCTTAGGTTTTGCTACCCACAGAAAAAAGAGAAAAGAGGTTGTTTGATGATGAAAGCAAGCAAATTAATAGCTGTTTAACAATTTTTTGCAAGTCATAAATGCAAATCAAATGTGCCAGGATGGTCTGAGTTAGGAAAAAGATCATTCTGCCTTATGAACACAGCAATGGGAGAAGCGGCTGGGATTAGCAAAGAACATCTGTAAAAAGGAGCGTGGAATTTAAGATGCACTTTGACACAAGCTTTCAGTGACTCTGTAGAGCTCCACTGAGGAGTCAAGGTAAGAGGCACAATGGTTGCTACCAAGTGTTTCTGTGAGCCCAGGAACAGCATCACACAGCCATTCACATACAATACCTCAATTGCTATGGAAACTGCAGAACTTATGGAGGAGTTACACAGGACATGAGAAGCCCACTCCAGGTGCTGGCTCTGAGGTAGAGTGAACTTGCTTTACTTGGCTAGCCTCCTAATGTGTTCACTGAAATGAGAAATAATAAAAAACCACATGCTTTCCTTTGAAAGAGGAACAGTCAGTCTCTAGCAATAAGATATCTATAAAATGACCCTAAGTTTGGATTGTTGCCAAAGAAGGTGGTTTCAGGTGAAAGTGTCCTCTCCTCATTTGGCTTCAGGAGGGATTTGGTGAGTTCTACTTATTTTGAAGAGCCTCTGGTGACCTGTAACCTCGCTTGCACTATTTTTGTTTACCAATGAGACAGCTGAAGTTCTGTTCATTGAGTGTAAAACCAGGCCAGTTCCCACTTAGCCACTGTAAGCAGCCTTGCAGTAGCATGTTCATACTCTCACAATCCTCCTACTTTATTAGCTTGGATGTTTCCTCACTAGCCTGGCAGGAGGCTCTTTGCTTTGTCAGCTCGAACTGTTTTCATAGATAACGTCTTGTCTGCATTTCTTTTATGATGTCATTACACCCAAATCTACACCTCCTCTTTTCTTCCTATGAACAGCCCTTTAATGTTCTGTTTCCTGCTTCAGTTTCCTGTACTCAGAACAAAAGCACTACTCAGGTTCACAGGAGTTTATCTGTACACCTCATGACGAGCATCCAAGTCAGATGCAAGTAAATCACACACATACATCATGCCTGTCCCCTGGTGTCCCAACAGATCAAAGGGACAAGGGACTTGTGAAGTGAGAACCTCATTCATGCAAGTAGTTTAACATGCCCAGAGACTGTATTTTTCAGTGACTGAAGCTAAGATTTGAGATCCATACCACTCTGAAATATTCAAGCAAACTGAAAATCCACATACACTGCATAACCTGCAGCTCCCACTGATTGCAGCTGATTTTGAGAGTGCTTTTGTATCACTTAAAAACACCCTAACAAGCAAGTTCTTCTATCCAAGTGTAACTATTGAAGCCCTGGATAGAATGTGCTGAAGGCTGCAACACGATTCCAGGCACCACATCGCTCCAGGATTTAAAGTGATGTTGAAGAAGTCAAAGACTTTGGTAAGTCTGGTTTATTCAGAGGAATCAGATTTTCTCACTTCCATTAGGGAGGACAATGACTAACAGCAAGAAAATCTCAGGCAACTTAATTATTTACTTGCCTCTGCTGAATTCAAGAACTAAGCCTTAGGCATTCAACCTTGAAAACCATTAGCTAAAAATCTTCAAACACTGGGAACCTGGCAACACAGTACCCATGCCAAGCACAGCAGACAAGGACAGGTACAAAAGTTTTGCAGAAATAAGCACAAGGGAAAGAGACAAAAAGAAATTGAAGAAAACATTTACTTTTTTGTGGAAGGGTGTGAACTGCAGAAGTTTCAAGACTGGCTTCTTGAGGGGCTGGTTGCTACCCTGATTGAGAGGAACATGGATGGTAACCTTGTTAGCAACATTAGTTTTATTTGCTGCAACATGCAAGATAACTTGCAGAAACAGGTGAAAAAACCCACACTGAGATGAAGATAAAACCCCAGAATTAGTGAGCCACCAGTCAAAGAGTTAGATGTGGCTTACAGCTGAGCTTAGCAATGCATGAGAACAGTGGCACCTAGATAACACCCTCTAAGCTTTAGCTTTTAGGCTACTAGAAATTTTGACAGGTGAGCAGTGGAGAGGAAAAAAAAAAAGTAAATCCCATTCATATGCAATTTGGAGGATCTTGTAGCATACAGTCTGTCCAAACATGCTAATTTTTCAGTAGCCTGAAGTTAACATTACTCAGGACATCATAGAGAATGAATGCTAACCCCAAGAACATCTGCTGTCAAGTGTGCCTTATTAAATTATGCATATGCAACCACGTAAATAGACTAACCACTGTCCTGTTTGCACTATGTTTTCCAAAAGCTACAAGAAATAAATCAACCCCCTTATCTTTATAAAAAATGCCTCCTGTACTCTTTGCAATAGTCTGTGTCTGCACACAAGTCTGGAGACAAGTTCATTCCACACATTGGACTGTACTTAAACCCTCAGAGAGCCCAGGCTTTGCTCCTGTTTCTGCTCCATAACCAGAAATTTTTTTGCTTAAGATGTTTTACTTCTTAGCAAAACACTGAATAACATGCAGGTATTTCATTAATTTGCACATAACTTTGTGATCAGAGATTGTGATATAGTCTTTTTTTTTTTTCCTAAACACTGTGCAAAGCAAATCAAACAGGGAGGCTTAACACACATTCAGTCTTCAGGACACAGTGATCTCAGTTTGACAAGTCCCAGGAAAAAAATAAGCGCCCTGCTGGCTATGTCACCTTTCATGCTCACAGTAAAATAATCTGTCTATTTCTGTGTGAAAAACAGTCTTTTATGAAAGAGAACATTGTGTGATGCCTCGAATATATCACAAGTCGCACACATATATAAAGGGAAGGCACAATGACAGGAGAAGAGTAAACTACTCTTTTGAGTAAGAGCTGAAACTCACTGTGGAGAGGTTTTGTACCACAGCTTGAAAATCTGCAGGTGAATGCAATGGACATGAGACATGCATGGCAGTTTGGCTACGTTCCTGGGGCTCTGGACAGAAGGGAAGGTCAGTGTAAATCAGGATAAAATCAACACCATGGTCGTGAAGACAGTTAAGTAGTAAGTAAATAAACCTGTGTTTGGAGGCTAAAACGGCCAGTCTGGAACAGCCTTTCTCCTGCCCTGAACAGGTAAAATTTGGGAACCTTTAGCACCTGGGTGCTACCTGTATGCTCTCACAACTTTCCCAAGGTTTTTGAGGGCTCCCAGGTTTTTTTAAGTGATAATAGCATCAAACACCCCTATGACCTGCTTGTGACTCCCACCAGAGGGACACACCCAGAGCCATCCACAAAGATCGCACCATGCACCACGGCAACCAAGGGGCTGCTGCAGAAGGTGCAAGGGCAGATGACACAGAAAACATTCCAAGGGCTCTAACCAGCTCCTGACCCCAACGCTTGCTGGTCCCACGTGTGCCCAAGCAGCACCAGTGCTTCCCTAAAACAGGCAATCTGAGAGAGCCAAATCAAGGACTTCAGCCAAACCCTCCATGTGTGAAAGCATAATGCTACACATAAACTACACAGCATTTTGCAGCACAGAAGCGGAGCACCTCAAATACAGTTGCAAGCACAAGATTTGGGGCTGAGGGAACCAGCAGGGTTTGTGGCTACTCTCAGAAGAAGCATCTGACAACTCCGTTGAGCTGCCTTGGCAAAGGCCAGCAGGAAGTTCAAGAGAGGCACGGTACAAAGTTACTAATGAAGAGTCAAACCAAAGTACGTGCCAGTTACCTCTTTTAGATGCAACAAAGAATCTCAATTCATTCACTTCTAATAAAAAAATAAAACAGTTGAGTCAGATGTAGACATTACCTTTGCCAGGTCTCCAGGATTCCCTTTCCTCTTGCAGTGATAAATCCTGAGACAGCATCAGTTGCATCATTTGTGCTTTTGAAACCTGTTTCCCTTTCCTACCCTTGAGCTTCTTACTCCCAGTAAGAGAAAAGCTCAAAATAGAAACAAACACACCTTTTAGAAGACAACTATTATAATTTCAGTAATGAGTTCTTGCCTCAAAATTTATCCTCATACTATAGCTACATCACTAGAAAAAGACAGAAAAAACCAGCACCCTCTTTCCACATTCCTATTCCCAGGTACCACTCTTGCACAACCCTTGCCTTACCCTTGACATAAATCAGCTGTTCTTTTAGCAGCATCAGCTGTAGAGATTCACAGGTGTCCTCCCTGATCTTCCCTCTGCATCTGTCAACACTCTCCATTAAAGCTCTTTGGCTGCAAGCTTGGTGTATGTCCTATTATTGTTTACAAATGCCATTTAAGGAACCATTATTAGAAGGTTCTCCTCAAACCTCACTCAACTCCTTCTTTAGGGATGGAAATCTGTTAGTAGCAAAATTTTCAGAAGAGGTCCCTGCATTGTCTGTTCAGTGAAGATCAGAGACTTTTGAAAATCTGATGGAAAGGGATGTAGCTGAAGTTCAGCAGTGAATTTCAGCCTGCAGGCAATTCTCTCCTCTACAAGAATGTATCTAGTAATAAGAGTCTTAGATAAGTGTATAATTGCATTGCTGTTGTAATTAAGGAATGGATCATTTCCTGTGGTTTAAGCATTAACCAGTGGCCTTTTTTTTGCTGAGATTTTAATAGTGACAAAGACATTACTGTCATTTGCATAACAAAATGACAGGATGACTCTGCTTCTATTGAATATCACTTTTTAGTCCTAAAATGAATAAAAAGCCTAGGCCTATCAAAAAATGTGTTTAGGGAAATAAATTGCTCTTTCTGAAGTAGACATTTGATGTTGCTGTTGGCTCTGAAGCACAGGCAGAAGCATAAGCTATGTAAGAGCAGAACTTTATCCTCTGTTAAAGTGACATTTTCCAAATGGCACTGCTCACAAGAAGTAATTCATGACTTCCCTGAGGGTTTGGGGGTTGTTTTTTTTACCATCTGTTGGTGAAGAGTTAGCCAAAAGGACCGTGCAATCGTGGGTTCTGACTCTGAAATGAGTATCTCAAATACCATTAAGAAAATGTGATAAACTGAGTCACAGAAAGTGCAAACCAACAGCTGAGGAAGAACCTGAATCCACCTTCTGCTGACTCCACATCACATCTTTTAAACAGGTGAAGTTTAAAAACAAGTTCCAAGCGCAAGAAATGCTAATTCACATCCAAGCTGGCAAGCTGAGAAACAGTCAGGGTCCTGAGTGGGGAATCACATAGCTGAATGATGGGGACTTGCCATTGATCTATGAACAGCACCTCTGTTAAGAGAAGGATGCTGGAAATGAGTCAGTGGAGGTTGACTCTCCTTCCTATAGATGCTTCCTTTTGATGGAGTTCTCCTTCTTCCTCCTCTGTCAAAGGGATCTACACACTGCAATTATGGGTTAGATTAGGCAACTGGGACTGATTTTACGGGTTTCATCTTTATTTTTTTCCAATACTGCAGAAGACTTTGCTTAGAGGAAAAGGAGTAATTGCATTAGCATGGAAAACAAATCTCTCTTAGAAAGTAGTGGTTTTTAGGTCTAACCAATTTCATGAAATTTATTTCACTTAAACCACAAGAGCAGAGTACAGAGCTTCAGGTTTTAATCTCATATTTTTTTATCTGTCTTTCTCTGTATGTTTTTGCAGTTACATACATATACATGTATTTTTTATGTATATATTTACAGCAGAATGTTCACTATGAAGTGTGTGCATATCCAGTGACACATTTAATTTTGATGCTTTGGCAAAACTGCCTAAAAGACCCCCATCCTTGTCTGAAATATTGCAAAGAAGCAGCATGATTCTATGTTTTCCAAACACTGTGTTTTCCAGAGAAATACCAGTTTATTGGAAGTGGGAGTAGATTTTTAATTTCAACAGTAACAACTGACACTGCTAAGGCAATGCTGGCCAAAAGAGGACCAGTAGGCATGAGCTTGGAAAATTGTCCTGCTCTCTGCCAGACACTTCAGCATGTACCAGGTCAGCAAAGTGTAGTTTCCTTGCACCAATTTTCCTGTGAAAATAAAGAAGTTTGATCACGGTACGTGCCCAGGAAGGGGAGACTCTCATTCTTATCAACAGTGTGATCTAGAAAAGGGATCAGAAGAGCCAGGTTAGAGAAGAGGCTTTTTCTGGGTACTTATGGACTTTCATTCTCATTCTTTAAGGTGTTTTGTACAGTCAAACTTCAGAAGCCAAGAAACCAATGTGGGAAAAGTTAAGGGTGGAAGTGAAGTCTAGAAAGTATGGGCTGAAGGTCACTGGAAGAGTTCTGGTGAATTTTGTGGAAAGTGAAAAAGGATTTCTGTGTACTGTGGGTTAAGAAAATATGTAGTGAAAGAAAAATATGTCTCTTGAAAGTAACTTTTTCTGCTGAGGATTGCATAAAATTCTTCTTTTTTTGCCCTGCCTTCAGCATTCCATCTGGCTCAAAGTACAGATAGACAGAGTGGAAACCCTTCCAGTCCTGAAGAACATCAGTTCCTGTGTCTGGATTTTTCTAAGGGAAGAAAACACATAGAACTTCCTCTGCAGGCTTGCTTTTAGCAGTCTGGACCCTTCCTGAGCTTTAAAATTTACCTTTCTTGTCCTCAATAAATTATGAAGAGTTTCACTTTTCATAAAACTATCTCTTGGAAATAATTTTTTTTCCACTAAAATTTTTATGTACTGGGAGCTTTCACAGTAGATTTCCACTGGAAAATCAGTCTATTGGACGTATTTTGACTAACCTGAAGAAGGACACTGATAGTTGCTGTGATAAGGGAGTCTATTCATACCATCTAATATCAGCTTCTAAATGAGGCACCTAAATGAAGATTTTAGCAGTAATAGGCTTCCATTGAGCTAATGGAGCAAGATGGGATCTTGCAGAGAACTATTTATGAGAACTGGATGTGTGAACTCCAATAGCTAAAGAGGGAACTTCAGGGTGCATGAATCCTTTGGTGCCACGGAAGTGGAGATAAGTGAGCAATGTTCTCTCTTTAATGCTCTTCCCTGGGGGTGACAATAGACTGTGATTTCCTCCCTGAAGACAACATCCCCTGGGGGCTTACACACAGGTTATGTAGTGAGGATGCTCTAGAGTCTTAAATCTGAATTTCTTCAGTGTTTTTGATTGACCTTCAGAGCTCAATGGGGCAGATGACACCAGACATGCCCACGCAGAGATTCCATGCCTGACTGTGATGGGATGTGCTACAGACTGAGATCTACACGGCAGTTTCAGCACAGAATGTGTTCCCCAGCTGCAGACCCTAACACACTGTATGAATTTCAAGGAATTCACTTGCTGTCACCTCTGTGGTACCCCACATGCTGTGGTTGTCTGGTCATAGCAACATGGAAGTCTGTATGAACAAATTTACCTGGAGAAAGACATGATGTCTAAAGCGATGTTATCCCTCAAGGAACTTAATTTGGCAGCTATTAGCAGCAAAAACAATGCATAACTTTAGAATAATCTCTCTAACATAGAGTTTAAAAAGTCTCTTTGCTGCTGCATAGCTGAGTAATGGGAAGGAGAAACACATTCACTATAAAATATAAATGAAGTTCTCCACCCTCAAACGCATCTCTCTGGAGTGTCAAAGGGATGAATTGCCTCACTGGTCAGCCTTGGTGCAGCACTGTGCACCCTGGATCTGAGCCAGGCCACAATAGATACTGAAACTCTCCTCAGAAAGGCCCATCTGAGTTATTTCCCTTCTGGCATCACCAATCTCAGAATAGCCCCTCTGGCTAGTTTCCAGCTCACAGGGTGCCTGTAAATTCCTCTGAAGGTGTCGATAGATGCTGGTACTCATTCTGTAAGATGGAGACAAAATTAAAGTTGCTGTGGGTTTATTAGAGGTACTATTTTATGTGACACACAATGACCTACCTTGAAAGCCTTCTGCAATAAAGGCTTGCTAATATCCCAGAGCATCTTCTAGGATGTTTTTCAGGAGGCACCAGGACTGTGCTTCAGTGGACAGTTCCTGATTGTATCAAGGTGCTAGAGATGCTTGGCAGAACCACACAACAGCACCACCCACCATTTGCTAAGGCTCTAACTTGATTTTACTGCTCCTGCAGTCCTGTTTATGACTTTTTCCCCGTGTATTGCCATGGCCACAAGGATACACATAATTTTACAGAAGGCAATCTCTGTGCTCTGCCTCTCAGGACAGGCAAAGATGTCACAGGTGCCATCAGCTGAACTCAAGGGGCTGGGCTTCTTCTGCCTATTAACCCTGAGGTGCTGGTTTGTTTTTGGCAGACTCCCCTCCACCCAAAGGCTGATGTACCCCACCTCATCAGAAAGAGCATTACACGGAGCCCAGGGGGATGTGATTGTTGCTTGGGGGTGAGGAGCAGCAGCTGTGTGCTCGCTCTGACTGCACTCCCAGGTCACTTTTTAGAGCACTGCTGGGACAGGCAGGGTGAGTGGTTTTTTTCAGCACCGGTGAGTGAATCACTGCTGGGACACTCATTTCACCCAGAGAAACTATGAGCAGCACTGAGATAGTGTTAATTTGTCTCCATTAATGCAGGAGACAGAAGGTTTTGGTGTTTCCAAAGCCTTGTGCAAGGGCTACAAGAAACTTCTTGTCACTATGACAGCAAAGACTATCAAAACAGAGAGGGTCCATGGAATCTGCTGTCACTTGGAGAGAGTGTCTTTGTACTCCTTTGCCTTGTTTCATAATAAATTTTGTTTGTGTTCTGCAGAATTAATTTTAACTGGCTAAAACACAGCCCAGGAGAATAATCAGTGGTCTGGAAGACAAGAGCGATGGGGTTTTTATTTCGGTCTGCCACTGCTTTGCGCTGCAGCTTTGAGCAGTCTGGCCTAGAGCTGCATCAGGTTCAGGAGAACCATACCCTGCCTTGTCTATATACATACACATACAACAGATATCAGCACATGGTTTATTACCCTATCACTAAGTCAAATGTTAACTGTTAGGTGCTGTCCTGATGTGAGGCACGGACAAAAGTGTGGCGTGGGAGCGAGCAGGGTGAGTCAGCCAAAGCAGAGCACGAGCAGAGCTCAGGAAAGTAGCAAAAGCTTCGGATAACAACGTATGTAAATATAGATTGGCATGCATACCTTAAAAGTACATGCTCATATTCTTACGACCAGACAGAAAATTGTTTGGGCAAGCACTACTACCTGAATATGTTTTCCCTGTAGGGGAAAAATGAGGCACAGGCATAGCGGGTTCAAGGTACAGTTCTGGAGCTGATCATGGACTGGATTGGCACTGTGTCACTGTGAAGCACTGTGTCACTGTGAACTTAAATAAATTCATGTTTCGTGATTAAAATACCTCTTCTAATGTCCAGCATCTCCTACAAAGACAAATATCATCCCAAAATGTCAATAGTCTAAGAAATAAAAATCTCTGAATAGGTTGCTATAAAGAACATTTTTATGAGGCTTGCTTTCCTAATTAGAAGTTACCAGAGCAGTCTTAAAGTGTTGTAAGGAACATTGAATAAAGCACAGCCTTAAGCCAACAGTGAATGTCTCTTTTTATTAGTCACAGCTAGTGGCAAGGTCTGTCCATTGTGTTTTGGCATCCATGGATTCGTTCCTGACTGTGGACATGTCCTTGTGAGTGAAAAAGATGAAGAGAATGTTTTTACTTTAGCTGAAGAAAGTTGTATGGCACAAAGCTATCATAACAACAAAGCAGAGGGACTGTCTGGAAGAGGTAAATGTACTGCCTTCCGTAAAAGAGAAAGAGTTTAATGAGAAATCTGTGATGTTTTTAGAAGTACTTATGAGCCCAGCACAGATTTATTGATGGTAGCTGAAACGCAAATCAGAAATGTTGCCATAAACATTCCTAACAACAGAAAAACAAGTATTTAAAAAGCCAAACAAAATGAAACCAAACAAAAAAAGCCACACAATCATTTTTGGTCCATATCTAGTTCTCTGAAGAAACTTTGCCAGAACTATTTCCTTACAAATCTGCTCCTCTGTGTTGTTAGTTTGTCTTCCAACAGCGCTTCGCAGGAATGCAATGACTCCCACATCTGTTGGGGCATTGTTATTTCGTGTGTGTGGGTGACACTGCCACTTGATGATGCATGGCAGTGAGACATCGTGGCCTGGTGACAGGAGTGGGCTGGCTTCTCCTCTCTGTCACTGGGAGTCTGCAACTGTGACTCTGCTGGGTGAGGAGAAGAAAAAGAAATGCGGATTATATTTGGCATAGCAGTGCTATAATCAACCTTACGGGCAGGAAGAAGGATAGAGGTCTCATCATCCATGAGTTGGATGGGGCTCTGAGTAACCTGGTCTAGTGGAAGGTGTCCCTGCCCACGGCAGGGGGGTTGGAAGGAGATGATCTTTAAGGTCCCTTCCAACCCAGGCTGTTTGATGACTCGATGATCCACTTGTAAGGCACTGAACAAGCTTTGAAGGCATGAGGAGGACAATATAGGAGGGGTGTACAGAAACCAGCTGATGATAGCTGACAGCACTGAGCAGATCCAAATCAGCTGTGTAGGATTTTGCATCTCACTTGGTGCTTCAAAACAGAAATTGATGCCAAGTCCCAAAAATGTTCTGTTTCTAGTCTCGTAAGTGAAAGGAAAAGGCCTAAGTTTGATCTCAGCAAAAGAGAGGAAAAGTGTGGGTGTAGTTTTCTTTTTTCTTTAATGGATCTCTCTGTATAGTAGCTGAATGTTGCTTTTATCAATTCAAAGGAGAGTATATTGAATAATAAACATACTAATAATTTCTTTATGTTTTGGATGGAGAAAATCAGGCCCAGTTCTGCCCTCCCTGCCATTGCAGGCACTGAGCACGCAGCTCTCATTTTGGGTTTTACCTTACAGTGCTGTGTGTGGGCACTCAGATATCACTCTGGAGCATTTTGTTGCCATTGATTTAATGGGAATACCATTGTGGCTGTATGCACTACCCTGTGCCAGCTCTGCCTTAAATATGGAGGGAGACATGAATCTCACGAGAGCTACTTTTATCCCTTAAGTCCCTCAGGCAAAAGGGGTAATTTTGGTTTCCAAACTCTCTTTGCATTCCTTTTCAGCACTTCTATTCAAAGGTTGCAGTATCTGTTTCCTCTGTGACTCCTTTATTAATGGCTTTTATGAACATATTCTCAACCCAAACAAAATTTATTAAAAAGAGAAAGAAGAGGAAATTGATTAAAAGATTTATTTAACATTTTACATTAATTTATTTACATTCCTCATGAGTTAAACTGTTCAGCTATGTGATAAAAATAAAAAGAAGTATGACTAGTTCACTTTTCATGAAAATCAATCTTCTGTCTATCCAAATCCTCTGTTATTATGCGCTTTCTCTCTAGAGAGCTGTGAGTATCCTACGTGTCCTCAGCAGATTTTTCTACAGGTAAACATAGAATAGAAGCTGAATCCATCACTTTGCTGACAGCTGGCTCATTGAGGTTGTTATCTTAAGTGTGATTAACTACTGTTTTTCAAATGCTCACTGTCTATTTCAGAAATTGCCTTGCACAGTTTGTAACATCTCAGCAGAGCAAAAGTTACACTGGCATCATCTTTATCAAATTTTCCTTTACAGTAGTTTTCCATTTGAGTTGATTTCTCTTGCACTAAAATAATTAATTATGGACAGATCCCTGGACTCAGCTTAACATTTGCCCAGCCCGAGCCTTGCAGTAAGTTGGAAACCCTGAGCTGACTGTCTCCAGCTTTCTGATATTTGAAACCTGGAATCAGCCTGAGGTTTGAACCATCTCTACCACCATGAAATAGCAATTAAAATGCAATTATTCTTTGGCGTTGTACCAGAAGTTCACCTATTCTCAGAACTCCTAAAATGCAAGAAATAAAGGGAAATGACTGTGGTGTGTGAGTGAATGGTGATCTAAGCTGCATGGGTAGTGTGTAAATGAATGTGATCTTCTCCCACTGCCTTCTAAATCAAGTGTGAAGGCAGTGGACTGCTAAAATGGAGAAACTTCACTTAATGATGTTGCCTTGTCCTAGCCTGCTACAAGATAATAATGCAATTAGGAAAGGCCGGCTGCCTAATAAGCACACTGTTGTTGTGGGCTGTAGGAAGGTGTTTCTTACCATCTCTCAGAAAATGCAGGAAGCTTTTCTGAGCTGTACAAAGTCACATCCTTGCCAAGGCCTGTGTCTTAGCAGTCTTTTAAATTTCTTTTTTAAAGAAAAACAGAGCTCCTTGTTGCTGAGCCTTAAATGACAGAAAATGGCATTTGGTCATGTCTGCTCCTTGCTCTACATCATCCTTCCCCTGACATAACTTCTGGGATCAGTCTGACCCCCCAGCAAGCCTGGGACAAGCATGAACTTGTGGTTGGAATGGAAATCCTATCTGTGCAGGGCTGAAGCCTCATCTGTCAGGACAGTCCTGCTGATCCAGAGCGAACCAATTGCTCTTCTAAATGGCTTTGAACTGGAGAGGGTTTACCAGTGTAAACAAAGCACTCCAGCCATATTTCTTCCTATTTTACTGAAGGATGAGAGGTCCAGGCCTCAGTGTAGATCTTTTCACACAATTCCATTACTTTTAGCAAAGCAAGAGCTGGAAGTGATTTTTATGGGGAAAGCTGTACATCTTGCGCAGTAGTTTGGTTTTCAAACCACTCTGGGAGATTTCAGACATGTATCTTCCATTTGCTGTAATACACTCTGACTGTAATGAAAGATCTGTGTCTGAATCCCCCAGGCTGCTTTGGAAGTCCCAGCTACAGAGTGTGATTTAAAACCCCCTGAGATCAGGTCTCTCCGCTGGTATCAACGGGTCCCAGAGTAAAGGAGGTTTCTGTATTGGATGTGCCTGTAAATGCAGGCTCTCAGCCAGCTCACAGTGACCCATTCTTCATTTCAGGCAGACTTTAGTCAGCAGTGGCCAGAGTTACAGAACAGTGGCATTTTCCAGGCTGCTGGGTGATGAAACAGCCACAAATACAGTGAAGTCTTTAGTGCAATCACTATTAGAAATGGATCAGGGCAGGGGGAAGGTTGCCTAAGAGGCATTCATTGGGATTACAAGGATTGAAGAGGATGCCCAGAAACATGGGAAAGATTTTGAGATGGTAACTTAAATAAATGTAAAAGAAATATATTTTACACTTTCTTTACACACAGCTTAGTTTCTCAGTTACTTTTCTGCATCTGGAACATCCAAGATTAGCTTCAGCTAGTAAGAGAAAAGTAGGGGACACTGATATTCTCAGCCATACAGAAAAGCTTTTCAGGGACCTGTTTGCTTTCACTTTCAATTTAGGGTTAATCTGCCTGTCAGGAAAGATTCCCGCACAGAGAGCAGGAGGGACTGTTTTCATTTGGAAATGTAAGAAGGGAAAAGGAATAAGGCCATGGGAAAAGTAAAGTGTTTGTTTCTCCTTTGTATGTGGGATGTGGTCCTCTCTCCCAAGTCACTAAAATTTTCCCTGCTGTTTGCAGGGACAGTGGCAGTGCTGCCTGTTTCTTCTGCAGGCAGGAAGATGTAGCTTTGACATCCATGAGCACCCAAAATGAAGATATTGCACTGTGTGTAGGCTGCTGGGGAGCATTTGGTATGTGTAAACCATGGAGAATATAAGATTTGATTTTGTGGGTCTGTGGAGCACTGCAGGGAGACAGCAAAAGCTCTTCTTATGTTCCAGGGAATGGGCTGGGGGCTCAATCTCTGTGGCTCTGGCTGTGTTCACAGCTGAGAGTGTTGTGTGACTGTGCAGCTGCCAATTGATCTATTGGAGAGTTTAATTAATCATTTACTAGACTAAATCACCACAGCACTGGGCCTGCCCTTAGCTCCAGAAGGTGGCTGAACCCCAGAGAGTGTAGTTTAGATTATGCTGAATTTCTTGTCAGCCCTTTGAGAAAACCAAGAGTAGGAGAGTTAACAGCTGTGTTTTGCAAAGAGCAGGAAACTTTTCCTTTTTAACAGAAGTTAACTTTCAAAGTTATCTTTTGGATTTTAATTTGTCTTTTTTTCCCCATGAGTTTTCCCATTCTGACAAATCAGTCACACTAATCTAGTGGAAATCACTAGATGGAAACTGTTTCTAGTGGAAAAAACTGAGAACAGGGCATCATTGTCAGTAGATATCTGCAGGCGGAGGTCATGGTCTTGTGAATTTAAATGATGAAAATATGATAGAAATGAGTTCGATCATCAGGAAAATCCAGGAATCACTTGACAGGTCTGAGTGTGTGGTGCAGAACAGAGAATCCTCATTTCTATGAAAAGATGACAATATTTTGAAGAGTTCTTGCATTTCCAGGCTCTCCAGAGGGACATGGAGCAAGAAACTGTACCTATTTGGGAATTTGATGGGGGTTTGATTTGGGGTTCTTTAGCTTGTTTTACTGAAAGGAATGAGTCATTTGAAAATCACAAAGTAAATTAACGACTGTGACTGAAACTGGAGACAGTTATTTCTAAAACAAGTGCAAAGTTTCTTCAGGCAAGGAGCTAATTTCTCAGCAATATGTTGTTACTCCACTGGTGCTGCACAGGCTTATGTGGTCACAGAGTACAAAGAAGTCTTCCACAAAGTTAGAAAACAACGGATGCTCAGCTTAGGAGAAATATCCAACTTGGCAATGTTTACTTTTTTTCTATTTGTAATTCTAACTATTCACAGGCAGATCCTTTTGGATTTGTGTATGTATCTGTCTGTGCACACATATGTACTTATATTTATACTTTATACTTAGGTGCATCCCCCCCACACTCTTATTATGGAATATGAATCCAACTTGTGATTGCAGAAAAGCCCTCATATTTGATGTGAAGCAGTGGTAAGCTGTCAGAGAATGGTATCATAGGTTGTTACGACAGGTTAGTCAGAAAACTGACGTGTTAGAGAGAAATACTATATCCATCTGAAAACGATATCCATGCTGGAAAACTGACAGGATCGTAGTTACATGCAGAGTTTGGAAGGAAGTATCCAGATGTAGGAAATCCCATTATAGACTGCTGGCTGTATCACAATATTTCTCCATATACCTATAGGATTGTTATATTTGTCTCGTGTACAATCTGGATTAGATGTCACAAGATAAAACCCAGTTCTAATCTATTGACTTTAGTAAAGCTATCCTAATTCACATCAGCTGATTATGTGTTGTACTAAATATATAAAATTAAGAACAATGTGTATCTTTTTTCTAAGGTATTTAGGTGGTTATTTTGTAATTCAAGATATCTTTAAAGCCTCAGAGTGATGATAGATCCTCTAATTTTTCTGAACTTTCTTAAGTCCAATGATAATATTTACCTGTGTGTCCGGACAACATAATTTGGACTATAGCTTTGCTACAGCATCAACAATCTCGATTCTTTTTGAAGATACTGTTTTGGATGGCTAAGAAAACTGCTCTTAATCCATATATATTTTGTCCCTAGATTGAATAACCTGCTGTTAGTAACTAAAGACAATTATTTTACTTGTTCTCTAGGCAGGTTTGATGTTTGGGACTTTCTCCACACCCCTGTATACACATGGTTAAATCAGCTTTTTTTTCCCTAGCTCCACCAGAGCAGAGATGCAAATTTGGTGCATCAGAAGATAGTGCTCTTGCTTTCTTTAACATTTCTTCCACAGAAAAAAACCTCAACCCAAAACCTAAAAAACCCACCACATTTTCTTATTTTTTTTTTTTTTTTTTTTTTTAATTTCTGTGGCTTTTTGATCTAAACCAACACATGGAGAAAAGCAATAAGGTGGATATTGACTGTAGCGGAAAGAAAGCACCCACTCATCAATGCTCCCTCATATTACGCTTGCTAGATTTCATTTCAGACTATCTGATTTTTATCCCATCTCAAATATCTCATTTCATCTCCAGTTTGTATGGTATCACAAGAAGGAAGGGCCAGAGTCTAACATTTATAGACAAAGTCTTGTAGCCTTTCCTTCTCATCCTTGTTTTTGTTTTTGTTAATTCCCTTCCTGTTTTCAGAGAAGCAGAACCATTTCCCAAACAGTATTGCTGTGAAAAACAACTTGAGGACTGAGTCATGTGCCGGCTCCTGTGCCAAGTCCCTGGTAGGACGGGGAGCTTTTGAACCATCCCATTGCTAATCAAACAATCTGGTGAGATCCTGCCAACCCTGTCCTTGTCATCTGCTGCTCCCTCTGCATGCACATTCAATCAGCTCAGCATCACATTCTCCCTGCTGTGCAAAAAGTTTCTTTTCCCTTGCTAACAGCCAAAGGAAGGAGGGATGAACTGATTTAAAACTCTTGGCTCATCTTATCTGGCTCATGACAGATATATTCTCAAATTGGTCTTGTAAGTCACTTTTTCTTAACTAGAAATGACTTTTTACAACGGTTTTATAACTTTCTAGCCTGCTGCTCCATTTTTCTACCCCAGGTTCATTTTCCCAGGCTCTTTCTTAGGGTTTGATTCTGAAAAGGGGAACAATTTGCCTTTAGGAAAGTGGTATACGAGACAGACATGTCCCACTCCTTTCAGACCACAACTGCCTATGTTTTAAACTTGTCAAGTACTGGGTCACGGTAGGGAAACATCTGTCCCAAAATGCAAACACTGCTGGAGGAAGTATGTAATAAAATTCTTTATCTTTTCCTGAAATAGAGAGTGGTATCTTCTCCTTGTGTACAATGGCTCCCAGACTTTTAGTTGCCTCTCCGCCTCCTTACTCTACAGTCATTGTTCCCTCCTTGCCTCCTGTTCTACCACAAAAACACAGAGCAGGAGGAAGATTACAAAAGCAAAAGTCCCTTTGGACAACTCAGATCAAGGATGAAAAACTACTGCTCATCAAGCATAGCTGGAATCATTCCCACATGCAGGGAAAGGTCAGTGAGTGTGAATGCCTGTGGAGAGCTTGTCCGTAGGGATTGATAATTTTGAGTGACATAAGATTTCCTAAGTGTATGCAGCAAAAGGAAAAATGCCTTGAAAACAAGCAGCTCATTTGTCTTTTGGGCTGAGGCCACCCTATCAAGTTTTGAGATCACAAACAGGGCTAAAAAGTTCATTTGATTACATTACTATTAGAAGCAGATCACATGGGTACTTAGCCTCACAGGGCTGGACATCAGGCATCTAAATATTCAAACAAGTGTGGATAACAGGCATCAAATCAAATTTCTGCAGCAGTGACTTCACAATCTAAAAAGGGAGAATTTTCAAAACACAGTAAAAGGCTGAATTTAAGAGTTTAAGCCTTTTAAATAAGTATATGGATTAAGTATTCTTAGGAATTGTTGAGTTCAACAATTGCCGCTTCTTCCATCACTGGTACTACCCCAGGTAATACAGCATGCAGTGGCTGTGCTGATACCAGTGTGTTGCACTCCTTTGCACCACTTTGAACCAGAGCTCTGTGTGTGCCACTGGTCCTGTGCTGCTCAGCATAGCAGAGATCCTGCTAATGCTTGCTAGGGACAGAAATCCCTTCCTGATCAGCCCTGTGCTGCCATAGCTGCCAACCACCACCACCACAATGAAGCATTAAGTGATGGTGACTGACGAAGGTGAAGTCCCTCAGAGACAAACAGTGATTTTTCACTGGTTATCCTAAGAGTAATTTATCTCTAAGTTCTCCCTTTGGGTACTTGCTTCTTGCTGGTTGTCTACAGCCTGGGCATCTACTCCAAGCTGGAATGGTGGGTAAGATACTGTACATGTGTGTCATATATGTCATAATCAAATGGAGAGGGGATAACTTCCAGAGGACAGTTCTTGACTTTTCAGAGGTTTCTCTTTCTGTGGACAATAGAAGTAGTCAAGAACAAAACTAGGCTAGATATCCAACCTGCAGCCAGCTGGCTGGAGAATCACCTAACTTCTACGTGTCTAAGTGAAATACATGCCCCATTTTGACAGCAGGTTACTGGGGGTATCACAGCCAGTTTCATATTTTGCAGTGCTTTTTTGTCAGGGTTTTGGTCAGCTGCCTGTTTTCTTTCAGCAACCTGCAGCACAGGGTAAACTCTTTAGTTCCATTTGATTCAAGGCTATGGAGAGGGAAGGAATGTAATGTAGAGAAAGCCAAGTTGGTCTTCCTTCTGGGGACTTTAAAATAATGGGGCAAGAGACTTTCCAAGAAGATCCAATGACCGAAAGGCAACGTGTGCCCATAATGAAGCAGTAACTGGAAGGAGCAAGAAAGACCATGGATTTTCAAGTACTGCTCTCTTTTGCCTTGTGTTGAAAGGGTAAAGAAATATGGTGTCTTGCTTTCTCTGCCTGTGTGGCATGTTCCTGGCAAGTGATAATACATCAAATACATTAAGAAGCATTATAAGATCATTTCTGGTAGTTAAAATTTGTTGCAATTTGGATCATTAAGCAATTCTCTACTTAGCATTGTCTTAAAAGAAAACACATTAAAAGGCCATCAAAATTGCTGATATCACGTTTGTTATCTGAAAATAATGGTTGGCACTGGAGACAGAGCTGTTGGATTTTGGCAAATTAACCTCACAACTAATAATGAATGCCATATGTTTGCTGAGAACCTAGTTTTACAACTTGACTTGTAGAAGTAAATTTCTCTAAAAACTTCAAGCTTGCAATGCTGGATACGTGTAGAACATAAAATCCTGCAAGGTAAGGGCCACTTTCCTCCAGCCAGGAACCTGGTTTTGTGGAAGAGTATAATAGAAAGGCAAACATGTATTTCCACAACTTTGGGAAGGCAGCTTTTCCAGCTTCCAGGAGTTTTAAATGCATATTTGTGGGGTGGGAGGGAAAGACCATAGCCTCAGAGGGATGCTTCTTCTATGCTTTTCTCCAGTTTGAAGTCACAAAATTTTAAAACCCACTAAAGCTTATCCTGCAGCAAGGAGATCCATAACTCTGCATTGTGTGAAGTATATTTTTGCTTTGTTTTAAACCAACTTCCTGTTAAAAAACTATAACACCTCGTA
The DNA here is from genome assembly GCA_014706295.1 of Lycocorax pyrrhopterus obiensis. Classification (NCBI taxonomy): domain Eukaryota; kingdom Metazoa; phylum Chordata; class Aves; order Passeriformes; family Paradisaeidae; genus Lycocorax; species Lycocorax pyrrhopterus. The sequence goes on from JACSVZ010000008.1 coordinate 26,886,988, forward strand.
TTCTGTGTTTTGCTGGAGGCAAACCTTTCATATGCCACGAAAGATTTAATAGACCTCTATCCTGCAGCACCTCCTTCCCCACATCCATCTCATTTCCAGACTAGGCACCAAACTGATATAATTCTTTTTCATGTCAAACTACTCTACACCTCCATAAAAGCACTGAAATCCTGTGAAATTACCCAGGTGAGGGGGAGTTCAGACATAAAAAATAGTGAATATGGAACACATGCAGGAAACCCGATAAATGTTATAAACTAACACGTTTTCTGTGCTCCCGTGTGAACAATCAGCCACGTCTTACGAGCAAGATGAATAAGAGCAAGAATATGTTCTAGAGGAAGTACTGCATAGTTCACTGTGACTCTCTTCTGCCATCTGACTGTCTCAGAGCTACGGCGGCTGCCTAGCTGGGGGAATGAAACCACGGGCAGCATCGTGGTCCCATGGGAATTGGGGGGAAGATGATTTTAGCCACAGGGAGGACTCTGCTCACAGCTTGTGCAAGACACACAACCTGGTTGCTTTCAGTCAACGCTGGTGACTTGTCTGATTCTCCACAGACCATAGGCTGTGGACTTTGGCTGAAGTCCTCCCAGGCCCTTGTCTCACAGAGCTTGCAGGAGCTTTCCTGGCCCCATCAGAAGCTGAACAAAATTCCTTTAAATGGACTGCTCCATTTCACCTCTCCATAGAATCAGAGAATCATCAAGCTTGGAAGAGATGTTTTAAGATCATCAAGTCCAACCTTCAACCCAGCACTGCCACTGTAACCCCTAAACCACATCACCCAGCACCAGATTCAGATGTCTTTTGCAATCTCCAGGGCGTTTTTGTTGTTTGTCATTTTACAGACTAGCCTGCCTTTGAGTTTCTCACCCTCCTGAAGCACCTATGTCACGTCTCTTCCAGCAGATCCGGCACAAGAGCGCAGACACTCCTCTGTCTCCGAGCTAACACCTTGGAACAATAAATGGATTCAACACTGACTCTCTTCAGCATAAAATAAAAATATCAAACTAAAGTGTGGAATGAATGGATTTGAAGTTCCTGTAAGAAGATATCCCTTGTAGCTGTGTATTTTGCACTTAAATACCTGTCACTGAGTTGCAGCCACTTCTGGGACAGGGAGTGAGCCCCACTGAGCGGCCTGCCAGAGCAGGATAGAGAGGTGGAATAGAAAGTTAGAATAGAAACAATAAGACAAAACTTTTTATAGCAGCACAGAGATCTTTAAACCTTGTTGAGCCTGTGCATCTTACAGTCAGTGAATATTTAAGCTGTGATATTTGATATTATTTTTCTAAACTTTCAAAGAGTCACACAGATGCTTTTGAGGCTGGAGGGGTTTACACCAGAGGTTCAGTTCTATGAGCCATTCCCCATTGTTACAGGAACTGCAGAATTTTACTTTTTTACGCTTTCAGCAGCTACATGAACACAAACAGGAAACTTTCTGCTTTTTACACTTGCCATGAAAAGGAAAGATGGTCAGAAAAATTCCCACACCTGAGTAATAAAGAAACCCACAGTGGACATTAAAGTGCACTTTTACTGTTTCAAACATCCAAGAGCAGCTCTTCTGCAAATCCCATCTCACTATATGAAGTTCTCTCTGGAGTTCATTTCTACTTTACATACTTTTATAGGCCATGGTCTCTGGATGTACAGGTCTCAGCTATGACTCAAAGCAAATACTGTGTAAAACCATGTACATTAAACAGCATTGATTTACTCCGAAAGCCTCTCAGGTCTTGCTGAACAGCTGAAGAACTGAAAATATGTCCAGAAGGGTGCAGATGGATCTGGCTGACTCAAGACTACACCCTAGATTACAGCCATCATGTGGACCAAGAAACATGACAGCCAGCAAATACATTGCCCACATTATCCAGCTGGGAAGATTCAACACCTTATGAAGAAGATGAAAAAGTTTGCATTCAATACCCAGCAGAGAAGAAAAAACTTCCCAAAAAAGATTTCAGAAGAAAAGATCTCCATTCCAACCTTTCCTGTAGAAAGTAGAGTTGTTTTTTTTTTTTTTTACTTGGAGGAAAAAAACGAGTAAGTGAAAATTTTTCTAATTTTTTAAATTGTAGAACAATTCCTTAACAGGTAAAAAGCTGAAAAATAGTTAGAAATTGGTGGACAAAATGCTTTCTTTTGAAAGTAACATCATCACTTTTACGTAACACCAGTGGAGAGAATGCTACTTTAAAATTGAAAAGCAGCACTTAGCTGTGCAGGTCCTACTCTTAACTATTCTGTCAAAAATTTTATGATGATTTTTAAGCAGAAAATTAGTGTAAAAATGACTTTTTGCAAATGAGAGTATTAAAATATTATTTTAAGCAGAAGGAAAACCACTTTTTCCTATAAAAACTCATTTCAGCAAGTCATTATTACACTTCTTACTATTAAAATTACATTTTGGACTTGTCAGGAGAGGAATTAGTTCACTTTGCAGTATTAATACCCACCACTGCAAATCATTTTCCTTCTGAAAAAAATGCACCAAGCATTGGACTAACCTCTGTGCTTTTTCATCACTCAGCACTGTAGAGGCATAAAGGCAAAATTGGCCAAAGATCCAACTCAAAGCCCATTAAAAATCAATGAAAAGCCTTGCAATGGTCTTCTAGTGTGGGTTACCTCCCCACTGAGTACAAATGAAATTAATCTGTCAGGCAACAATAATACAGTGATATAATTAACTTGCTTAGATTACAATCATTTTAACTTTCATTAAAAGTGATGAGTTTCTTTCAATTATGTTGCCAAGATGCATTTTGTTGTTGTTTTCTTGTTTGCTGTTGAAAAAGGAAATAAATCCTTTTTTTTGTTAATTTCCCCCTGGAGTGGGGATAGTTCCTCTAATGAAGTCCAGCTTCCAGGGTCACGCTTGAGAATGTGGTGACAAATAGGGACATCAGTAGAACGGGGAAATAACAACCATTTTCTTAGTGGAGCCAGAAGCATGCACATTTCACCCAAAAGTTAATGAGAACTCGACGCAATATTGATTCTGCCTGAACACCAATTCCAGGGGTAAACTGGTATTACAATGAGAGATTGCACAAGTGTTCCAAACAGAGATGGGCTGGTGAGGGGAATGCTTGGGCCCAGAGTCTGAAGAGACCATGGCTTTGGGCATCTTTGTTCTGAAAAACCCCCTGACAGACAGGATGATGTCTTGCACCTCAGGATTTCATTGGGTTTTGGAAACTCAGTAGTTCTCATTGACTTCTCAGTGCCGTGATTGAATTGTGCCTTCTCTTGGGGCAAGAACTAGAAATGAGCAGTCTCTGCTGCAGTCCCTTCCCTTCTCAGCAGAATCTCAGGCCACTTCTGACTGTCTGCTTGTGACTTCTTTCCAGCCCGAATCTCACATCTCACCAGGGTGGCAGGGGGGTGGAGAGGTTTGCTCTTCTCCTGAGTACACGACGCTTCTCGCCTGCGGATCTTAATGACAATTACAGAGGAGAGCTGCACCAAGCCACAGACGGGGAACAGGGCATTAAATAAAGATGAGACTGGATCAAGCAGAGCTATGAGAAACTTGGCAGGTTTGATTCCTGCAGGTTCACAAGAGCATCTTCAGCTGCGATCCCCTGAACAGCTGCCAAAGACAGAAGTCACAGGGGCGGTTTCAGCCTGGACTACAGAGGAGGAGAGGCCAACTGGCTGTGAATTTCCCTTGTATTCACTCCCTGTCACCTTTTTATGCACATTAAGGTTTATACTCCTCTGTCCTTTCTTTTACTTTGCAATCTCTTACTTGAAAATATTGAAACAAAATTTACGGTTTTCAATGGAAGACAATAGTCCAGAATAGAATATAGTCAGCTTGCAGAGAGGTCTAGATAGACTGGTTTTGACTTCATAAACTAACCACAGATATTTCTTTATTCTTGAAAAATCTAAGGTGCAAGATGCCTGAAGGTATGAAGATTACACGATACTAACAGTTGGAAAAAGAGTCAGATATATCTTTAAGCATAAACATTGGGCTAAACAAGTAGAGATCTTGTAAAGAATGAACTGCAGAGTGTGGGGAGGAATTTGTTTGTGCTCTGGAAGAATTTAGAGAAATGGAGCAAAGGAGTTAAAAAGTGCATATATGCATTTTTAATCTGGGTGAATTTATTCTGTTTTCACATTTTTTAGCAGTTATTTCAATATAAAAACATAGCTTAATTTTTCATTGGGTAAAATTGCCATTTAGATGGCAAAGAAATAAACCAGAAAAGTTCCAATTTGAGAAAGGTGACCTAAGATGTTATTATGTCCTTGCCAGTTCTTTCCTGCCTCTTCCTCGCCCCCAGAATATGCCATATGACACATTCAGTCAAACACCTCCAATTGCTCAGGAAAATCATTTTTAGGTGAAATTTCTATTCATCTGAGAGGGTTTGCCTAGGTCACCTAAATCTGGTGTTGGACGTACAGTTCTGCTTTGTTCTTCTAGATGGCAAACCCCCCCATAATGTGGACAAGTCCTCCAGTGCATTGCCAGTGCCTTGCCATCCCCTCCAAAGGAAAAGTTAGTGTCCTTTGCTTGGCCAGGTGTTTCTTTGTCTGGTATCTACAGAGTGCTGAGCTGTGTAACACAAGCTTCCAAAATAAAAGGACCAGGCATTGAGTATTAGTCCATTTTTGTAGGTGTGAAGGAGCAGGATGGATATCTTTCCCTAAAACCATCATGAAATCATCGCAATTTCACCTTTCAGCTTCATCCTCATGTTTGCATGAGCTGTCACTTACAGGTCTAATTTAAATAGCTCCTTGCTCTGTTTTTTGTCTTTTCTGGTCCTTACTTTTAGTCCCACTCAGAAGGCAGCACTTACTCAGGTGTGCTATTTTGCAGTGACCCCTATTAAAAATGGAATAACAAGATGAGCTGGCAGAAGCAAGTGGAAACTACAGCGACTCGGCAATAACATTCTTCTGCCCTGGTGGATACTTGTAAGAAGGGTGAAAGATACAGTTGACCTTTTAAAGTTTGATTTAGGTCCCTTCTGCTTAGGATTCCCTCAGGACCTTTCTTCATTCTGTACAATCTTTAATGTATGCGATGGTTGGCAAGGAAATGCCTTGTTATATCTAGCTTAGTATTCAGCAAAATATCCAAAGGGCTGAATGCTAGTCTAATTAAGACCTATTTGCCTCAAACTTCTCGATGCATCAGCTTTCCTCTGTGACTGCCCTTTATGCCTTGGCATTATCTCAGATGTTTTCCCACCCCATTCCTTCTGCTGCCGGTGGATTTGTTACCAGTTCAGTAGGTCAGTGTGAATTTTGCAGTGAGCAGCAGGACCATGGACTTGTCTGAGGGGCTCAGTAAACACAGGGCTTTTCTCTGCAGAGCTCAGGGTCTCGAGTGCAAACAGCACGGCTTGCAGCTTGGGGCAAGTTACCTGGGTTTGAGGGGTGAAACACGCTGTCATTATTCTGCTCCAGGGCAAAGCCAGTCTCCATGGCTAAGCTGTGAGCAGAAGGTGCTCAGGGCTATGCAGCCACTTGCAGTGGGGTACTTCGTGTAAAACATGCAGGTGAGATGGGGCAGCTTTTGTTTCTGGACATGTTTGGTGGTTAGAGGTACAAAATGGGCCTTCCCTAGACATGGAAAATACCACATGGGCTTCTGTGTGGGTTCTGATTACAGCTTGAATCATATGGAATCAGTGTCCTTTCTCAAATCCATTTAATCTCCTATGATTGAATTTGTATCTTTGTTGTACTACCTTTGAAAAAGCCCAAACAACACTTTTTCTCCACTATTTAATGTGGTCAAAAGAAAGGGAAAGCTTAGGGTAGAGGAACTGCCAGAGGACAGAGGTATTGTCCTCCCTGCTCTCTGGCATCTCCTGTCACCTTTTTTTAGCTCATGCTTTCATGAAGATGTGGGAGAGGCAGAGATCACCTTTACATCAAGTACCTGTCATAGGGTGGTACGGATGGATTTGATTCCTCAGCACTGCAGCCACCTGTGCTGTGGCAATGTATAATTAAAGGCAGGAACATCATCAGGAGCTGTCTCTTGCTCCTAGCTCAGGATTAATGTCAGAGAGGATTGTATCCTCACCACTTTCACGTCATCAGCTCCTGTCAGCTCTCATGGGCATCTTGAGGCTTTGTTGATTCCTCGTGCTTTGAGGCCTTCAGGATTTGAGGAAGGAGCTCAGAAATTACGTCCTTTATTTAAAAGCTTTCTTATCCACCAATTCATTAAATATTATGTTTTAAAAGAAAAGGCTGTCAGGAAAATAATCCAACTGACATGAAGACTTTAGGCCAAGTGCTAAAATTAAGTAATGACGTAAGCAATACTGAAATGGAGAGTGTATTGGTTTCCTTGTATAACAGACTTATCTAGGTGTATTAACTCACCATGCAGGCACTCCTCTCTCATATGCCCTGGATGACCTCTTCCCCCACCTAAGTTACAGACTGGAATTTAACTAAAGTGCTAGAGAAGAACATGCAGGGGAGGCAATTTCCTACCAACGCCTCCAACTCGGCTCCCCCGGACACATCAGCTTTCCACTATTGTTGTTTTCACACACAAATTGCTCCATTTTCTAAGACTGACAGATTAGCAGAAAAAGCGTGAAGCTTTTGCTGAAAAACACTGAAAATCATTAAATAAGGTTTGGGGCTAGTTTCTTTCTGGGAAAATCCATGCAAAGTATTATTTTGTTTTTTGTAAGCTTAATCCACATTTGGGTACAGGCTGCGGGGCAGGTTTTGCTCCAGGTGCTCCCTGGCTCCTCTTTGGCCACACTTGGCAGCCAGCCCAACTTCTTTGGAGCCTTTACTTTGCCAGGGCTGCTGTGGGGTGGAAATTTCATTTTTTCTGGTCATCTTTATTTTTCTAGGCAATTATTTTCTACTTTAGCCTCAGAGTTCTTTGCTTAAATTACAATAGAAGGTATGTTTGAATCTCTTCCACTCTTTCTTTTTCAGTCGTGTCCTGCTGTGATTTAGTGGACGCTGTAAAACACAAATTTCTGGCTGGGAAGCCCATGGCTGAGTCGAGGACAATGGTGGCTGAGGTTTTCTCAGAAGGGAGCCTGTCTTGTTTCGATCCAGCTCATACTTTAAGAGTGCTTGCCACCTTCTGGTTTGGGAAAGGATCGCAATTGTTTAACTCTGGCATCTTGAGGGAATCAACTGTAGAAATGCTGGTCCTGGTTCTAATCCCCCTGAGACGTATGAGAGATTTTCAAGATGTCATAATGCTGATTGGAGAGTTTTGAAGTGACAGGATGGATTTTTTTATTTTTTCCGTTGTTGTTTGTTTTTTTCCTCAGAATGTAGAAATGACATCTGACAAGAAAGAAATAAAAGAAATATTTTAATTAAATACTTCATTTGATACTATTGGCATTGTTGGATAATGCCCTTTAACCATTATGTAAAGCATTCATGAATGCAAGACTAATGGAAAATTAATTTTATAAGTGAAATAGGTACATATCCTTCAAAAGGGAAAGAACTTTGAAATTGGAATTTTTTTTCTCGCAAAGCTGCTTGCCGATTTTGACCAATCTCAGACACTTCTATTCGATCTTGTCAGTTTCCAGCACTCAGCCCAATTTCAGCAAGACCACTTAAGAATATTATACAGGCCATTTGTATGAGAGGAGAGTGTGCATCATCTCTAAAAAAGCCACTTCAAAATTATGGGCACTCAGATAATATGAATAGCACCGCTATCAAAAATCACAGCGTACCTTAGCCAGTCACCTGCAGTTTAGCCAGATGAAAGCATTCCACAAAACACATACATTTGTGGAAGGCTGGTACATGCTTATTCTAACGGCTGTCACATTAGCTTGGCTTGATGTAATTCATACTTAATTTCAGATGTCACAGTTCTGTCCAAAAAAATCATTTCTACAGAGATCCTAATTGAAGGCACCAGAGTATCTGAAAACATTCCAGCAGTGCGTGAAGCAGTGTGACTAACATATGCCATTGGATTGTTCAATTTGTTCCTTCCCAGCAAGGGACAATGGGCAGTGAAGCAATTCTTTTTGTTGTGCATTTTAATCACACACACACAGAATTATGTTTGTATTGAAAAAAGCAGGTCAAAGACAATATTCCTCACAGAGAGAGAGAGAGAGGCAGTAAAGTTTCAATGCTCCACAATTCTTGGCAGTTCACATGAGGTTTTTGGCAAAAAAAAAATGGTTGTTTTCTTGGGTCTGACTTGGTATTGCACATTTTCACATGGCAACACAGTCCTTGTTTGTCTTTGTTAATTAAAGCAGACTTTCTGTACCCCACCACCGAGCACAGCTTGAATGGTGGCTGCAGTCACAGACAGGTAAGCAGCAGCCATTTGTTTGGTATGGTCCACTAAGGAGGTGTGGGAAGAGAAGGTGAAATTTGGAGGAAAGTTGGCAGGTGTGGAAAAATTCAGTGATGTGCAGAACTCCTTGCAGAGGATGCCACATTTGTGTGCGTGCAAGAATCAACAGGCAATACGTGAAAAGACTGGAAAAAGAAATAAAATGAAGACAGGGCTTTGAGACAGCCCCAGCATGGCTTTCTTGCAGGAGAGAAGAGCTGGAGGTAAAAGCTGCCAATTCTTTCTGTGCATCACAGGAAGGCCAAACAGGGTCAGAGCCAGTGGGAATAGAGGGAGAACAAGGAACAAGAGGTCTGTGAGGCACAAAGAACTATTTCTGCACCTTTTAATTTCGCGGCCTAAGTTCATTTACTCCCAGGCCTTCACTTGGGACAATGCTCAGGGTTACAACAACATCTTGAGGATGAGCAGCCCAGATGCCAAGGCACAGTTAGTTGAAGAAGCAGCTGGTGGCTCGCCCAGGAGACCAAGTGATGGCCGTTCTCAATTTTGCCCTAATCCATCACAAATCACTGCCAGGGCCATTTTGGAGCTCAGAGGTTTTGTCAGGGCTCCCTTCTCTGACCAGGAGACATGTCAGGTTTGTGAAAAGTGAGAGCATCCCATCCAGGCTAATTTATCCCTCTCTCTCTACCTGGATGAAAAATCAAAGCTGTTCACACCAAGACTCTCTTGACAGAGCCCTAAAATACATGGGGCTCAGAGGGAGTGTAGGTTTGAAGAAAATCCCTCCTGCACAGCCTGCTGCTGTGTACGGCAATGCTGATATCCAGGAGAGCTCTGCAACAGTGTGTGTGAGTTGTGTTCTTCCCTCACTTTAGATGCATAAATCAGCATGTTGTGTCTTTGTACTGTTTGAGACAATTGTCCTGCCTTCTGTTCAGCCATATGAGACTTAGTGATGGGAAACTGTGGCAAACATGTTAACTTAAGAAGCTTGTTTGTTATACCTCAAGCTCCATTCATTTGCTGAGCCAAAACAGGGGACATTTTTCAATGAATATTTGAGTTGACTATTAATTACAAACCTGGCTGTCCATGTTATAGGCACAACAGTTATGTTTGAGCCTTCCCTCACTGTGCAGTTTCTAAATGCAGGAATTAATTCTCCTACCCAAAGGAGATCAAATTTTGTGACTGTGACAAAAAAAGCTCCCTACAGATCTGCAAGATCTCAGGTATCTTCCATCACTACCAGAGTCTATCAAATGAAGACTAAGATACAAATTAATTTGCCAGAAGTAATATTTGTACCATCCAGAGCAATAAGAACAAATTAATCTTTGGAGGCTGAATAACCTCTAATAATGGCTAAAGTATCTGTACTGTTCCCAGCATTTTTTTTTTACATCCTTAAGATGTTTGCTGATTTCTCAGATTTAGTAATGTAAATAATTTCTACTCAATAGATCTCTTTATAACAACTGTTAGAGTACTGTGGAAAGAAAATTTCATTGCTTTGGTCCTAAGTTATACAGTATGTATCTACTCATTATTTGATTGAATACAATCTGGATTATGAGGACAACATATTTAAGATTCCCTCTAGAAAAATGTTTCTCTCTTTTTTTTTTTTTAATACTTTCTTAAATAAACTAGTTTCCATGGATGTTCCTGCCAATACACTTGTTCTTTCAGAACTCTGGGCTTTATCACAACTGGCTACATATTTTTCAGTCAAAAATGGACAGGTGCAGGACATCAGGATTTTTTAGGGTCAAGCCATAAAAAAGAAATTTTAGCTTCCAGCTCTTTCCATGCTGTTGAGCGTTCTTTTCATTTTAAGCATGACTGATCCCAAAACTTCTAGATGACATTTGCAGGAACAAAACTGCTGTGGAATCTGTTGGATTTCTCAGCACATGTGAGGCAACATGAGAGGAGGTACCACAGCATGGTAAAATATCATTCCCATTAAAGGAAGGAGCATAGCTGGATTTATCTTGCCATGGCATTTGCAGCTGAAACGAAAAAGCCTCACAGATATTTAAGGCCATTGGATGAAGCCAAATACATGCAAACTTTGGCTGAGGTGCCGTCTATCTGAAGGTGTCTATCTTCTGCCTGCTGTAACACATCACAGAGGTGAAAGAATGATTGTCAGTGAGTGTTGCCACCAGCCAAAATCTTCCAGATGAAATAAAGCTCTCTTTCATAGCAGAAGCAATGTGCCTGTCTGTATTGTGTTTAACATTGCTACTAAAAGGCTGCACTGCTCTCAAGCACAGGAGTGATGGCACCTGAATTTTCATGTGTGAAGAATAGTTTCTCCTGAGCACATCCTAAAGCCTCTGGAACTTCACAGGAACACCCATGCAGGCCCTGAGAAGAGCTTTCTTGAATATGAATACATTACTTGCGTAAAAACTATGTATGTGTGCCTTCCTTTAGACATACATAAGCACAGATGGAGAGAACAAATATATACTTATTATACTCTTATACTTGTTTGGCTTTATTGCTATTTTCTTCTGATAGTTGAAAAATTCTGTTCATGGTTCCTCTAATTTCATGAGAAAATTATTGCTTTCTTTCCTTTAAAACAAGCCTAGAAATGATAAACAGGTTAGTTTGGCATTTTTTGGGGGGGTGTGTTTGGTTTCCTTATCTTAAATTTAGTTACTTTTCTTTTACAGGAGGGAGAAAAAGATATTCACTTCTCCCTCGCTTGAATCCAAACTTGGATTTTCTTGGCTTTGCAAAATTTTGAGATTTTTTTGATGATAGCTCAAAAAAATTAACATTTTTCATCCATGTGTACAGCTGCACTCACATGTCCAAGTGCTTTGCGTAACTCTCAGCAATTTACAGGAAGATCAAATTCTTCATGAGCTGACAACTGGAAATCATTAACATGCACCGTGGAGTGGTGTGCTCCGAGCTCACCGTGTCCTGATCCTCCTGACCTGACTGGGTCAGGTTGTGAAATACGAGTGAGTCCGTGCTGGGAACTGGTGCTTAGAAGAATTCTATGATTTTCATATTTTCATGGACATGATGGTGTTCTAGCCAACTCTTCCCACTCAGAAACATGCCAGAGGTTTCAGCATTGCCCAATAAATTACTGTCAGGCTCATAATTTGATCTGGAGTCATCAAGAGGTAAAGAGGACACCATAGCTCTACACAGTTAATTGGATGATTAGTGACCTCCACCACTTAAGCAAATATTTTTACTTATTTACCACTAGACTATCCCTGGTTTGGTAACTCTTCCAGATTAAGCAGACTTGCACTGCACACTGTTTTCTACACTGTGACTGCAGAAAATACTGCTCTGAGACAGTCCCTCTAGGCAGGGCCTTCTAGTTGCTTCTGAGACTCAAGGTTATATCTCTGTAAAGTGTTTTTCTATGTGATCTGGATCTACAGGTCAGGATAACTTTAACTTGGAGGTCTTTTGCACGACATAGATCTGCTTTCTGTATGAACTGTATCGCAGGATTTAACTCACCATACTGCAAAACTTGAGCTTTCATGTCCTAATTCATTCACTGCTTTCTGCTCTTTATTGTGCTGTTTAGGTAAGCCAAGAATAATAGAAAATGAGAATTAGATTTCAAGTGAAGGTTTTTTTTACTCCTCTCTACATCAGCTTCAGCTATAACTACATAGTTCAAAAGGCATTTGTAAAATTCTTAAAGAGAATTCCCATGTTCTTGAGTAGTCACACTAACTTTTTTTCCAGAATATGACTCCTAAATCCTTCTTTGGGGTCTCTGTTTTTCATGGTATCATAATATACCATTTTGCACAAGAGTTTTTTGAAGTGACTTGAATAGGGCAGATGATAACCAAATGATGCTAGATCCCTGTGCATCGTAGTCTTGGCCTTATCTTTAGTTAACAGAACGCCAGGCTTTGTCCATACCTTAAAAAGACGTTTTAAAATTTTTTTAACAATTATTTCCCCCATACTGTTTGATGAAACATATACAACAGCATAACCCCCAGGCAGAATCACCCACAGACAATCTGCCAAGGAACCACCCCTTTTTGCTAATGATTTCCCACTTACAGGTCTCTTTTAGGATCTTTCAGACACTTTGTCCATACACAGTGTTCTTCATAGGTTCTGATGCTTAATCAAACTGAGCCAATTCGATTTCAAACACTTAAAGAGTAACATCATGGATTAACAGAAAGTACAACTGGGGAAAATAAAGGGATGATCAATTCTTTCCCACATCCTCAGATAGGATCAGCTGTACCAATACCTCATTCCAAGAATATTACATCTTGAGAGGTACCTTTAACATCCAGTTGTGCATTCTTGACAAAGTACAAATTAGATTTTGTGTGACAAGACCTCTTTTCCACAGAGCAATGTTGATTGACAGTATATATTTTTCTTCCTTATCCATTACATCTTTAAAAATGTCTTATTTGAAGTGTGCATGTTTGAACATCTTTTCAAATGTAGAAATGAAGAATCTTCACTCTGCACTGCAGGAAATTTCATCTACTTCCAACTAGATACGATCAGGCTTTTAATCTCTAGCCACAATTACAGCTTGATTCAAAGATTATTAAAGCCAGCAGGAGTATTTGCAATTATTTAATAAGCCAGGTCTTTTCTACTTTTTAAAATGTTAAAATAATTGTCAGCTACTTAACCTAAAGAGAAGTTCCAAATGGGTAAATTTCATTCTACTGGGACAAAATAAGACCTGGAAAAGCTGGCAACAGTTGTCTTTTCATATTCAAATGCCAAGACAAAGCTGGAGAATTAGATTCCCTCTTATAGTAACAGCCTACAAAACACACTTGGCTGCTGGAGAGAGAGACATGAGCAGAAAGCAAAGTTTGTTGGTAAGAAGACCAAAGCCTCAGACTAAAAAGCATCAGATGAAAAGGATCTAAGAGACAACTTTATGCCTCAGATCTTGTTTTCATGGGGCAAATTTTGTTTCTTAGAGATATATATCCTAAGGACACTGGATAGTCTCTGAACTTTTCTTGTATTACCTCAGAATAAACTTTCTGAAAACATCTTTGTGTGAAAGGCCAAATACCCCCCAATATTATTTTTTTAGTCCTCACTATTCATCACCCACATTGTGTTGTAGACACACAACATATTGCAAACTAGAGACCTTTACTAATGTTTCTGTTATTTGCGTGCTCTCAAAATTCCTCTGTTTGATCAGTTTCCTGAGCAGTTTAAAAGAAAATTAGTCTCCAAGCCCCTAAAGTGACTAACATCTAAAGTATTATTGCCCATTTTCATCTTTCATATGGGGATTTGAAGATCAATGTGTCACACGCCACAGAAGAGCAGCAAATAAAACAAGCTTCTTTGAAGGGAAAAAGCATGGGGTTTTGAGAAAGCAATTTCTTGATAACACCTTTTTGATTTTGGTTTCATGTTTTCCTTTGCTATTTGAAAATTAATCTGTCTAACCTTGGTTTGATATGACTAGTTAGCAGAAGTCAACATATGTAGTGGAGAGGGTGAATGGAAAAGGGTAATTGCCAAAAATGCTACAAGTTTATTACTGAACACATTGCTCCATACAATTTTTGGCTGTGAAGCGATTGATGTAATTTTTCTAACAGAGCTTTTTCAGCTGGCTCATAGGAGCGTGGACTTGGTAATTGCAGTGTTTTCTACTTGAGATACTGGTATTTGCTTAGCTGGGGTTCTCATGGAAGAGTATGACACTCTCTTTGTGTCACAGGACAAGGACCTTGAAGCTTTGCCCCGGGAGGTGAGTGTGCAGCTGTGCAGTTCCTGCTGTGTATATTTCACAAGAATTAACAGGTAGGTGACTTGCAGTTGCATATGTGGGTATTCATGGTAAGTGCGTTTGTTTGGGCTGCGAAGTGGAAGAGAAAAATATTTCATCTGGTAGCCTGATGAAAATAGATAACAGCATCTAAATGTTTGTCAAAAGTACAATTCATGCCCAGGATCTGCAGAGCAATTGCAGCAGTGAGCAGGATTCAATGCCATCAGCTCAAGGCTTCTCAGGCTCTAGAGCTGACACTTGCTGCCCTGAGGATGGTAATCCAAATGCTGGCTCAGATGGGGCTGCCATGCAGAGAAAGCAGAGCAGAGGGAGGGTACTTGGGTGTGGCTGCAAGGAGCAGAGTTGATGTTCCTCTGCCAGCCAGAAAGTGAGCAGCAGTTGCTGTCACCCGTGTACCCAAATCCCTCCCAGACCTGCAGATAGCTCTGCTGCTGCGCTGCAAGCCAAAAAGCAGAGGCTGTGACCATGGTTCCAACACCATCCTGATAAACTGCTGACCTGGATATGTGCATATTTTGGTTGTGTTTATGGCTAGCCCTCAGCCCTTGAGGTTTTTTTTTCCGTAGTCTAAAGTACAATAATAAAAAGGAAGATATATTTAAAGTACAATCATAAAAAGGAAGATATATTTGCTAAACAAAGATACGACTCATGCATAGATGTCTCTGCGAGGCAAAAATTATTCTTGTAGAGGCACATTTCAATCCAAACTAATTAAAATGGTTTTATATTTGTTTAGACACAAGTAAAATTAAAATTCCAGATTGCTATTGAACTGTTCATCTTGTTCTTTGTGCTTCACTCTGAATTTTCTGTTTCAATAAAACTCCAAAAGCTCAAAAAGAAGATAAAATATTCTGGTTTTTTTGTTTCTAATTCTGAGTTGAACTAAAGAAACCAAGTTTTTCTTAAAGCATATGACTACATCTGTTTTTTAAAAAAGCTTGCAATCCCTCTTTCATTCAAAACATGCTCATTACTGCTATGAAAGTTATATTGAATACAACTCTGTATTGCATATCATTCAAATATGAGAAAAAGTATGTGAATTACAGAAGTGGATAAAAACTCTGTAGCAAATGCATATGGCATAATTTTGTTGAAGAAGTATCACAGAATCATATTAAAATACCAGAGGAAAAAGACTTACACCCCCAACTTCCTGAAATAACAGAACTAACTTGGAATCAAAGAAGAAGAAAGCTGCTCTGGGTGAATTATAGGGTTCCCCCTGGCTGTATTGATCTTTGTTCAAGAATCTTCTCTCTTTCATCTCTTAGGCTGTAAGACCAGGATCCTTAGATCTTATCTAAGGATCTGCATCTTTGGTGGCATGAGCAGCTTTCTGAAAGGAGTGTTGTAAGACAGACATAGAAAGAGTGGACAAAGTCTGCTTCTCTTATCCCTCAGAAAGCTTGTCTGACTCTTTGAATAACTGTCAAGTCAATATATAGCACAAATAAATTATCTTGTTAAATCCTCAGTGAATATCCTTGCAGTAATTCAAATACCTCTCACTAATGAATAAAGAGTATAGATAGGCAGATCTCAATGGATCAAAGCTATCACTGAAGAGTAAGAAAAACAAGTCCTATAATAGCTAAATATTTCATCTACTCTGAATGAATGGCTTTGAAATGATGTCTCACTCAGAAACAGATGTTAGAGAGAAATTGAAGTGCTGGTAAATGTCAACAGAGAACCATCAATACCTTATTTTTCTTGAACTCACTTTTGCATGACTTACCCCCTACATTTCCTAATTGTCATTACTTATTTGCTAATGCTGATTTTGTGCTGCCTCATGAACATACGACTTTCTTTCAGATCTTGTGGTCGACTTTAAAAAATAACTTTATGTATGATTTCTTTAAAATTCCACCCCTACTCAGTTACTAAATTAGTTAAATACTGATTGAGAGAGATTAAAGCGCCCCTTCCCAAAATGATGCTTTGCTACTCTCACCTCATTCCAGCCCTCACTGGCTCGAGGACAAAGCCAGGGGATTTGCATTGCTTTCCTCTGGGTGAGTCTGGCTATGTGTCTGTCTCACAGCCCCCACTAAGAAACACCTTGCTTGGCCAAACACCGTGGTGCTTGTGCAGTGCAATTTGTCACAGCCCTGACAGGGACAGAGACCGCAGCAGAACCAGACAGGCCTTTTGGGAAACCAGCCAGATAACCACCTGATTGCCATTCCTGCTGCTGAGAACAACGCAGAGAACCCATGGATGACTGATGTGATCAAATTCAGGCAATATTTCCTTCCTTTTCTTGTTTTGTTGGTAGTAGAAAGTACGGTCCCTGAAGGGTGCTAACTTATTATTACAGTCAATTGAGTGTACTGAGTGGTTATGTCTCAAAATACCCACGTGAGAATATATTCTAAGTCTTCTTGGGAGACAGTGGCTAAACTCTGGCAATGCTGACAAGCCCATGGAAAGCTATTAAATGCAGAAATATACCTCTGGCACAGGAAATCTCTCGACCACAATTTCCTGAAGGTTATGAGAGCATTTTGGGAATAGGATCATGATACAGTCATCTTGTTTTATGTTTTCCAGGAGGCATCTGCTATCAGCCACTGCTTGAAAGGAGGGGCTGGAGTAGGTGGATGCATCATGGAAATCAGATCTACTGATCTCACTTGGTGACGCTGATGAGAGCTTTACTGAGCACCTTGTTGGGAAAAGACTTCTCTCAGAGTTTTCACAATGGCAAAGTATGATTACTGAGGTAAAAGTTCTAAAATTTGTCAGGTACCAGCATTAGTGATTAGAATTATTCCAGTACTCAGCCAAGCTGTGTGTGAATGAGCTATCTTCTTACTAAACTGGGGCTCTCTCTTAAACCACTCCTGTTACTTAAAGACTTCCCTGAATTGCTCAGTTATGGGAAGCACAATCTCAGATTTTCTGGTTTTGCTGGATCTGCAGTGTTAGTGCATCGCTATGGCTTAAAGCAAGAGCCAGTAGAGCTTTTCTCTGTAGTCACTGCTGTAGACAGTGCTCACCTGCGCTGAGGAAGAACCTGCCACTTTGGGAAGGGAAAGGACAATTGCATGGCTTTTAGTCTCTGATACAGCAATCCCAGACACAGTCAGAAAGAGTTTTCCAAGAGATGTGGGACAATAAGGAAGATGTGTGAGGCAGGAAGACATCTCTCAGGAGAATGGCTGAACAGCTTGTCCACGGTCAAGAGATTTGAGATCTGTTGCTGTACGGATAATGACAGATGCTTTCAGAGACCAGATTTTGAAACTAGTTTTATTGATTTTACTCACATGGAGTGACTATGCCAGAAGAAAGGTGAATATTGAATCACAGGACATCGAGAACAGTATAAACATACATATACAGACATATACATATAAATATATATGAATATATATGATTATATTGGACCCCTCCTGCAATTTCCATGGAGTTCACAATCCCTGATCAAATTTTAAACCTACAAAGCCCAATATCAGATAAGCTATCTGGGACGAAATGGAGTTGTTCCTTCTGCAGTGCTCATGACAATAACAGCAAATAAAAATTCAGACATTTAAGAATGCTCAAGTAGTCAAATAACCTTCTTGGAAAAAGCCCCAGATATCAAAGAGCATGCAACAGACTTTGCCCATAAAATTTCTACACTGTTTGTATTTTGCATTTTTTCCATTCACTCATTGTTCTGTCTTCTCACATGCCACATAAATCCTTCCAGTGAACATTCTACATAAAATAAACTCCACATTTTGGAAGGCATGGTCGTCTGAAGGGGCACTTGACAAGCATCACTGTTTTCCATTTCCAAGTGTAAATACAGTATGGTTACTCCTGGTGCATGGTTTCCATTAAGATTCCTCTTCTGATTGCAAATGCAAAACTGGGAAAACAAACCTACTGTTTCCAAAACAGCTCACTGCCTCTTGCTTCAGCACATGAGCCACTCAAGCACATGAAAACACAGGCCAATCGCTTTAGAATCAACAAAACTTCCTCCTCCTGTATTGGTTTGGTTTTCCTTTTTCCCTAACAGGTCTAACAGAGCTGAATACACTGTTTATGCCATCCCAAAGCAGATGTCTGTTACTTGAGCATAGTTCTAATTTCTATTTGAAATTTATAGAAATTTGCTGTTGACTTTGGATGGGAGATGGCTGGGGCTGAAGTTAGTGTGACAGACTGCACTCGTGTCTACGCAATTCCTTGAAGTATACATAAATGCAATGAAATTCAGGAGTAGAGTCAATGGCAGTTTTTTGAGGCAGATTTCAGCAGATGTAAATGTTGGTAGGGTGGCCACAAAGCTGGTGTGCAGGTGGTGTCAGTGGGCAGCAGTACCCCTGAGACTGCCTTTGTAACAAAACTATGCTCTTGACTGTAAGGGTTCAGTGAGAAAACACCCAAATCTTCATATAAAAAATAAAATTAGTTTATATGGACCTGAATTAGCTTTGGTCACTTTGATACTCCATTTCTGCCTGCACTTTCTCCCCAAAAGCCATGCCTCTGTCCCTGTTATGACCCACACGCCACCTGGATTTCTGTTCCAGCGTCCCCAAGGTGCTGCCATTGCCATATACCTTCCTCCATCATCCATGTAAACACTAAATATTTAACCACCCTGGGATTGTCTCTGACAACCAGGAGTACTTCCTCATACGAAATTACAGCTTCAGTTTATCCACTTGTAAAATGTGGTGAATGGGATTTTCTTCCTTTATTAAGCTATTTGAGATTTCTGGGAATGAAATATGTGACGGAAAAGGACAGTTGTGGCTGCCCCATCCCTGGAAGTGTTCAAGGCCAGGTTGGACTGGGCTTTGAGCATCCTGGTCTAGTGGGAGGTGTCCCTGTCCATGGCAGGGGGGTTAGAACAAGGTCATCTTTTAGGTCCCTTCCAACCCAACCCATTCTATGATTTTATAAAAGCCAGGACCTTTCCTTTGTGTGTGTCTTTCCCGTCCTTCTCTTCTCTCTATACAACTGTTTTCCCTTTGTGTGCTCAGTGGAGTGAATTCCTCTCTTACAATTGTAATTCTGAATTAGGTCAGAGACCTCCAAACCCTTGGTCTACCTTTGAGCTATGCTATTTAGTGTTGAAGCAGAGCTGAGCACTGATCTGGACAAACTGTCTACTTCTTGAAAAACATGGATTTTTATGTTTGTATTTTTTGAGCACAATTGCCATGAATTTTACACAGTTAATCTAAAATAGTCACAGGAACTGGCATGACATTTCAGGAAACTTTCCTATTTAATGGCATACTGTGCACAGAGTAAATAACCAGACCCTCTTCCAGTCCACTTTACAACCCACTCAGGTTACAAGGTTGGCTCACATGACAACTTGCTCTGGGCTGAATCATCCACAGAGCCTGAACTCACAACCTCTGTGACTGCAGTTATAATTTTCGATGACTGGAGCTAAACTACCAGGTTCATTGCCTCAGAGACAGCAAGAGCCTTATCAATCTCCTCTGCACTTCAGTCAGCGGGAAGGAAGTAAAAACCATCATCATACCAAGTGTAACCCATGGCAGAAAAAGCCCTGGATCTGTTTTGTCAAATGTGTTAGCCTCACCTGTCCATTTTATTGTACAGCATCAAAAATCAGAGAACCTCTTCAACAAGTGCATCTGATTTCTTGAAGATTAATTCATCCCAGTCGACAGCTCATGCAAACCTGTGTGATTTATCTCTTTATAACAAGGCAAAACAGTGCGAGAGAGAACAGAGACTAAGGGACCCTGCGATAAGAGTGTTGTGTTAGTTGAATGTTAAAACAGTCACATAAAACCTGAGCAATCTGCTAACAGCTAAGCAGATGTGGGGTAAGCTCTGCAGGAATGCTAAAAACCCACAGTTATTTACAAATATATTCCTTGCAGAGGTCAAAAAATGCTCCAGATTAAATTGTTCACCATTAAAAGTAGTCTCAACTAGGATGAGCGAGTCAACACTGGAGGGGGGGAGATTTTTATCCAAAATTCGACTGATTTTTTTTTAAGCTGAAATCTGCCTTCCAGGTTTCCAGTTTGAGTAGCATGAACCACTAGGACCTGAGAGGGCTCAACTCCTCGTGGCCAGGCTTGCTACACTTGTACAATGGTGTCCTGGCTGAATTGCACTGTTCAGTAAATCTCCTTTTTCAGGCATCGGTTGTGGTACTCTACTGTGCTCTCTTACTCGATTCAGTCTGAATGTAACTATTGTGGCATGCACTGAGAGAAGATTGTTTAGCATTTACTGAAAAGATTTCTTTTCCTTGAGCTCTCTTCTGCAGGGACTCACATACTCACCTGCATGAAATCTCAGTTGGTTTTATCACATTTTATGAGCTGGGGGATGGGAGGCTGAAGGTGCTCTTCAGTAACTATTCCTCCAGGTCTGGAGTGACTTCGAAATGAAACTCTCAGGGAAGAAACCAAAGTCCTTTGTAGTCACTGTCTTTGCACAGTAATGCAACCAAAAAATGGTATTAGAACAACATTACTCTAAGTTTAATGACTTTGCCTCGTTCATCTCTACAGCAGCTAATGAAACATTATGAATGCAAAGCAAATAGTGTGTTCAGGCTAGTTCAGGATCCGCACAGCATCTGAATGTGTCGCATGAATTATTCACTCTGTTTTTGTTCACCCCCCATCATCCCTCCCCCATCACAGACTAAAGCTCCTTTTCTGGCCTTAGCAGACTCTTCTGAAACTGTTCCCCTTGCACTGAGGAAAGTTGCATTTCTAGTGTGTCAAAAACATATGAGCCAGGTCACTCAGTAAAAGTGAAATGATAAAATATTAACATGCTCAAGGAAGGAAAGAGAGAGGGGAGGGGCTGGCAAGCTTCCTCCCCATGTGAGTGAAGGTCTTCTTATTTTTTATTTTTCAACAAACTATGCCAAGAGTGTTGTGCTTTTCTGTACCACTGCTCCTTCTTTCTTCCCATTTAGCTTATAAATGAGATAGCTGGATAGACTGTGTTGAGCTCCTCTAGAGGCAGAAACTGCCTGTCTAGCATAACTCAAATTTCCTCAAAATCAAGGTGTGCTTATTTATAGTGTTAGCATCCAGAACCAACCCAGCTTTGCTTCAGTATCAACTACCTCCCCCCACACCTTTCCTCCAATCACAGTTGCCAAAAGTACTGTGACAATTGCTGTTTGACCTCTGTGACCCTTTTGCTCGTGTTTGCAGCCAGGAAAAAAAAAAAAAAAAGGATATTCAATTTTGACTTCAAAACAAACATAATGTGTTTTTCAGCATTGACCTGCTGTTTGCCTGTTAGCAGGAGGCAAATATTTGTAGTGATTTGGAAGGCATACAGAAAACAGATTGATAGAGAGTCAATCAGCATGCCAAATACCTTGTTATTTGCTCTCATGAAAGGCTGGTGAATCTGCTTTTTTGTTTCCTTTTGGTTGTTTTTGCTTTTTTCTTTTTTTTTTTCCCCAGTTTTCTCCTCTATGATTGCCTCACCTACAGGAGAGCTGATCAATTTGTCACAATCTCATTATAATCTCGGTTACTGCAATGAAGATAGCATTTCTAATAGCTTATTTAAAAAATTTCCAGGGTTTTTAGAGTCATACAGGCTTCAGCCTGACAGACCAAGGTGTATATCACAGCATATCATGCTGTGATAATAACATGTCATAACAAGACCATCAGAGAAAAGCCAGAGGAAGGAGGCAAGTAAACACATTAATTGACTGAGGAGTCCTTGGGCATTTTTAGCCAGGGGAGAAGTAAGAAGTGTGAGTATGATGGGGGTGTGGAATATTTGGGGTCCTGCCCCCTCACTAGGAACCCAAGGGTACAATTGGCTCTGCATTGAGAGAGCTTGAAAAATACTATGCCTCTCGCTGGACTCATGGAACTCAAAGGTGCAGTAAAGTCAGTAAAGTCGGATAGATGAATGGGAGATAAAGCTTGAGTGATGGGAAGCCATCAAGGCTTTATGCCCTGTGTGTGGAAGTATTACAGTACATACCACCCTGAAGCGAGCTTTCCTGAAAACTCCAACAAGCTCCCGCTCCCTTATTTCTTCATACTTTTCCATCTTAAGCTACTGCAAATTGTGTGCTAGTCCCTGTGCTGGCCCTGTGTTGTGTCAGTCATTGCAGGCGTGCCATGATATCTCGTCCTTGCACTATCCTTCCTTCTCTCAAGGTCTCTCCCAAGGCATTGTAACATGCTGCCCAGGAAAGTGGTGGAATTGAAATAAAATCACCTTCCCTGGAAGTTTTCCAAAGATGTGTGGATGTGGCACATTTGGGGACACGGTTTAGTGGTGAACATATCAGTGCTGGGTTAATGGCTGGACTTGATCTTAGAGTCCTTTTCCAACATAAGTCTATGACTCTAAGACAGGAAGGGTAAGACAAGACACAATTCTGATTGTAGCTTTCTGGTGCATCTCTGGTTCTTGGGATATTTCAGTGCAGTTCAAAATATGAAGATTGAGCAGATGGAGTTGGAAGAAGGGAAAATAACCTGTCCTGATAACCCTCCTTTCCCTTGGACTGTACATTTGCTGCATTATTCCTTATTACTGGATCAAGCTTAAAAGCAGAGCCAGGGAGACCAGAAAGCGGCATGCAATCGTCTGCTCCAGGTGTTCCATTGCTGCCTTCTCAGCTGTTATTGTTCCTCCAGGCAGGCAGCATAAAGAAAGTGGCATGTTTATTAGCTCACATTCAGCTGTGCTTGATTGATATCTACACAAGAGTGAAACAGCTTTTTGCAGCCGTTTCACTTCCAGTGAAGGATGCTGTTTTAATTGTCATAGTCAGTCTTTTGTCGAATGTTTGTGCGTTGCTGAAGAACCCAGGGTAGCGCAGTAGCTGTTACTGCAGGATTAATGAAAGGCATGCTCTGTTTACACAAAACTGACACTGAGTTAAGTGACTACATAGAAAAAAAGGATCTCTGCTAATAAGGGCCTAAGGACTGAAGGCAAGGAAGTAAAAACTGCAAGCACCCAGGGCCTATCTTACAAGGAATTTTATTTTTAGGCAGCAAGTCTTTTACTCTTTTGAGAATTATGATCATAATAGTTGCTCTTAACCATTTTAATGAAGACATATAATATTGGTACTGTTTTAAATATTTTACAATAGTGCTTGAGAAATGGAACAGAGTTTCATGTGGAAGTAGGTTAATTACCCAGATCTATCACAGAAATTTTATATAGTACAGCCCAATAAAATCATCCTTGAAGTCAAGAGACATTTTCTGTCAAATTCAGAGTTGCTTAGACTCGACCTAATATCTTCAGATTTGACCCCTAATTCTTATTTCTTCACTTACCCTGACGGTGAGGGAGGCAGAAACAGAGAAAACAAAGAGCTAACAAAGCTTATTTGACACATATTTAAAATATGGAAAAAGTAACTATGAATGGCAAGGCATCTTATCTAGAAAGCAATTGTTCTATTAAGTCTTCCTCTCCAACAATGTGTTAGGATCCCAATGCATCAGTCCTGTGAGAGTCTAATCACTGGTTCTCATCCAAGAAAAGCACTTAAGCATCTGCTTAACTTTAAGTCTGTGAGTGCTCCTGGCAGATGTTCTAAAATATGACTAAGCTGAAAGCAGAATATTCAGCAACTAAAAGGTACTGTCCTATTTAATGACTGTTACTGATGCAAGAAAGAGACATCAAATTCATTCCAAAGTGTTACCTAAAAAGAAGTAGAAATAATTCATTGCTTTACTGCAATCAGTAGTAGTATTAATCCTGGGAGGAAACACTTGGCCAGGGCAAAGATGCATTACAATCTACTGTAGTTTAAGAATAAATGTCTACTTTGTTCTTATATAATTACCTGTCAAATGAGCCCTCAAAGCCAGCTCTAGGCATTTAAGAAACTTGAGAAAAACTGGGAGAAGCCATAAAGATTTTGGTGGAGGTAAGGTGTGGGGGAGGAATGGAGGCCACAGAGGTGTCTCCTTGTCCTGGGACAGATCATTGCCTCTTTCTGTCTCCCTCTTTCTTTGGCCAAAGCAGCTGGATCTGCCAGCACAGACAGAACTGCTGCCTGATTTGTCTTCTGCCTTAATTTTGGTAGCTCCTCACTTCTGCGAAGTGATCTACAGGATGCTTTGCTCACACGTGTGATTTGTACAAATTATGACTATGTAAATACACTGCAGTGAACTGGCAAGAGAGAACAAATGACACAAAGACAGGTGATCAGCTTGATTTTGTACTTGACTGCAGTAACAGAGATAAGTTTGCTGCTGCTGATAGCCACGTGCTTCTGCTGATAGCAATTTTGCTGGCAGAACTTGTGCACTGGGATGGGAGAATCAGCAGCTTTATGGTGAGGACAAAGCCAGTGACTAAAATCAGAGACATTTCCTCTCACTAGCCCTATCCTCTAGAAAGTCATCGCTTGATTTTTAATGTTGTAGCTATTGTCTCCAGATCACAAACAAGATAAATACTGTCTTTGTTAATCAGAAAACCCAGAAATCTGCATTTGCTGGCATAAGATAGGAAATATATACATGACACAAACTGGCCGAGCTCTTTGAATTGGACTCATTAAAATGAGACTGTTTCAAGTCACCAGTCTGGGTTTTGCTGACATTTGGCAAATGTTCAAAACCAGTTGCTTTACTCAGAGAATATTTTGTTGGATAATGGCATGATTTATTTGGTTAACCTTACATGTCTCTGCTGCATTGGCACAGACTATTAGCTTTCATGTTGGAAGTAAAAGAACATTCCTATTATGCTTATTTCTTCCTACATCCAAACAAAAGAGTCTCCATAGAGAAGACAAATCTATGCATTTCATTGAAAGGAATCTCAATTTCCTCTCTTTTACCAGCTGAAATATCAGCGAGGGTTAATGAAACAAATGAAGCTCAGTATATTTTCTTAAACTCTGTTCACATTGCTCAATCTCAGCCTTTCTATGGAAGTCAGCAGTTTGAAACCCCACACACTGAATATTCATAAGAAAAAGATTTTAAAAATGGATAATTTTGGTTATTTGTTTGGCCAATATTTCATAGAAGGGAAGTGAAAGGAGTAAAGGCATCATCCTTCTTTTACTCAACTTGTTAGTCATTCACTATGAGCAAGAGCATGTTTGTTCAGTGTTTCATGGGGAAAGGACAGTCTCAGTAGCAAGAGGAGTGGATCAAAACCTACATGCTGCCAACACAGTTTTTCAGCTGTTCTGAGTCAAGCAAACTCCTGGAAATATGGGGGGGTGCTCAAAAATAACTGCAGTAAATGTGACAAATGTCTTAAACACAGGCATTCAAAAATAATCCTCACTTTGATGTGAGGAGAAATCTGTATCTCTTCCCCTCTTTCCCCTGTTCCTGCCATACACTTTATCACAGGAGGAAAAAAAACCCGACTCGCATGTTGCAATTACTGTAAGATTGGGCTTTGATTCTGAGTATCTCAGATTGCACACTGAGAAAATAATCCCAAATGAGAATCATGCAAGCTTCTCACAGCTCCCCTCACCCATCAGCAGCTGACATCCAATATCACTTCTATAGGTAATCAACACTCATCAGAGGTAGATCAAAGTAGGAAGCCACACTAGGGTTATGTAAACTGCCGAGATGTGGAGAATAGCAAGAAGTCCTATTAGTTGGAGAGAAAACTGTGACAGGAAGCTGGGAGGTGGAAGAGCAGGGAGCAGGTAAGGAAGCACCCAGCCTTCCACCACCAAGGCTCTGCTGGAGAATGAAACCAGCTCAGCAATGCCATGAAATCACATCTGGTAGCTGTGATTCACACCAATCAATGCTTCAAACACCCCAGCTCTCAAAGGACCATTGGCAAACCCTACATAAAATGCTGTTTCCAGGACTAGTTTTCTCTACATCCAAATTACAGTGATAAAGGTGTGGAGGTCTCAATGAGTATGGGAATGTAACATCACCTCCTAAAGATGATTATTAGGTACAGGCAGCAGGGCTGAGATCTTTGTGCAGGTATGGTGAAATTCCATACTACTGATGGGAAAGCTGTGGCTGTTTATGCATACTCTCTCCCTTAAACCTTACCTGTAACAAACACGGATTTATTGTGTGGAAAAAATGAAAACAAAAAGAAATAGATCAGGACACTTGCTGTTGCTATTGTACATGAATTTTGACATGAACTTGAAACATTCAGTATACTCATAATTACATAAGGAAGAGTTAAATAGCAAATTCTTTCATTAAGAAGCCAGGTATGATGTGATCATCCAGTCTGTCTTCCATATAGGACAGTGTAAAAAGGCTGAATTTATTTCTGTTTGAACTAGAACACCTTCATCAGTACATTTCAAGCTCCTTTGTAGTGTACTTACGACACACCTCTGCCTATTTTTCATACATGGGAGTGTTCTAGTATCACAGCCATTACTAAACTAATGACATATTAACACACCTGTAAAGAGACGTGATATCACTCTCACTCCTTTAAATCTACTGAATAAAAAATGTATTACAGAACCTTCAATTTCTTGCCAAGCTTCTATTGTATTTGGGGAGTAAAATGGAAAGCTAAGCCACAATTTACTCAATTATAGAATCATAGAATGTCTGAACCTCTGGAGATGATCTAGTCCAACCCCACTGCTAAAGCAGGTTCACCCAGGGCAGGTTGCACAGGATCATGTCCAAGAGTGATTCTGAATATCTCCAGAGAAGGAGACTCCACAGCCTCTCTGAGCAGCCTGTTCCAGTAAAGAAGCTTTTCCTCATATTCATTTACTCCTGAAACTATTACTTTACATTCACCACAGAAAACCTGAACACCCCAAGAGATTTGATGATAAAGAATTTGTGCATTAGAGCCAGACCGTGCAGGACTTTTATCAAAAATGGAAGGTATGATTAAATAACCTCTCTTGGTTTTTTTATTTTTTCTTTCCAAAGAGTACAGTTATGCATTTATAATACAGGATACTTGCTCACCCATTTCTGGAACAGTCTGACTGCCCTGACAAAGTACCATTTGACCTCTTTCCTGGCTTTCTTTCCATAAGTAAATATCCCATAATATTTGACAGTTTCCAAAAACGTTACCCCAGTACATTAGATTAAATTTTTCCTAGATACAAGCTTCTAGAGTTCCTTTTATAGGCACCCAAGGTTTGTTTCATGTAAGTAGGTATGCACCAGTGTCATAGAGTAAGTAGGGAGAAAAAAAAATTATTAATTGTATAAAGTTCACTCCTGAAAATCAGCTGAAGAATTTCTGCCTTTTAGCTATCGATTGACTTCTCAGTGATGGCTGAAGCAGAGACAGGAATTAATTAAAGCACCCAACTGCAAGATAACATATTTTCCAATTTTCTACAATATCCTGAAGGTCCAGCTGTGTCTGAGAGCCTTCCTGGTTCTACGAAAAGAAGAAAAAAACCCCAGTATTTCAGCAAAGTCCTTTCCTATGACCTATTTATTTTCCTAAAAAGGCTGCAATGATTCACTCCATAGACCCATCTACCACAGCACTCTTCGTAAATCATCCTTATAACCACAAGTCAAGTGACCGTGTGGTTTCATTCATTGAAAAGAGATTTAAAAAGATTTGCTTAGTAAAGCAGTGAACAGGAAAGATAATTCCCCTGTCTTTCCAATTGTTCATCTTTGTTTCCTTGTATCATCTCAGATTTCCCTGATTACCTTTGATGCATTCAGGGAATTCAGGATACCTTCACATCCAATTATTGCCTGAATCTTAAACTGTTCTTAAAACAACATTGTACCAAACAATTCCAACAGTGTTTGCGCTCTGCAAATGAAGGGTGCTGTCAGAATACACTCTCCTGTAGTAGGTGCCCTCATGGCAGCCCCTTGTCTGGCATATCAGACTCTCACACGGTAAGAAATGTGTTAGACCCTTAACTTCAAGAAGAAATTATTTGGACAGAGGCAGGGAGAAAAGGAAAAGAAAAATGAACAGGAAAAGTGAGGGAAAAATAGAGAGCAAGGAAGCTTTTGTAATCAACTGATTCAAGGAGAGGAATAAGCACAGGTTTTTTGTTTAAAAGCAAGTCCAGGTGCTGTAGCTTGTAAGTGCAGTGATGAATGAATAGAGCACATGCTGTTTGTGTGAGTGTAGTCTATGCATTCACTTTTCCTATCTTTTGGCACAGGCACAGTGCATCTGTGTGTTTTGAATTGGTCAGAGGTCCCTTGGACCCTATATATTAAATAATAAAAACTCACAGGATACAGACAGCTAAGCTCCCAAATATGGCTTGATCGGAAGTGATAAAAAATGTTCTTTGAAACTGCCCTTTCATTGAAACTTGACTTTAAACACCATAGACATTTTCATAAAAATACATAAAATCTCTGCTCAATGGAATGTCTTGTTTTGTTTTTTTTTTTTAAATTTTAAATGTTACTTGCTCTGTTCTTGTTTTTTTATGAAAAGTTAGAGGGAAAAAGACAAAGAAACATGCAAAACTACCACAGAAACTATGATTGTAGGATATTCCTCAGAAGAAAAAATCATTGTTCAACCAGTTTCACAAATCACCACATCATCTAACACCAAAACACCTCTTACTGCAATCAAACTTTCCACCACACCTAGGAGTCTACCCAGAAAGCTGCAGATACCACTGCTGTCCTTCATACTTGTCTAACGCAAGGCCAGTGTCTCCGCAACAAACAGATGTGTCAACACCCAAGTTTATGTGCCCTTTACACAGTGCCTTTGTGCAAAGGTCAAAACGTGGTGGGTTTAGATCACAAATTCTGAAACAACTGTAGCATAATGCTTGGTTCATTAAAAGAGCTTAACATCCAGACTGATGATTATTTGTGACTTTATTTTTTTCATCTACCTAGAATTGTTAAGAATCCAGTCTCCTTCTAATGCCAAGAAACCATCCCCTAGGATGGCAGTCCAAAACTCAATGAAGTACAGTTGTTCCACCTAGCTGGAAGGTTTCTCCAGAAAAGCACATCTTTGGTCAACTGAGTACAGTTTTCTAACTTCCAACACACATTCAGGGACAGCTTATTCCCTCCCACTCATCACTTCCCACACACTCATCTTGCATTGTAGTTTTTCTAAGCTTTACTATCTCGTTTCCTTGGTATTCTCTTCAATCTCTAATGCACTTGCTGGCAGCAACCCCTTAACTCTCTCCCATCTCCATTTACTCATCCAAACAAGCCAAACTTTTACAGATCCCCAAGACAGAGCCTCTGTTTTCCTATTTTCAGAAACAGCTATCTTTGCCTGTTTTACCCTGGATGCATCTTTCTGAACCCCAGTAACTGGGTCTTGTGCTGCCTTGCATTTGAAGGTGGTTGCAAGGGACCTCACCATGCATAGATCAGTCTCTCTTCATCCTGCTTGGAGGAGTTTCTGCCACAGTAAATGTAACTTACACCACCTCTGGCTTCCTCAGCAAAAAAGACCAGGTCATTTATATAAATAAATAGATAATCAAACAACCCTCCCACCACAACAACTCAACAATCACCACAAATATCATTTTTTTTTTCTTTTTGACATAGCCAACAGCACAGGAAAGTGGAGAGGGCATTGTTGATGCCATGTTATGTAAGTATGCATGTATGTGTTTATGATCAAATAGATCCATTTCCTAAGAACACAAATTTATTATGCTCCATGATCATCAAGGCAAATTGAGATTTGAAGCACAAATAGAGTTTCAGGTGTATGCCTGACATGCACTGGCTTTCACCATGTGCCCCACCTGCTTTACCAAAAACCAATGATAACACCACAACAAGCAAAAAATATTCCCGACCTGACTGCTCCTGAAATGTGGTCATTTTGTTTAACCTACTTCAAAGGCGGATACTGAGCCAGGGTATTGTAGCAGGGTGAATATCAATCATTCATGATTGCATTGCTCTGTATCTCTGGGGATGGATGTGAAGATTTTTATTAAAGTTCTAGGCAGTCATGAAGAATTGTACTCTGACATCTAGTGCAGGCATTTACCTGATTTCTCATCTATCAGGAAAAACTGCTTGCTGCTGTCCATGGAGACATGTAAGCAAGGCAGGGCTGGTGAGGAACATACAATGGTGGGCAGTGCTGATACAACTCTTTTTTGAAACTCCATGTTTTGCTCTCTTTACTTAAAAAAAAGAAAATGCCTAGAGGGTAACCACGGTGAAGACAAGCCTCTCAGTGTGAGCTGAAGATAAAAGTTGTAATGTTTTTGTGTCTGCAAAGGGCTGGACAAGAACTCTTGAGTGAACTTCATAATTTGTTTCAATGGTGTGTTAACTAAGATACCCAGGGATAAAAATTTATTACGACAGCCTCATTTTTCTCTCAGATTGTAGTCTCTTTCATGCAGATTGTCTCATCTTACCCTTCAGCTCTCTGGTATCTGAGCACCCTCCCAGCCAGCAAGCAGTGCCTCCTGGCGTAGTCCAGTCTCCCTCTGTTCTGCTCTCCTGGGGTGGAGACCATTTCCATACTGCTGTGCGAGCTGCTGAGGCACTCCAGGTTGACTACGCTCTTGCATCACATCCCTGCCATCAAGCCAAATATACAGTCTCAACTGAGACATCAGCATGTGTGAAATCTATGTTTGCTCTTGAGGAAGATGAAACATCGCAGCAGAGAAACAACAGCTGTCAAACCCCCTCACACTTCGATCTACAGCACGAGGGTCCTGACCCCTCCACCACAAAGTCAAACGTGAGTTAAAACCCTTTTCATGCCTTCATTGTTGAACTCTTAGCACAGTGATGGATGCGCAGACATCCTTGGGGATTCAGGTAGAAGCATGTCCTGAACAACTTGCAGGCACTATGGGACATCTTCCTCACCAGTTTCTCAGGTGTGGCTGACTGCACAAGTGCTTTCACTGCAAAGTCAAACAACAATTTCATTCAATGTTAAGGATGTTTTAGGCTGGGCTGAGTACTCTTATGCTGAGCATAAGGCAGAAGAGATGTGAGACTGAATTAACCAATGTTTGATCCGGAATGCCAGCTAGCAGATGAGCAGCTAGTTTTGGTCTGTTGGTTTTTGTGGGGTTTTTTAATTTGTTTGTTTGTTCCTTATTTTCTAGGCACCTGTGGGTTTAAGTAGGTGAACACTTCTATTGTGGCTTGGAGAAGAGTAAAACAAATTAAAATAAACTGATTTCACTAGAGTTTAAATCAAGTGTATTTTGTCCTCATGCTCCACTCTCTGCAGCCTGCCAAGATGCAAAAGGCCATTTTCTCAGCACTGGACATTATGGAAAGATGGTATGAAGCTCTACCTGTTCTACATCTAGAGATTTGTAACAGGTATGAAAACAGTTCAGACATGGCCACATCAGGGGATGACACTTGTATGGGCTCAGGATGGTACCAACATAATTCGGTAGTTGTGTTTCGTCTTTTTTTACAGACAGTATCCTCAGGGAAGATGTCCCTCACTAGGGAAATACAGGAATTTATTTAAACCTCACCATGGAGTGATAGATATAGATAAAGATACAGACAAAGTCCTAAACATAACAACCAAGCGTAGAGAGATCAGTGTGACCTTTGTGCGTCTCACTGGTGGGGGACCAACCTGAAGTCGGTAAACCAGGACAGCTCTCCTTTGCGACTCTGCATGACACACCCAGAGGAGTTTGGGGGAGCAATGGTTGCAAACAGGTAGAGTGCTCCTAATGCCTCTCCCACAGACTGTTGCCTGCTAGCTTGTTCAGAGCTCTACCTCTTTTTGTCCTTATGAAAACACTATTTCTCTTCAGTGGTAAAAATGGGAATATGTATTTTTAATACACTTTTTTTTTCCTCTTTGGCAGCTACAGATTGGGAAATGCAGAAGAGCAAATTAGGTCTTACCCCTTTAAGGCCTTTGAAGAAAATGGCTTTTAGAAAGGTCATGCTCCCCTCACTAATTGTTTAGTATTTTCTCAAGGTCTAGCAAAGGGCTTGAATCAATAATAAGCTGCACACAACAAGCTAGACAGGTTAAGTAGACTTAGAACTCTTGTCAAAACACATGACATTAATTAACATTATGAAAGCAAAATAATGGTAGCACCCCATAAAAACTGCATTAGGATGGAGAGAGAGTAACACAGGTCGTGTTAACTTACTGCATACATAAGGGAAAGGAGGGGGTAGCATTTTTTTCTGGTGAGAATTAGGGAACTATGTAGTTCAGAAGCTATAAAGAGACCTCAAACATCTTAGATCAGAGATCTCAGGTGGTCCCATGTAGGCAAACTGGAGGACCCAGATGAAGTTCAACTGAGAAATGGTGGGACACTGGATGGCTGTTTGGTCCAGTTGGGCTAAATGCAGTTGCAATGGTTGCAATTTTATCCTTTATTTTGAAAAAAAGAAGGAAGGGAGCAAAAGAAAGACAGAAAGAACAAAATATATGAGGTAAGTAAGGAAGAAAGAGCAAAGAGAAATAAGCAAAGTGGAAGAGATTCATCCTAGCCAGACCTATGCCTTCTTTTTTTTCCTGTCAGTAGTGGATGATCATAAACCAGCCAGAGGAAAGGAAACAAGGAGGGGAGGAGAAAGAGGGAAAAACTGTACCTTCAAGCTGTACAGGTTTGCTGCTGTTGCCTGTTCTACCATCTGTGCCACTGATGGCCTGAGTACTTCACGCCATACTAAGGAAAAGCAGCAGTATCAAAAGCTGTCCTTGGCCACACCAGAATTCAATCCTGCCTATGTTGGACTGACCTGCTTTGTGATCTACTGCTATGACCTTGCTGCTGATTTATGGCTTCTTGCCTGAGACAGTGCAAGGAGTCATAAAAAGTTTTTCCTTTTTTTCTTTTTAATTCTATAGTGCTGCCATCAATAGCTCCTCTTTGGATGTGCTCTGCAAGCCTGTGAAATAAAACAACTCCCAGGCCTCCTGACCCTTTCATTATTTTCTCTTCCACTATCTTTTTGTGCCATGTAGGAACCATAAAAGAATAAAAACTCAGCAAACTCTCCTACCAGTTCGTGATGCACTCTAAGTACATTTTTATAGCAAGTTTAACGTTAATGAGCACCAATTACTCTTGGAAATCATCATAAAAGGCATAAAAAGGCTGATACTGTATATTTGATACACTCTGGAGGCTATCTCCAAGACAGAAGTGCAGGTTTGAGAAACATCCACAAATTCCCTCCATGGGAAGATGGTAATTTCTGAGTACACGCTGCCTTTGTGGTTTGGGCATGGATCACATTCATGGACCAGACCAATACTCATCTTTGAGAGGATGGAATTTGCACCCTTCTGTAACAAAAAAAATAAAAATCACTTTACTGAAAAGATGTCCTCAAGATTGTTACTGTAAAAAACTGTCAGTAAATGTATAGGAGATAATCAGCGTTTCTTCTCTATTTCTCAGTTGTACAGAGAAGGCTTCTTTCCGAAAACAATTAGAGTGGCATAAAGTGAATAAGCAAGACTGAGAAATTGTCCATAGTTCTGTGAAATTATATTAATTATAAAAATAACAATAATAATATCTCAGCAATCATAATTTCTAGGCAGTCATTCACACCACAGTTAAGTTAATGGAACTTAGGGTTGTAAGAACCTGCTGAGCTGCCAATATTTGTGGGACAATCCCATAAACATGTTGCGAATTCCACAAACATGACACCTCCAAGCCAAGAGTTTTTAGAAATTTCTCAGGAATATTGTATTATTTCATTAAGAGTCATAGCTGTCATCAGAGGCAAAAAAAGTATTTAAACAACAGGTAACACTTTTCTGCCTCTATGCTTTTTTCTCTCCAAGGTAGATAGAGATGGACTTTCATGTGACTGCTGACAAGTTTACACCCATTGATTTCCTTCAGAACAAAGTCAACAGTTGTTTTTCATCCATGCACTCCTACAGCAACTGAATGAATTAATATTAAATACATATTCCCCCTCCTGTAATACCGGAAGTATTTCCTGGGGGCTTTTTGGAACAAATGCAATATGAAAATGCTGAAAAACCTAGCCCAAGCACTCCCTAAAATATGTCACTATGGGTTTTATCTTCATGTCTGAAATTTCAGCCTGAACTATGGCTTGAATCATTCCTATACCAGTACTCTCAGAAGAACTAAATTGTGTTGCTCAGAAGTTTTTGCATCATGGCTGTGATTCCATGAGACTCTTTGAACATGTTTCCTCAGTGACTCAAAGAATTAAATTTGTAGGCAGTGTATGCCAACATGTGATGCCTCTCTGTTGTTTGTTTCAAAAGAAGACTTCATTCAGAATGAGAGGAATTAGGAGCTGGGTTTCCATGCAAAGTCCTGTGGGCTCCTTGTACTGCCCTGAATCTCAGAAATAAAGGTAAATGGATGGGGAAAGGCTATGCTGGCATGGCTACTGCTTGGGAAGCCGTAGCTGAGCTATTTTTGGACTGCTGATACTACTGGAGACACAGCAACAAGATTTAGTGTGAGAGGAAATGGCAATTGCAACCATCAGCGTGGGCAAAACTTCAAGATACAAAAATTCCCTTTCCTTGGCATATCTGGCTATTCTAATGCAATTACCTGCACAGCACTTCCGGAAGGTCAGCAGGTGCTGTTAGTCTTGACACCAAACTTTCTGCTGCGACAGCCTTCCCATGGAAAATCTGTGCTTAATTCTGAGTGCCAGAGGCCTGGGCAGTCAGTGTAACGTGGATGGATGTAAGGATGAATCAGCAGGAATGGCTGCAGGATGAGTGGCTTCCCTTGCCCCCAGCACATGGTAATTTCCCATGAGTCATTTGGAAGATATTAAGAGTCACCTAAGCCACCCTAAAAATAACATTTGCTTCTCCTGCTTAAACTAGGGACATTTAATTGCAGAGGAGAAATGTAAATATCTTTGAAATAT
The DNA here is from genome assembly GCA_014706295.1 of Lycocorax pyrrhopterus obiensis. Classification (NCBI taxonomy): domain Eukaryota; kingdom Metazoa; phylum Chordata; class Aves; order Passeriformes; family Paradisaeidae; genus Lycocorax; species Lycocorax pyrrhopterus. Next base: position 26,921,930 of record JACSVZ010000008.1, read on the forward strand.
CTCCACCTCTGAAAAGCTCCTTTAATATCCACAAGTAGCTGCCAGATTTGTCAAATAATAAATCAAAGTCACTTCTCTCCAAATAGGAAAGTGGCAACCAATAAATCTCTGGACTAACCATTACCAGGCACAAGTACATTGTATTTGGGAAGGACTCCATTAAACAGAACATGGCCAGCAAAATCCAGCTCCATGTTCTGCAAGAGGCTTGCTTTGTACATTTCTGTACTAAAGCAAGTTTTCCTGTGACTTTCCTGGTCCAGCCCCCATGCCACAGAAGACTTCTATCAGGACAATCAATGCAGTTCTTTCCACCACCCTGAGAAACTCAGCAGAGCATCACAAAACTGTGGGGTTTCAAAAACCTGCAGCCCTCTAAGAATCTAGCCTAAGAATATTTATGTTTGTTGTTATCTGTGATTCTCTTTACAAATATTTTAATTGTATAATTTGTAAAATTTTTGTTTTCAGGGACTATACATTAAAGTAATTATATTATAAGCTGCCTTTTTTTTTTAAGGAAGAACTTATTTATAATGCACAAGCTCAGTCACTTATGTTTCATTTTCTTCTTAATTTTTGCTTTCATGAGATCCTATTCTGCAAAATGGATTAGATTGCAATCTGTCTGGATTTGTCTCAAATCTAACCCCTCTTCATGTGCTTCACATCCACTGCTCACTATAATGCCACAACCTTGGCAGTGACTGTATCAAGATAACAAGGTTCTGTCTGTCCCATAAAAAATGTAGGCTGGGAAGGCAACATAATACCCAGTAAGGAAGAATTAATCTTTTAAATCCAAATATATTGCTGATAGCAGGGATTTCTGTTGAATGCTCATAAGCACCGAGGGAAGATGGATTCCTCAGGTGTAGAGTCAGCCTTCTTACAGTCTCCTCTGTGCAGCTTTGGGAATATGTCATTCATCAGGATCGGACTCACATTTTTCAAGTTGTTTAAATAAAACTATTGGTATTTTCTAATGAGGTAGAGTTTTCAGTCTGTGATGAGGGTTTGTAAAAAAAACCAAAACAAACCCAAAACCGATCTCATGAATGAAAATGTTCCACTGACTTCAGAGAATGAATCTGCATTGATGCAATAAGCTTTGCTTTTCACATCCACTAAGGGAAAAACCACGCATCTATCAGATTTCAGCCCTCCTCATAGTTCTTCTGTGAAAAGTCTTCCTTTCTCCTATATACAAGTTTTATGGACATTCTACCAGTTACTGACACAATCTACAAGAAGCAAAAATTCCAGAAATGTTTTCCATGATGTGCCTGGTTTTTACTGGTTTAGTCTTTTTCTACTAACAACAGATGGAAATAGAGCCTCAAAATCATTTGGGGGTAGGGGAAGCATATGCTGGAATTAGTTTTGTTTATGACAATTGAGCCAGTGCACACTGTCTATGAAAGAGCAGCAGCTTTGTGCTCTGCAGTTGAAACTGGATAATGAAAAGGAAACTGAAATTGATATTCTTCTGACAAGAGCTGTTGAGATCCAGTTTTCAGTCATCTCTGCCTTAACACAACCACACTCAGGAGGCTATTTTGCCTGCATTGTAGCTTTAATTAGACACCCTCTCAGTTTTGCTTTCAGTGACCAAATGCTCATGCCAGTGAAACCACTGCCAAGACTGACAAAAGTTGTCCATGTCACTTAGACATCCAATAGCAGGACTCACAGATCTCATGGGCAGGTTTCAGTTTGCCAAAGTCAGAAGCCAGATTCTCAGAAGCTTTTGGCACATTGCATGCAAAGCTGTTGAGTGGCTGAAAGGGAGCAAAGAGCCTGTGAAAGTCTGGCTCCTGCTGGGCAGAGAGACTGAGCTGGAGAATAGCCCTGCCAGGCACATTGAAACTTGTCCTGGACCTGCCAGCTCCGGGCATGTTCAGCAGGTAATCAGGGTGTTCTGGCACTGTGGCTGTCAAATCAGCACCTCTCCTGGGCTCTGAAGTGGCACACACGCAAGTAAAACAACACAGGTAGAGATACACACACAAAACCAAAAACTTTTCTTGTCCCTGATATTTTTTTATCAATGCTCTTTCAAGCTTAAGAAAAATTGCCCTTCATTCCTCACAATCCCAACTCTGACACCTCACAGCTTCCTGCTAAGCTGCACAACTCTCAGCACTGAGCAGAGTTTTTATCACCACTTGACAGTTGTGAGCTCATGGAGTTAAACACTCCTAACTTGGCTCTCAACTCCAGCTGCCCTCTGCACTTTGCCAAGGCTCCTGTAAGTGTGCCAACACAATCAGCTTCTGCTGGGGACAGGCAAGAACTGGTCTGCCTTTTCAGGAAGAACGTCTCTATCTGTAGTGGAATACAGAATTTTGCCAAATATATATAGAAAGATATATGTATATATATATGCACACATTTACACACCTATTAAAAGGCAATCATGCCTGGCTTGAGAGCAATTGCTGGTTCTTGCATTTCTTGACTTCTATCATAGCTCCTCACATAACAGGTTTTGTTATTTACATTCCTGTTTAACTGGGGCTAGGACACGACTGCTGGAGTTACAGATAACCTTGTCTATCTAAAGCACTGATTTAGGTTTGGAACTATTTAATCATTGCTTTAAAATGCTCACAACAATTTGATTTTCAGAAGGCTATTAAGAGTAAGTGTTAGACTGGAAGAGAACAGAGTAAGAGTACATTGCCTATAGTACAGGCAGAAGTCCTTTTTTGGAGAAAATGGGATAAAATAAGGTAACATTTAAGAAACTGCTATAGAATAACTCTGCTGACCAGCCAGAAAACTATTGTCTGAGTTCTTGGCAGGTTGACCATACAGAGTTAGAGACTGAGACTCAGGCCAGGACACAGAGGACACATGTAGCTGTCAATAAAAATTATAAAAATCAATAAAAATTATAAAAATCAATAAAAATTATCAAATTTCTATCAAAATTCTGGAAAGAGAGGATTGATGAAGAAAAATGATTGTGTGTCTGATCTAAAGCTAGTATCAGTTACAACAAGAGCATCAAAATACATCAGCTTCAGTAGATCAGGCCTTCAAGGTTGTTTCTACTGATTCATGTTTCGCTGTTGTTTCAGAGGTTGCCAAATAGCATAAGTACTAATAAATTCCCAGAAAAAACCCAGATTGAATGGACAGTGTACCAGACCTTTGTGCAACCTGATCAGTCTCCCCTTAGAACACATAATTGCCTAAAAGTACTTTTGACTTCTCCTTGAGGCTGCAGAAACATTTTTCATTTCATAGGTCATATCTGAGAGGGCCTCCAGAGAAAGTGTGATATTAGCTTCACAGTCTTTTTAAAAAAAGATTTGGCTCAAATTGAACAAATACAGCCAAGACAGCAGCAACAATACTCTCTGCATTGACCTACAAATATTAAGATCACAATGTAATATGTGTCAATTAGGGGAGATCTGTGCTGTAGACCAATATACACTATAACAAATACAGGAATGAGATCAGTGCCGTATTTTAAAACATAACATCCAAACAGCCATCATGCAGTAAAGCCTTATATCACTGAACTCAAATTAATATAAAACCATGATTAAGAGAGAGATAGATTACGTGGTTCTCCCGACAATTCCAGCCAGGACAATTTATATCTGCCGTGTTTTGTTTTTCTGTTCTGTTTGTTATTCCTATTCCTGGAGAACAGACCAAATGCCTAGTCTCCTGGAAGCCAAAGGCAAAACTTGGTGATTTATTTTTTATTCATAATAAAAGGAAAATCAATGAAAGAAGTTAAGAAAATAATACACTTAGATGGGTAGATATTAAAAATTCATCTTTTGCTGTAGCCATAGGGGAACTTTTAGGAAAAATTTTAGCATGATTTGTGATCATTTTATGCAGCAATTACAGAAAGATTAGCAGTCATTTAATGTTACTAGTATAATTAAAATTGGCAAGGTTGGGTTTTTTTTGATTCAGGATGTAACCAGGTGTAAAAACCATATCTGGAAGAGAAAAATCTCAAAATCTCTTCCAGAGAGATTAAATGGAAATAATTGCAAGACTATCTGCCAAACATAAGAAGTTCAGGTGTCTTTAGACATATGAAAATGAAACCTGAAAGTTACATTGGCTCAATAGCTGGAACAATAGTGTTTTGAATATGGAAGTTGAAATGCACAAGGAGTTATCAGAAATACTTGGATTTGAAATACAAACTTAACATGAAATTTACAACATATGTTTTCTTAAAATCAGATGAACACACTGATAAAGAAAACCTGCTATGTCTGGATTGTTTATCTCTGAAATCCTCCTCTGAGGACTACATATCTTTTAAGATGACAAGCTTTTGGCCAAATTAAATCTCTTTGTCTCAATAAAAGAGAAACAAGACAAAAATTGATGGCCCTTGTTATTCAGACATCCAGATTCTATGTCCTGCAGGTTCTTTCTGACCTTTGATTTATTCTGCTACCTGTGGTTCTGGTGAAGGATTGAATAAGAGAGAATTTGGGGTTTTTTCTCCTCTTTATAGAAGAAAGTAATTATAAGCTGCAATGGTAATATTAAAGATTTCATTAGGGTCCATAAACAGGTGCTTGGTTTCTGGAGTTACATTCACAGATTCTCCACAGGCAAAGCTGCTTAAAAGCAACCATTTCACTCAGTGCCCTGCTTTCTTTTGTCACTTGTCTAAACCCATCCTTCTGCAGCAGACATTGGCCACTCTGCTTTTACTGGAAGCTAAGAAAACAAGGTGGTAAAAGTTTCAATATCCCTGGCTATTCGCAAAGAGATACAATTTATTTTTGCTGCTCAGGCCAGCAGTCCACTGGACTGCATTTCTGTGCCTTGCCACTCTTCATCGCACTCCTTTTGGACAAATTATTACCATGTATTTTTGCCTGTGGTTGTCCACTTTACAACTAGAAAATATATTGTGTGTTTTTGACAAGCACTTTGAGTTCTACTGAGTGAAAAAACCAAAAGAAGCTACCAAACAACACAAACCAAAAACCCCAAAGCAACAGAAAACTCTCCTTAAGAGAGTTTGCTATGATTCATTATCTGACCTCCAAGATGTGAATTACCAGCCACAGGAAATAAATTTTACATGGCTCCTTCAGTGTTCAGAGACAGAATTTCTGAAAACTTGATTCACTGACTTGTAAAAAAACCCCAAAAGATTTTAATCCCTGATTATAAGACATGCATAGTTTTTAAGGGAAAAGGCTCTGCATCTATTAAGCCCTGCTAGCATCCATGACTCAAGAGGAAGCATTTAGTTTTGCCTTCTTTTCTGCTATTTCTCTATTTTTGAATGATGCAGAGAGCGTGGAAATCATTCCACTGAGCATTCAGCCAATAAACTGACAGTGAAGGGAATGATGCTCTCTACATGACAGCTCCTTCTCCCTGTGCTATCACTAGAGAAGTCTATCCATAAATGACCCTTGGTTTCCATTTAAAAGCCTATCATCTCAGTAGGAAAAGTCTTCTAAAGCCCTCTGACTTAGAGAGAAAAAGCTCTGCTAGCTGGCCTGAGGGAAATTTCTTCCTTCTGTTTACCTCTCTTTGAGAGGCAGCAGCCCAAACATATTACTGTCTAGAAAGTCATGCCCATAAAATGGGAGGGTGGGAGTGGAGCAGGGCAGAAGGAGGAAGGAAGAAAATAATGAAATAAAAGAGATTCAGAGCTGAGGCAGAGAGAAAACCAGAGTATTGTATCCTTTGGTGCAAGGTGCGTGCAGGCATGTGTGTCAAGAAGTGCATGATTAAGACTTGACCCAAGATCCACCCCATTTCAACCTCTCTTATTTTCGTCGGGCCAGACCCATGCAACTTTCCCTGATGGTACAATTTACTTTATGGAAGCCATTTGTCATAAGAGGCATTGCAGGACCCCAAGGAAAGTTGGTGATGGGATTAGAGTCATCACCGTGCCAGTTTGCCTCTGGCTTTTACTAATTCTTTCAAGCTAACATAACCCATTGAAATAAAACTCAGTCCCTGCCTGGATCAATCTTACAGCGTGGGCTAGACCAGCATGTGCACTTGCTTGCAAGACATTCTGTTCCCTGCACACAAAAAAACCGACTTTTTTTCCTCCTCTCTGGAAAATGATCCTCCACAACATCTGCAGCCAGCATCTGCAACACCTACACAGCAGCAATCATTTAGGACTCCTAATTGGTGTATGTGACATAGACCCCATTGTGAGGGATCAAAAGGTCTCAATGAAAAAGTCTCCCTTTCCATTGACAGCAAAAGATGTTTAAGCGATATTCAGGAGAGGTCAAGTCCCTGGACAGCTTCCTTGCCTGGGTAAGTCAGTAGAATAAAATAAAGTTCTGTTTTGTTTTCCTTTTGAGCTCCTAGTGCTGATAAAGCTTGAGCAGAAGACTTCCTGAAGCCTGGGAAGGTTGCTGTGGCCATTGCCAAAGTTGTCTCCATCAGCAGCCTCCCACAGAGGGAGTTGCCAAGAGCAGGCTCACATTGCTGCTGCCAAATGCCAGTGCCATGGAGCTGCTAAAGACTTTTCCCTCTGGAAGAGCCCTCATCTCTCACATATGGATGGACACAGCAATGCTGAGAGAACAAGATCTCATCCTGAGGGCACAGAAACAAAATGTCTCTTCTTCCATGCCTTGAGGTGCCGTCCTGTGTCTCTCTTCTCTCACCACACCCCTTCACAAGCTCGCATAAAACCTCTCATTCCCCACCACTGCATCCCCTCCTTCTGGCCTCTTTGTGTCAGGAAAAACAGCTGAGAGCCTCCCCTCCCCATCCCAAGCATCAGGCCTTCTTCCAGTAGGGTTTTACACCTCCACTAGCATCTCAGCTCTCCACAGAAACAATCAGCCCAAAACTCTAGTGAAACTCCTAGTGAAACGCCTTAAGTACCACACTCCATGGCAGGGCTGCAGTTGCTTTCCCAGGAAGCTGCAGATTTCCTCAAAGATGCCCATAGCCCTGTTATTACCTGAAATAGCACACATGAAGACAAATGATTTTATAGAACTGCATTCTGGCTGATCACCAGCCAAAGAAACCCAAGCAGTGACAGACTACCTGGGCTGCCTGAGTTGTACTGAAAAATCAAGGTCCATGTATTTTTAGATTTTTCTAGAAAGACAGCCTTGAGCCCAGAATCCTTCACTCTCAGACAAAGCACAGTGTGGAGACTGAGACTTGACAGACAAAGTGTCTCAGTAAAGATGCACAGCTTGGAACAAGTCAGATAATTTGTAGTAATTGCAGGTGGCTCATGCAGAGCCATGAGAAGAAGCCTCCCTTGAGTCATTTTGCACTTAAGTTGGATTTCTTCCAAAAAGATATTTGACTAAGCTTTTTTTAAATCAGAGCCAAAAAGGAATTAAAAAAGCTTTTAATCACTGTAAGAATCCCATTTAATCAGACTACTGTCTGAGTTTGTTTCTTTAGCACTGATGAATTAACCTGATCATGGTGTGATTTAGCTAAGAGTTTTGATACTGTAATATTAAAGTTTTTCTGTTAGTTTCCTGCATTTGTGTCTGTTACAAACCTTGCTTACAGAAAAGGGTTGATAAGAGAGGTCTTAAATGCAACTCCTTGACCAAATTAATGAATTGCCGTGTTCAGACCCTGCTATTCTTATTTTCTAAATGAGAATATTCAAACAACTACTATGAACTATCCTATGATACAGGTGATTCTAATCATGCAAACTGAAACCAAGTAAACAACACCAGTGTTTTCTTACTGGACTGCAGATTTAAAGGTAAAAATCTGAAGTAGCTTAGGCCTTTTCCTAGAGCTACATGACTTATTTTGCCATCATACTCTCCACTTTTTCCCCCCCTCCCCAGGGAATTCATTCAGACATTGGACTCACAGCTTTTCAGCTAGCTACTTTGAAATGCACAAGCTAATGAAAACCATCCCACTGCTGAATTTGGAAAGAAACCAAAATCACAGGTAAGACAAATGGGTTAATGTGAAGTCAGATGTAACAACAATATTAGAACAGGTTTAAACTCATAGCCCAGTGGAGTCATGGCCAGAGAATTTTTCTGAAACAGCATGATATCTGCCATGAGAATGTCAAGAAATATTGTTCTTAGCCACATAGCTGTCTGAGAGATGGCAGATGGAAGAAACAGTACACGTGCCAGCATGTCTAATTGGCTTAGAGATTTAATTCCTTTGTTGTTTTTTAAATGCCACTCTGTCAATATCTGATCCGATGACCATGGAAGTGGAGGGGAGTTTCTCAACCAACCCTCATAGGTGCCAGCCTCAAACCCACACACTTTATGTGTGAAAGTATTTGGCTGCTGGCCTGTTGCAGAGTTGTTTACAGGACACAGGGAAGAGAAAGGAATGGGTCAAAAGCAAGATGGAGATGGGGCTACATCTGAGAATTAAATGCTCAGGGCTTTACTGTGGGTCTATAGTAAAGAGGACATTTCACCCTAAATCCAGATTTGGGGTGTTTGTGTGTGTGCTTACACCAATAGAAAAACACCCTGAAGGCTGGTTTCCTCTTTTTTTCTTCTTCCTCTCAGAAAAGATTTGTTTTTCTCTCCCAGTTAAAGCTCTGCTGCTTTTTCTGTTCCCATGATGTTTTCTCATATCCATCCCATGCTCTTGCATACTGACATGCTGCAAGGAATCAGTGCCAGGGGTCCCACTTTCCCAAGGGTGGATTGTTGTCACATCAGCTGCCTGGCTGGGTCCAGTTGCTTTACTTCATTCCATGTCACATCTTCCTGTCATAGGAAAAACAAGGCATACAGCAGAGGGACAGTCACCCACTCACTGTGTGGGCTCCAAAAAACTTGTAAAGAGCAGAGTTTCTTCTGCATGAGGGGACCTTTTGCTGTGCTGATTCATGGCACAGCAGAAGGATTCAGGCCAGCTAGGCAAAGTGATCATTTTCCTTTGCTTTGGGAAGGAGCTGGCAGAATGTGCAGGAAACCTCTGCCCCGAGCAGCACTGACCTTGGTAATGGCGCCTGCTCATGCTGGGCCTCTCTATTTATCTGCCAAGGGGAGCCAAGCTGATACCTGCTGCCAAGACAGCCCTCACACCTCCCAGTGTGACCAGTCACACATGGTCAGCTCTGCCAGCCTGTACTCAGGACTGGCCTGAGCTAATCTGTGGAGAGGGGTTAGTGGCTGACCAGTGGCTTGTGCTTGGATTACACATTTCCTCAAACAAACCTCACAGAGGTGGCTGAGGAGAGGAAGCATTGCCATTTCTACCTCACCCACCATATGAAGGTACAGGTACATGGATGATGACTGCACTCAGATAAGGCAAAATAGAGTTTAGCACAAGATTTGTAATCCAGTCCTAAACATTATCATTCTGCACCTTGGTGTTCTTACTCAGCTTGGAGTGGCATTGAAAATAAAATCAAGTTCTGTGTCTGTGAGCCAGCTGGGTTTAGAGAGGCATAGTTTGAATAACTGTACTTTTTCACTGCTGTGTGCTTGGGCATATCTTGGTGTTAGATAAAGGAGGAACATTTCCAGAAAAGCAGCCTGCTTTTGTTCCATCTCCCTTCTGAGGTCTGAAGTTCTGTTCAAGACTGTCCAGACCTTGATTTGCACTGCATGAGGCAAGACCAGAATGAATATGCTCTGAATCGATCACTCAAAGAAAGATGTCATTCAGACTCTGAAAATATAGTTTTAATGAAGATTGAAATATAAAACCTACAGAGCACAGTTAAAACCACAAGGAGCAGAGGGTTTGCTCACATGTACATTTCTGCTCATTCTTATGACAGGCACACAACTGAGTTTGTAAAGGTTTAATCACAATTCCTACACAAGAATACAGTCAGGAACTCTGTCTAGGCAGACACAGTTTTTTGTGGCTGTGATTTTTTTTTTTCCTAAGGAAAATATTTTTGCTTTTATTGACATTGTTTCCATAGCACACAGGTTTTCACACATATCTGGACTGACAACTGTGCTGGGCATTATATAGTCCTTCCCCTAACCCCCTTGCTCCTGTTCATTATTTTCTTTTTTAGAATTATTGCCTAGTGGGAAGTTAGATCTTTAAAAACTGAGTTTCAAATTGAAATCTTACTGAATGCTGGTTTTGGCTTGAGTTTGTTTCACTTGAGGACTCTACCTTGAAAAAAAAAATGGATAGGAAACTCCATACTCTAGAAAGCGTTCTCCTCTGTTCTTGTGTCTTTTAAGTCTTTATAGCAACTTTTGCAGGAAGCTTCCTAAACTATCACAAAAACAAAACCACCCTCAAAAAACCAAAACCAAACAAAAAAACCACCCAACCCAGTCCTAATCATACATGAGCTGATACAGGACAATTTTTTCTTTTGATATGGTTCATGAGGAACTGTAGTCAAAACTAAAGATATTTTCCTTCCCTCTTCATATAAATAAATATAGTCAAGTAAACACACCCCCCCAGTGTAACCAACCTCTAAACTCTGAGACAGAATTTCTCCTTTTTCTGACTTGATACTCAAAATTGTACAGTGTAGGTTTTTAAAAACAATTTGTACAATGATTTGTTTTTAAGTTTTCTAAATTGACTTGCTGGTTTTGCTCAACATTTTCTATTTCACAGTTTAACCACATTCACAATCCACTCAACATATGGAAAAACCTAAGAAAATTCAGTCAGAGAACCATTAGAGTAAGTGGAATGACACACATTGCCTATTTAGCCTTATATATTGCTTGCAGGAATTGCTTTTGCTTCCAGGGAAAGAAGTTTTACTAAGCATGTAGATCGTCAATTATTAAGTGTAATGACTCAGAAGAAAATGTTATTTTCTGTCCCCTGGGGATAAGTAACTTATGACTTCAAGAACAATGGTAAATATCTCAAAGCTTGAATTCTGGATAGAAGTATTGTATCTACAACTTTACAAGTCAATACAGAATTCCTGCTTGTTTAGCAAACCCCAGTACTGTGTACACTAAGATGTGAAGTGACTGGCAAACATACCCAAGGAAAAAGGAATAAATACATCAAATTATGGAAGCACCTCACTAAAGGACTGAGAAGAAACACTTATTTTCCTCTAGTTACTAGTTTGAAGGCAGGTCCGTCATCACCAACAGATGTAATCCAGAGGCTGGTATTGAAGCATTTGACTCAGATGGGATGTAGCATTCCAAGGGATTTTGTCAGGTTGAGTCCCTGCATTTGTTGCAGCTCAAGAATGAGATGTATGAGATCAAACCCAGCAGGTCTACAGAAAGCCCAGTCTAGAGAGCACTCCACACTACCAGCCACCAAGCCTCCTAAAAACCCTTCTGAAAAATGGAAACCTTATTGAACTGTGGAGCAGATGGGAAAGATCAGTTTCCCACTTGAATTGAAAAGCACCTGTACTCTTGAGGTTGAATTCATCAGCACTCATATTAGATTTTATGCTTCATTTTCCCCAGAGTAAGTAGATGACAAACTTTCTGAAAAAAACCTGTCATAGAAGCTGCCCTGCCCATAAAAAAAGATTACTACAAAAAACAAAACCAGAGAAGTTTTATCACTGTATTCTTGACTTCAGACTGCATTATCAAAAATTAATCTGTGCATAATTAATAGCTTCCTTTAGCTAATCTGCTTCATCTTGACCTTTGAAAGGATTTATAATACATGGAACACACGCGCATTTCAGATAATTCCCTACAAGCTCTCTGATACCATAATGAAGCTGATAACACAATGAAACTGTTAAGAAACCTGTTTAATATCAAAAAGAAGAAACACAATATTTTATTATTATAAAGTAATATGAGAACCAGCAAAGAAAATAAGTTATCTGTTGGATAGGAAGACTTCAGAACTTTAAAATATTGAGCATCAGCTCCAGGTACATCTCTCAGCTCCTTTGGCAGCAAGGCAGTGATCTCTCATTCATAAAAGCAAATGAATTATGGAAGTGATAAATGCAATGCAGTCATGATGTGACAGGTGTCCAGATCTCACAGATCTTTGTACACAGAGCTCGGTCACCAGTGCTCAACAGCGGGCATGGGGGAAACTTCCAATTATTTCACTCAGAAGGCACACTGGTAATAAACTTACTGCATATCAGGAATGTTATATATCTTTCACGCTACTTTGAAAATACTGGTTTGTTATGAAACTTCTGTTTACTCTTCAACAAACAAACAGCATCTGCCTACATCAGAACCAAGAACAATAAGCAATAAATCACTGCAGCAGCCAGGATAACAGAATTGTTGAGGAAAGATGGCATCGGTGCTGCAAAGGGACATTTCCAGATGCCATCTCCTCAGGAGACGTTGTGTAACAGCATGAAGTGAATGATGAAAGGCATCAATGCTTATCAGTTTGGGTTGATCATGCACAGAAGAACTATTTCAGACAGGGCTGTAAGGTTTGGAGAAGAGATTGTGGAAGTGACATCATGCTATGAGGTTTCCTGGAAGCAGAAGCACAGGGAACATGGTTGAAAAACCAATGCACTGAGCCTCACTACAGGTTCTGCAGGCCCTGGACCACAATCCACAACTCTTTAAATGTGTTGATTCTGAGGTACAACAAAGCTTAAAGCCAGAGACTTCAGTGATTCTAGCCAAAGCATACCACGACAGGAACATGGATACAGGTATCCCAACATATCTCTTTAGACAGTTGTATATGAAGACACGTCAACATCTGCCATAAAAATACAGTGGAAACATCCCACTGCTGGCTTAAAGACTGGGGCCAGGCACAGGCTGGGAGATCTGCACAGGCATAGGAATTACAGGTCTCCAACACAGGGAAGATACCCTGTTTCACCCTAAGCATAAAAGGATGAGAGGCAGACAAATGTCTTTTGGGACATACAGAGAAGTGGATATGTTGACCACGTGGTGTTGCTAGTGGAGAAGCATGTTTTGTGACCTGGGCTTAAAGAAAAATTGCATACTGAACAGTTACATCTGGTATGATTAAAATAAAAATTACTATGCAGGACCATTGAGTCTGAATCTGATCTAGCTGGGGAAAGCACATAAAGATCCATAAAATCACAGAATATGTCAAGTTGGAAGGGACCCACAAGGGTCACAGAGCTCAATTCCTAGTCTTGCACAGGGCCATCTCCCAGAATCCCACCATGCATCTGAGATTATTGTCCAATTGGTTCTTGACCTCTGTCAGGCTGATTCTGTGAACACTGTGCTGGTGAACCTGTTCCAGTGCCAAACCACCCTCTGGGGGAAGAACCTTTTCCTAATATCCAACCTAAACCTCTCCTGACACAGCTCCATGTCCTGTCATTAGTCACCAGAGATCATTATCTAGCACTCCACTTCCCACCATGAAGAAGACTTAGGCTGCTATGAGGTCTCACCCCAGTCTCCTCTAGTTTAGGCTGAACAAGCCAAGTGATCTCAGCTGCTCCTTGTATGGTTTCTTCTCTAGACCGTTTATCACCTTCATAACTCTCCTCTGGATGCTTTCTGATAGCTTTATATCTTTCATATATTGTGGTGCCCAAAACTTACCACAGCCCAACACTCAATCATACCCTGAATGGATACTGTTATCTATGTCTTTTGTCCTAGAAATAAAAACCAAGCCCAAAACGACAAAATATTGAAGGCCTGGACACCATCATGGAGATCTGAACCAAAGAAAACAATCTCTGCTTAGGATGCAAGTGATGTATTAGATAATTGTAAGAGGGAAAACAATAGGGATATTGTATAGCTTGGAAATATAATAAAAATTCATCAAAGGAATATTTCAAGTTCGAGGTTTTCAAGTTCTTCCCATGTTGGAGGGAAATAAATGTTTTCCTAATCATGTTCAATGTGGCACAGCAGAAGCTGCCTTACACTGGAGGAAATATTCTTCAAGGAACAAAGGGATTTGAAAGACCAAGGAATGAAGAGGAAAAAGCCAACAACAAAAACCAAAACAAACCCTGAACAGAGCCTTAATTATACATGTTGAATAAGATGCTCTCTGGCTGCTTTTGTTTAACATAATTTTAAGGCAAAGCCCTTTAAGCGCTGTGGAGAGAATGTAGAGGATAAATCAGGCTGCTCATTAACTGCTGTAATTCTGAGATATTTTGCATTTCCTGCTCAGGTCCCAGTTTAGGCCTTTTGTGTGTGTGTGTGTGTATTAGTGATTAACCTCTGCAGGGAAAATGGAAGGGGCTAAATGGATAATCCCAATTAAATATGACAAAACCATTTATCAGCCTAACATTACATCTTTTCTCTCCCTTTCCTTGGACAGTACATAGTTGGTCTCTGCAGGAGGGAACCCTCCAGAAAATCACCTGGGCATCAGCAGTTTTGATTATGAGAAAGATGATTACAGCTGTACAAAGGGCTTGCCTGCTGCCTTCACAGGTAGACTGCAAGGTGTTTGACAGTGTTCTGAAGGCTGTATTCAAAGCACCACGATGGCCACATCTCTGTGAAACATCCCATTGCTTGGGACTAAGCACATGATATTTTGAGGGAAAATATTCTTTGACACTGTGCCTGAACACAGCTTCTGGGCATGGAAATGTGGCATTCTTTTCCTCTCAAAAACCCCAGTCCCTTAACCCCAACACTATTTCCTGCACAGACACATCTGGTCCTGTCTGACAGCAAGGGGACTTGCAATAGTTGAGCTTTTGAGATCCATTCTAGTTCTACTTTTCCAGTTTTTGTCTGGGAGAGATCAGGATGTAAGTTAGCTCATCAGTATGAAATTCAAGTAATTCTCTGGTGTTCATCACAAACCCCCTGGAAATGAAAAGCCAAACAGGCTCTTGACATTTACGTAGGCCTCTCCCTGCCTAATTGCAATGAAAAGATATTTGTATGAATTGAATTTCTTTCTAGTTTAAATCTCTCTTGGATTCATATTCAGGGGATTTTGTGTTAGATCTTAATATCTAAAGAAAAAAAATGAACGCTTGTGATGGCATTTGATTTTTATCATCTGTTCTTGTATGACATCGTTGCCATGTTCCTCTGATGTACTTCACCTCTACAAGGTCATTGAAGGGCACTAGGGCAGACCCCAGTCCAAGCATAAGAAGTGATGTTTATAGCTACACACAGATTAAAGCTAAATGTCAAAGTACAGGAGGAGGCATTGTAAAGGGTAAGTATTAAAAAGTAATAACACAAAAAAAAAAGTGCTTGGAGCAGGTGAACAGTTTTACTGAAATTTCCTTTGTGTCAAATTGTGGGCTTTTGCCCTTTGCTCGGTGTGGAAGCGGGTGGGAAGAAATAAATCAGAAAATACTTGACTGAAAAAAAATGCAGAGATTCCTCAATTTTATTGTAACCAACACATTCTCATATCTTAAATCTAGCTCAATGTTCTTTCCACTCAGTTACCAGTGAATATAGCAAGCAAGAAATTATTTCTATGTGTATCGCAGAAAATATAAATAAGAAAATAATTGGTTTTTTCCAGACAACACTTTAAGTGATATTTTGTGGGACAGACTGAATCTGGGAACAAAGAAACTGAAGATAGGATTCTAATGAGGATTCATTTACTTTGTGGTAAAGAGAAGCAAAGAAAACAAGCCCAGACAGGTAAGACAATGGTAAATGTCTCAAAAGAGCAATGGGCAGGAGATAGAGCAAGAGAGGGATGCAGACAAAGCAGCAGAGAGATCCTGCTCTACTAATCAAACCTTAACCAGAAGGTGAAACCTGCATCCAATGAAACCAAAATTTTCAATTACTTCTTAGACTTACTGACTGAAGAATGCTTGGACAGGCTGTTATTCCTCAAATATCTCCAAATACCTCCCATTACAGTTCTCCCGTTGAAGAGAAACTTCTCAGGAGTTAAGCCCTAGTCACGTCTTCCCTGCAGCACAAGCCACGCAGCCCTTCCACAGGAGCTACAAAAGCAGGTAAAGAGCCTTCAGCCTGCACCTAAAGAGCCAAGAAAAGTGGCTGAGAGCCCCAACATGACTCTGCTCTCTGCTAAACACCTGATCTCAGCATGCAAAGCAAAGGAATCCTGCAGTCAAAAAACTTGCCTGACTTCAAGGAGAGAGTCTATTCCCTGCACTGGCACAGGATTTCCTTGATAATTCCAGCAAGTAACTTAGTCTCCTTATCTTACTTTTCCTCATCTGGAAAAGTGGGTCAGTAATTCCGCTTTTATTTATTTTGCCTATTCTGATTAAAAGCCCAAGCCAGGCATTCTTTCCTTCACTGAACTTGACTCAAACCATGTGGAGTTCAGAACATGTTTTTTCCGAACTTTGAGGCATCTTTCAGCTTTTCACTGCAGACATAAGGGCTGAGAACTTGATGGGGTTACTTGTGAAAGACAGGTCATTTAGTCGTAGGGCTTTTAGGGTCACCTCTTTAAAGAAGCAGCCAGTATTACACTGCCAATAATAAATCCACAAAAATTTTGCTGTGTTTACAAATGTGTGAATTTGTATCCACTTTATAGCTTGTAGATGCTACTTTAAAATTATCAGAAAACCCTGTACTGCAGATTTTCAAAGGGTCGCTCCTGAAGCTCTGCTTCTCCCTCTTCTCATCTCACCATCACTCTACTACGAAAACATCCTGCACAGAGCTAAGCTTCAAGCACAAAAACAGCTCTTTGAATCAAGAGATTCTGCAGTAGAAATATTTTTGTTGCTGTATCTACAGACCTCTACCAAAGAGGAATGTTTTCCCTCTGCCTTCTGGTGTTCAGTGGAAAGCATTCAAATAAAATGAAGTCCCCTGAGATCTTGAGCACATGATAGGATGGACTTACTGTGACTGCTGTGAAAAACACAGTGGGATTAAATTCATTTACCCCAAGGCAAAGGAAAGAAGGTCATTCCAAAGTTACCAGGGTGCTACAGTACAGATAAACAGACTCTGT
The DNA here is from genome assembly GCA_014706295.1 of Lycocorax pyrrhopterus obiensis. NCBI lineage: Eukaryota > Metazoa > Chordata > Aves > Passeriformes > Paradisaeidae > Lycocorax > Lycocorax pyrrhopterus. The sequence goes on from JACSVZ010000008.1 coordinate 26,938,751, forward strand.
AAAAGTTGCTGAAGTGTTCTCTAAAGGATTTGTTGGCATCAAGAAGCCCCACCTACACTTACTGGAAGGGTAATGGATTTATCATGTCCTTAGATCCATTCTGCACTACAAATCTTGCAGATGAGCTAGTCAAGATGAAAGTTAAGATGAAGACAAAGGGGTAAAGTGTAAATATTGTGAGTAGTTGTGTCCAGAATTAACCTAACTGGATGATTTAATTTTTCTTACCATAAATTCTAGTACAGGTCACAGCTGTTTCCAGGCATACAGACATTGTTTCAACCTGGTGCACCTCCAAACTCTTAGAGCTGTAAAGGCCACACGATTAAACACCACACCCAGATTTAATGACAATAGAAGACACTTTGTGGAAAGCTCTGTGCTGCTGCAGCCAATGGAGAGAAATGCAGATTTCTAGGTAGCACTGCTTTTTGTCTCAAGCTAGTAGAAATTTAAATGATTATTTGGAGGTGCCTACCTAGTTCTATCTTTACTTCAGACAGAGGCAAGAGGACAGTTACAACCTGATTTCTAAGTGCAATATTTAAACTTAACTGGGTCCCAAGATCTGTACTCTCCCTGATTCATCTTACAGGTAACTTCTCACTGAGTTTTGCCGCTGAGGTGCCTGTAACCACAATAATGTTTCCTATAATAAATGAAAAATTATAAAAGCAATGTATTTTCTGATTCCAGCAGCATTTCCTTTTAGAACTTGATACATTTTTTTTAAAAATGTTATGTAGTGCTAGGGATTATGACACTGGAATCCTTCCAGGTAATAAATTGCAGATGTTATTTACTATGCATGAATGTAGAAAACATAACTTCATATTATTGGTTTGAACCACAGAGTTAGAATTCCTTTTCTTAAGCAAATATTCTAAGCCTGAAGCTACTGGCTTTCCAAGAGAGTTTGGGTTGTTCTGCCTGGAGAACAGACAGCTTGATGAGAAATTAAAGGCCTTCCAGTACCTAAAGGGGCTACATGAGATGGAGAGGGGCTTTTTACAAGGGCATGGATTGATAGGACAAGGGGCAATGGCTTTAAAAATGAAAGAGAGCAGGTTTAGATTAGGTATTAGGAAGAAATTCTTCACTATGATGGTGGCGAGGCACTGGCACAGGTTGCCCAGAGAAGCTGTGGATGCCCCATTCCTGCAAGTGTTCAAGGCCGGGTTGGGCTCTGAGCATCCTGGTCTAGTGGGAAGTGTCCCTACACATGGCAGGGGAGGTGGAACAAGATGATCTTTAAGGTCTCTTCTAATCCGAACCATTCCCTGATGTCTTGTGTTTGAGTAAGAAACTCCATCCAAGGTCAAGTTGGGAAAAAACCCAAAACCAACACAAAACATTTCCTTACAAAACCCCCAGAACACTAAGACATTCCTAGCCAATTCCAGCTTTAATGTCATCTCTTGACCTTTTGTGTCAATTGACTGGCTCCATTGTGACTTTAGCTGTGTGAAAGGTCTTTAGGATTCAGCTAGGTCAACCAGCTCAGAATGCCCCATGTGGAGAGGGGACTCAGAATAGCACAGAGGCATTCCTGCAAAATTAGTTGCTGATCCTTTTGCACATTTTCCCCACCAAAAGCACTAGTTTTAATAGTGAGTTTTGGTGGGAAGGATATTTGTGCTTTTATCTCCAGAGTTAACTCACTTCACAAATAGTAACAAAGTAATAGCACTTGATGCTGAACTAGAGCAAGGAATTTGACTTTTTTTCCCACCAAATAGACAGGAATTAACAGTCAATGTTATAACTTTTCATATATTAGAAGTCACAGATTTATGAATGAAGACAGTTTGGATAAGGTGAATAATAACCTTTGCAGAATATAGCAGAATAAATTTACGATGCAACTGCTACTTTTACAGGTGAGCTGTCTCTTTTTATGATGGAGGATAGGATGCACTCAGACAGAGTTCTGTAAGTTCACATGTTGATGTATCTTTTTTAATGAAGTGTCCTAATAAAAAAAAAAAAAGGTAAATTTGCCTGAAGATGTCAGTGGCAGTGCTATTACTTTAGACTGTGCAGTGGGAAGAAAGCCCTCCACAGCTGAGCTGTTTCAAAAATTCTGTGAAAGCAATTATTGGGATTTTTTTTTTTGTTACCAAACTGTCAGTGTTGCTAACCCTTTCCCCCTTCCCAGCCTACACTGTTCAACCCTAAATCTTTCCCCAAAGGGATCTGCAGAACCAAACTAGCTCTCTGCTGCTCTAATTCTGAGAAACAAACAAAAAAACCCCATCTCACCCACCTCCAGTTCCCAAAATGCTTCATTACAGTCAGATGTATCTGCCAAAAGAACCTTTCAAAGTACATGCCTCTGAGTCTGCAGGTGACCATAAAAAGTAATAAAGAGCCCAGTTCTATTCTCTGATGGATCTTGTCTAGAAAAATACATTTTAGTTCATACACTTACTGCTTTGACTTTTTTCTGTAGAAGTATCATAAAAGGATGTAAAGAAGAAAGGAATTTGGCCTCTATTTCGGCTGAAGCTTCATTCCAAAGAGTGGTGTCAGAAGCTGAGATTGAAGTCCAGAACCACTGCTATTCCTAAGCTTACCCATTTTTCATAAATGGTTTGAAATAAAATTACGTGTTTTTATTCCTGTATTAATTTAAATGTTGATGTAATCAAAATATTTGCATTACCTTTTTTAAAAATTGGTCTAAAAATATGTCCTATGAGATTTTTTATTAAGTCATTTTTATAATTAAGATGTTCTGCTTCTTGCACTGCTAAAATGATAAGAAAATAGTAATAAAAACCCCCCAACAGTTTGCCAAGTTTTAATTACAGGATTATAGGGCTAGAATTAGCAAGTAAGTGGCTATCCAAGCTTCCTTTCCCAAGCGCTTTTCTGCTATGTAACACACTGTCCCATGGCTCCCTCTTTCTGACTTGAAGCCAACTGTCAGGAATGTACAGAAACCAAGAGCTATGGAAGGTTTTGTGCTGACTTCAGAAAGAAAGTATGCAAATGGATAACTGGATGCAAATCCCAAAATTAAATAGCAAGATTTCCTAATCCAGGGGCTTTTTTTTAGAAAATGCTGAAAGGAAGATTGTCTCCAAGACACTGATTGAGTCTCTTGCTTGCAGTAAGCAGGATTCATTATCTAGCACAGCTTTTAAACACATAGTTTTAACTTCAGGTAACCAGTCACAACCCTGCTTAAAAGTACACTCTGCCTACAAAGAAGTGCCCACAGGCTTTTGGAGGTTGTAGATTGGTAACATTGCCGTTCAAAAGACACAGGATTAAACCTTTTCCAGAACATCCAGTAAACCACTGAAAGCCTTGAGAAAAACATTTCTACTAAACAACTAATTTCAAAGTGCATTATAGAACCTCTTCATAGCACTCACCTTTGCTTGCTGAGCCAGAGATAATTGTTGCTCAAGCTGCTCCACCACAAGAAATTAATTTCTAAGTATTCTCCACTGATCACAGCACCTAAATGCAATGGCTCAACCCTAATAACATCGAGGCTACTACAAGACTTTTATACTGGTTTGATTTGGTGTAGCTGGTTGCAGGGAGCAGGGTTTTGATTTGGGATTAAATTCACCTGCAGGATTGGAGATGAAATTCACCTGTAGCAGAAAAACATTCTTCGTAATATTTAACAATTCCCAAGTAGCATTTTGAGTGGGTCACAACTTTTTTCAGGATCAAAAGAAACAGAAAGATAAAATTCAAAGAAGAAAAACAGTTGATGCATTCACAAGCAGTTTAAAAGTGAAAAATAAATGGTTAATGCAGTCTGCACAGCTAGGTTTTACAGTGATAGGAAAAATCTGCAGGAGGAGATAGAGATCTTACAGTGAAACATCTGGGACAAGCCTTTGTATTCATCTGTGTAAAAGACCTACTATTCTGTAATGCTAAAAATGTAGAACAGGACCTTGTCTTTCTCATTTAATCCCGTATGGACTCAGATAACAAAAAAAGATCTGAACAGGCTCAGTAGAGTGTTCTGTCGTACCATCAAAAGAAAATGCTGGTTTGGCTTTATTCTCCTAGCAGCTTGGCAGTGTCTATTCATATTCCAAAACTGTTGGTGATCTCTGTTCTTGTAAGTCCAAGGTATCTGACTTGTCACGGTTGTACGCATTTTCCTGGAAATCACGGGAGACCACCATCAATTCAGGAATGTCTTGGGAAATCCACAAATGCTCTGCAAACATTTGGTGGGTGAGTGGCAATATTGAAGGAGGCTGTACTTGGTTACTCAAACATTTTAACAGGAAACAGATTCCCCAAACAGAAAGAAAGGTTGTTGAATAAGAAAGGAGATTGCAAAAGTTTGCCAGGCAGACTCCTCCACTGGATACCAGGTCAGTGCCCACAGCTGCCTGTAAAGAGAAACTGCTTCATCACAAAATAATGTAAGGCTGTACCATGACATGACCTCACATCATTCTCTTTAATAGACTTAGACCTGTTTGCTGGAGCCTCATAATACTCTGGGTACACGTCAAGACAAAAAGCTGATGCAGAAATGGATGTGGGAAACAGCTCTGTTGTTACATTCTCTTGGCTCTGAATCTGTGGAAAGTTTCATAGCTGTATCAAAAGCCTTTATGCATCCTTAGGTTAGGTTGAGTCAAGTTTATCTCCTTATGACTGAAATTCAAGAAGTTAAAGAAAATATTGAAGAAGAAAGCATATGTTTTCAGTTATCCTCCCTGAAAAGGAAGTTGGTCAGACAACCAAATGAGGTGAAATAAATAGAAAGTACATTTTGAACATACAGCTCTTCCTGTGAATCCTTTATGGGAAATGGATTTTTTTCCATGCAGATCTTGCTTACAAAGTAAAGGTCTTGTTTATAGATTGTAAAATATTCATGCAAACATAATAACTTCAGTTACATTTTCAGGCTTTTGATCCATTTACATGGGAAAAACGAGTGTGTGAAAGGTTTTGATTAGTCTTAGAAATCTCTTAATTCTTGGAGCATAGAAAAACATTAGCCCTGGGGTTTTTTTTATATTAACTCTGCATTAAATCCCAGGAGTAGCATATTTCTATGACTTTTTCATAAGACAAACGCCAATATTGATTTCTAACCACCATTCTATTATTATGCATATATTACACATTAACACTTCCATGATTCTAATTCAATACCCTGCAACCTGTAAATGTCCTCTGAACCTGCACAAATCCCACTGAAGACAGTGCAAAAAAAAGAGTCTACTTATTTCACTGGGCTTTGGAACAGCATTCCCTAAAGAAATTCAGGCTTACACGCCACCCTGTGTTAGACCTGCTCTTTTACTGCATCTTCTCAAATGCAGCAATTGAGCCTGAAAGATTCTATAAATCATATAATTGAGAAACTAATGCACATAAAAGGAATTATAGCAAAGTCATTTTTATTTTGTAATATCCTGGGCGAATGCCCGGGATGGACTGCACTCAGAGCTCCCTAGGTGATCATTATGGTTCAAGAAAGGTTTGGGAAAAATCATTCCACTACAGACAGTAAGCAAGTATTGAGTAGAGCCATTGAAGTTGTTTATGTTTCAACCACAATAGAATGTCACTAAGGAGACAGAAATTGCTACCTAAACTCATGACCAGAATTCAGAATCACTGATGGTTTCTTTTCAGTACAACCAGTATGTGCCTGAAGACAATCCACTGACTTCCAGAGAGTCACCTAAAATGACAGTGGCTTCTTGAGGGACTATTGTTAAATGCTATTTAACTATTCACTTTTTGGATCAGTTTTTTATTGCAGTGGAATTGCTATGCATTCACCCTGATAAATCTAACCCTGTAGTTAAAGCTATACACTTTTTGATGACTGCTTTTCACATTATTACGAGTCAAGTCTTTCCTTAGTCCATAATCCAGAATTTTTCTTTTGACTTGAACCCCTGTGTTTGATGTCACTATTAATTGACAAGTTTAAGATAAAAAGAACACAGATTTCTGTATGTCTGCTTTGTCAGGGATGTGTATCTCCCAGTGAATAGATTACAAATGAATAAAACCCAGATTTTCTACATTTTTCTTACGTAATCATAAAGTTCTCCTCTGCTGTTTCCTGGGTTTTTTCCTTATATCAGAAAATGTGGTGCTGTTGAAACTTGGGTTGCTGTTTTTAACTGAACTTGCAAATTGTATGAGAACTAAGTTATTTTGGCAACACATCTCCTCTGCTACACTGGGGACACGTAGGCTAAAAAGGTTCAAAAGTAATTCAGTGACACACAGAGTAATGTGAGGGCCTTGCTTTCATAAGGAGCCAGGCTAAAAACAAACCTGAACTGGAACCTTTCTCTGTGATCACCAAAATGGGAACTGGCTGTATCCATCATTTGGTAAAGTGATATGAAGAAGATTGTAGAATTCAAAGTTCCTATATCACAGTGGTCTCCCAGTGACAACTTGTTCTACACATTGGAACCACCCCATACAGCTTAATATCCTAGAAAGAGGAACCTGTGGATGAACTGTGTGCATGCCTTTCTGGAGTTCTGGGTAATACTGATGTGGTTTACTACTAATTGCCACCGTAGTGAAGCCTAACACCGCAGTGGCACTGTTCTCTGCACTGGCAGTGAAATGCTGGGAGATTCCTCAAAGCCTGACAAAAGGAATGGGGTTCCCTGTCTCCTGGGGAACCAGCAGTGATGGAAGGCATTGTCTGAAACAGTGGTGAGTTGAGCCAGGGAACAGTGCAACTTCTGTTTGCCATTTCTGTTGGCCATGACTGAAATTTCTCCTGCTAGTAACAGGCTGGTAGGAATTAAGAAATCCACTGTTTTCTATAGAGAAAGAAAGAGGAAAGAAAACTCTACAACAAGGTTAAAAAAACCTTTAAATTGTCACCATGATGCTGTCATGTACTACCTTTACATTTCATTGGGGATGCTGATATTCCATTAATGAGAAATTAGATGCAACAGCAGAGCCCACTATACAAATATAACCTGTGTCTAGACAAATAATAAAAGCAATACTGTACACAGGGACAGGTCTGGACTAAGTGCTTCCCAAAATATGGGATCATTCAGACCTGTCTCAGGCATTGCCTGCAACAGTCACAAAGCTCAGATCCAGAACTCCCAGCACTAATGTGTTCAGATTTTGCCCTGCCACTATTGTGGAAGTGTATTTTGCTGCTCTGGTTTCCCTCGTGCTTTCTTGGCTTTTTTTATGATGCTTATGAAACGACTCCTGCTCATAGGAAAAGTGTGACTGGTTTTGTTTATCCTACTTGTTATTGTGAGAACAATTTGCAGGCTGTCATTTCATTATTAAATTTGAAAACAAAGCAAACACCAGATCACTACAAGACTGGATTACATGAAAATAAGCCCAATCTTGCCTTACCTGTTTTAGTAAAAGTTAGTATGTGTGATGGTAGGTAAAAATCCTATCATCAAATACCAAAATCATTAAATGACTAATCCTCGTTGTCAACAAGATCTACTTTCAAAGTTAAGTCTACCTTGTCTACCTTCCAAAAATTACTAGGAAATTTATGATTCAACAATGACCTCTTAATTGCTTCCTCTTTATGTTGATCTGTTTTCCTGGAAATACAATTAATTCTCTAGGCTGAGCCTTTAAGAATGAAACAAATTGTAGCCCTTGCTCACTTTGACAATGCAATCACTTTTAATCAGTGCATAATTAGGATTTAAACAGTATCAACCTGTCCCTCTTGCAAGAAGGTAACTGCACTTAAACTTCAATTACTCCTAAATTTAAAAATCAATTGCAAATAAAATGTCCTGCTGCTGATGCTAAAGAGATTAGAAAGACCAGAATGCATTCACACAAGAAGCCAGTCATGTCAACACAATTGCAACAAGCAGCTGCCATAATGTAGGTAATTCTGCTGTAATGCAATATTAAGGCCTTTATCTAATCAACAGCTGTGGGCTAAGGCTGTCAAAAAATACAAGATGCCTCAAAAGGCAGAATGCTATTGTTTTTTATATGGCTTTATCTTGTGCAGGATAAATGAGCTATTTTGCTGTAAAAAATGTTTTTTTTGTATGAATGCTTTCCATGGTGGGAGTTGAAAGGGGTTTTTTAATCATTGTAGTGTTTTCTTTCCTCTTTCTTCCTCTACAGAAAAAAGGCTTTTTCCTCACAATATATCTACAGCAAGACGACGGAAAGGTTGAAAACCAGACATCCTTTGTGGTGGCTCTAAAGGTGTGAAATAACAAGTCCTTTTTGTATACGTTCATCACCATATTTTCCGGAGGCATCAGAGACAGCGCTGCAAAAACGCAGCGAGGCAGTGGTCTTGCAAAGAGGCAGATGGGACGGCCTTTGGGGAAACCTGGCGTTGGACTCAGATTTCTGGGCCTCGGTTTTCTCTGCTCACCCTTGCTACGTGTGCAGGGAAAGGGCTCCCAGTGCGTGACTGAAGAAGCAAAGCTCTCAGTGGGCAGCGGAGGAGCCAGCTCCTCCTGGGACCTGCTCCAAGCGGGAGTGCAGGTGCCCAGGAACACTCAGCACTAGGTCTGGGCTGAAAGCCGGTTACTGCCGTGTCCTAGCAGGGAAGGACAAGGAGGTCTTTCTTCCTGCCTTAGGCACTGTGATACCTGAGGAAAAACTTAACGAATTTATTCCTATTCTTGGGTGGAAACTGCCAGAAAATAAAAAAAAATTAAATTTCATCACAACTACTTGGAGACTGTCTCTTTTTAAAGAATTCTTCCAAACCATCTCTCTGGGGATGTGACTCTCATGTCAGCATGGCAGGAAATAGCAAAGAATTATTGGCTACAAAACAAAGCTAAACTGAAATGTGCTGAAAGGAGTATCCAGACTCTACACTCTGTGAGCAGATACTGTTCTGCAAGACTGGCTGTCATGCCCCTGTCTGCTAAACTACATTAATACCTGTACAATCTGGTTCCTATCAAAATGATTGTGGAAAAAATCCCAAAACCATTGAGATACCTGGCAAAAAAGTAACCAGGTGTGTTGTTCTGATCATTCTTTCATGTTTAGTATTCTGGAAATTGGGCAAAATATACACCAATGACAGCAGATATTTAATAAAATGCATGGCAAACCCCACATGGAAATTATCTGCCTTCTTCCCTTTTCAGGGTGGATAAGAAAACTTACTTTCCATCCAAGGCATGCCTTTGGCCTGGCTTCTTACAAATCTCTTTTTTCAGATGATGAAGGGACAGGCACCTGGCAACTGCATCAATACCAAGCAATGCTAGTGGGCACCTCTGGTGACACAAGAAGAAATTTTTTTATTTGGTAGATACATGTATTTTCTTCCTCAACATCTCTCTTTTTTTTTGAAACAAATCACCATGGTACTGTTCAGAGCTGCCAAAAGTTGTAGCTGAAAGAAGCAAGCTGGAGGAAAGTCCTCAGAGTACCTCTACTGGTCCCAGGTACAGGGGGAAGCAAGCTCATTGTTAGAAAAGATTTTAAGGCTGTGACACATATGCAGGGGGAGGCACTGCTTCGTGTCCCTTCTGGGTACTCCACCCTTTCTTGTTTCTCCTGCAGGTGGGATTTCATTGACAACACCTGGGCCTGAATCCTTGGACAAGCTACACAAAATGAAGAGAGGAGAGAAAACCTCTCTCCTCTTCCTCATTTTTGCACATCCATCCCTACAATTTGGGCTTTCTCTCACATACACCTTGGTGCCTGCAGTCAGTTTTTATTCCTCCTTCACTGAGGCACATCTCCCACTGAGGTATCATTACTTCTGCACTCAATTCTCTCACTGAATATCCTAAAAAGAAGCACAGCCTGACATCCTACGGTGTGTGAAAGTGAAATAAAAATGTTATTTCCTTTTCCCCTGTGTGATCCAAAGTTAGAAATCCTTATCTGTCTCTGTGGCTTGTTTATTCTAACCTGATCAAGTGCCACTCAGTATTTCTTCATCTTAGACTGTGTTAGAAGCTGCAGCCCATGTGGGACAAAAAACCATGCTGAGCAGAAATGATAAATGGCCTCAAAATAATTAAGGCCAGTTTTTCCATTTTTCCTTCCCCAGCCTTTGTGTAATTTCCTACCTCTTAAACCTACCAAGGACAAAGGATATAAATTTTCCTTTGGACCTGGGTGGTTAAGTCCACACCTATACAACATAGCCTCTGGTGTCTGTAAAGATGCATTAATTGCATCCCGGTCCTGTAGGGAAGAGAAATCTTCGTTGGTTGCAGGGGCCCTGGTGTTAAACCTAAGGGTTTGCAGAATGTGATCACTGACACGGCAAGAACAGAATGACCTGACATCTTTATCCACTGTAAAGTGAATGGAATTGAGCATGAAAACAACCAGGCAAACAATATTTGAAAGCTGGGGTTGCTAGAAGCCAACCTGGCCCAATGCCTGTTGTTACAGAGTCATAAGATTAGGGCACAACAGGAAAAAGGCAATGTTTTATATTAGCTGAGATGAAGCTGCAGGAAGAGGAGGAGCAATAGAGGTATTTGATCACCCACCAGGCTTGTAACAGTAGAGAATAATCATTTTTTATAGTAGACACCTGATCAGTTACCACTCAGCTTGCTCTGCCTGGGAGCAATGCCAGGATGACTGTTTTCATGAGGATTCCCATGCTCAGATAAACTCCTGTCTCTCTTCAGCTGAGCAGCCATCCTTACTCTTTTTGTTGTAAGACACTTTTTTGGCAAATACAGTCAAATTACTTCTTATATTTGCTGTGCTATTCACTCATTAAAAATAATAATGTCATCACTGAACTTCAACATGCTGTCTTGTCAGACAGCTCCTACTGCTAATGTTCTTCTGCAGGACTGAAAGTCTTGCTTTGAGTTTTCACATCGTTCCACATGATGGCCTTTGATCAAGCTCAGGGTTAGTACTGCTGACATGGGGGAAACAGCACTGATAGGAAATGGGAAATCCTTTCTGTCTGAATTTCTGAGATCAGTTCTGCTGAATTGGTGTCTTGGCATCTCACGCTGCCATCAGCCTCTCCAGTGTCTGAGTGCCTCCCAGATTAAACCAATACTCACCTCTACCAGTAGGAATAGAACAGATTTCAATTGGAAGGGACACACAAATATAATTTGGAATACCTGCAACTCGGTGGTGAGATATCTCAGTACTTTCAACAGGGTCAAAATTGTAGAATATCCTAATTTTATTTTTTTTTTCCACACTTCCCCAAACTGGGATCAGAAAGCATTTTTTTAATGTTGGCAATATTCAGAGAGTTCTGCTGTGACCCAGTTTTTTGGCATATATGGAGAACTTTTGGCTCCTACTGATGTATTTGCAGAAGGCATGTGGCATTGCTTTTTCAAAATAAAACCTCCTGAGAAATCATGGAGTGTCTGAAGTACCAAAATAATTAGTCACAAACACACAGCAATTTATCCCTAGTTTTCTGTAACAGTAGGAAAAAGGCTTTACCACAAGAATATAGGCCTTTTTTTTATCTTGTCGTATTTTGTGCTTCACTGAAAGAAGCTGAGTTCCAATCGACAATGGTTAAAGTTTTTACCAAAGTTCAAGTACTCTACAAAATGGTCAGGTAAAGTAAACATTATCAAATTGTTTTCATTATTAATTAATTTCATGATTATAAAATGTTTTTGCAGCCAGCTCTTCCCACAATGGTTTCTACTGACTTTGCAGACCAAAGAAATAACCAAAAAAAGGGAATAGGCATCCACTGAGTCATGAGAACTGCTGCCTCATTCTCTTCCTTCACCCAAAGCTTGCCATTATCTTAATGTCCATCTTCCTACATAAACATGATGTTCTATACCACATATTCTTCCCAAAATGATCATCCGTAGCACTTTTAATCTCTGGAATACCAATTCTGATGCACATTTAGGAGTTAGTAAAAAACCTTGGGGGTGTGCTTTATTTGGGCATTCTGAGAGAACTTTGCTCACAAGGGAAGGTGTGAATAAAACTGGTGCAATGGAATTTCTGTTGAAGCCATTAGGCAAACTTTAATTCCCAGGGCTTTGGGTAAGTTTTTGCCCAATTCCCTTTTTTTTCTTCCTGTGGCTCTGACATGTACAATCTAAGCCCATCACACTGAGAATGAGATGATAATTTTTTTCACAATGATATTTGTTGATGTTTCAGCTGCTCTTTCTGTCTCTCATGTTCAGAACAGTTCGAATTTCTTGGTACCTCTGGAAAAGTGATATTTCTCCTCTCAGCTTCTCAGGGTAGCTCTGGCTGTTTTCTCATTAGGCTCTCAGCAAGAAATAAATGAAGCAGGTGACTGGCACTGAGATTTTGATTCTGATGGGATCCCTGCCACACACTGAACTATAGCTGTAGCATTAAGTATGTGCTTTTAGGTGAGAAATAAAGATGTAAAATAAGCTGACAATCAAAACTCAAGTAACACAGCTATGGCTCTATCTAAAACAAGACTGTACATGTTTTAGTGGATTCCTCTTTTGTTCATAACATCCTTTAACAGGTTTGACTCATATGGTGGAATGATGCCCTATCCACAGTCCTTTCCCCAGCATGCCAGCATAATTTGTAATAGCAAGAGCCTACACACTCAAAAGGCCAAACCTGATTCTGCTATAACCTTCAGCGGAAAGTAGATTGATAAGTCAATTTAATGGATGTCATGTTCATGCAGAGATAAGAAGCTTCCTTACCACCAAATTTTATCATCAGATTTGGAGCAGCTTTGTTTTGTGCTCTGTGGAGAGCTGCCTATTTTGCTAATGTTGCCACCTAAGTGTAAATAGGTTATTTAACAAAGATTATGCTTGTGATTGAATTGCAGTTGTTGGCAGAGGTTTTCGGAGGCCATTCTGGTTCTGATTCTACTCTGAGAAAACTGTAAGGGAGCAAAAAACCTCAAATAATGGTGAGAACAAGAATACTGAAAACCCTGATAAAGCTCTCAAGATCTGAGGTCTTTGTTTTAGTCTACAGGGAGAACTATGATATTGGAAATTATTATTATGTGTCATAAAAAAATTGAAAATTCTTATGCATATTAAGGATACGTTCTTTCTAATATACTAAGAGAGACTAAATTGAGCATATCTAATATGAGTATTAGAGATGGAAATGCCTACGAGGATGCTATCAAAGTTCAGTGAGGTAGCTGTCCTGAAATTCTGGGAGACATCTTCATATTGTTGAAAATTAATACAATTAAAGTGTCATTTGGGTTGAATCTGAGCTGTCATAGCACATACAACTTGGGGTACCTTCTTTTCCATATTATTTATATTTGCATGCATGTTTAAATATTTCCTTTTTCATCTTAGTTCAAAAGATATAACTTGTGTTGACTTTAATATTTATAGCCTTGATACATATTCATTTCATACTCTGCTCTGCTAAGGCACATTATTCATTAATATAGTCAATTTCTTCATTGTGAGATCTTCTGGACATTGGAGGTGGTTTATGATTTACATGAGTTGCCCAAAGTTGTCTTTGCATCTGAAAATAAGGAGTTCCACATCTTATTTTAATTTCACGTTTCAGTCCTGCCAGAAATGCTTCTTAATCCATTGAACTGAGGTGGAATACTGGGAGAGAGCAAGACCTGATTCTTTCTGGTTTTACTGTTTCTATGTCAATGAAATTTCTTTGTCTTGAAAAGAGGTGCTCCTTCTTTATTCTGGTTTCAATTAGAATAGAATGAAGCCTAATTTAGGGTTCAGAGTGTCCATGCCTGATGCATGGAGTACTTGTAAATAGGCAATTCAGGTTCCCAGTGAAGGCCTGAAAGTTACACATTTTTAGTATATAGTCTGCAGCTGTACCTTTTATCACATTGGCCAAATACAATCAGGCTGCTACAGTTACAGGGAAAAGGAAAATCTATCTTGCTTGTTGAAATAAGATATTGGCATGACATAATAAACATTAATTACACTGCATTCATTAAATTAGTCACTACTAATAAAGCTGACATACAAGGAGTGATTTTTATGTTCAGATATTGCCTAAGTTAGGAAGTATAACAAGTCAACTGAAGCAATCAGTTCCTTAACCAGCACAAACTGACGTAGCCTTACTAAAATTCAGTGTGACTTTGCAAATTTACCCAGGGGAGACACTTGCCATTCAAATTCAGGTTTCCTGACTTGCAATCTCCTGCACAGTGACTCTTTCACAAAGATGCCTACAAGAGTGGAATTTGCATAAGGTTTTCTTGCTGCTAGCACAGGAATCTTGGGTGCTCAAATGATACATATTGTTAGCACGGGAAGTGCTGGCTGGGCTGCACAGAGACAAGCAGTGCTTGGAAATATGATGGGTTCCTCCCAAGGGGTCTGGCTGTCAGCTGCTTTTCCTAGATTACTGTCAGAGCGAGTCAACCTTTACCACCTGCTCTTCAGAACTGAAGGATAAGAAGGAGGCTCCATAAATCCGTTGCTCTTTCACAGAAGCATCTCAGGAGCTCTGCACTTTCGGTCTCCCCACGGGTCGTACAACAGCACCGTGAAAAGCCAACAGGACATTATTAACAGCCTCCTGAGTATCAGCTAGCACTACATTAACTGGGTTGGTGGGTGCAAGACCCACAGCACCTGTCCAGACCAAGAACCAGGTTTCCTGCATGGACAGAGAGGCAATGAGGTCTGTGTGGAGTCCCTGCGAAGAGTACCCTGCACAGAAATAAGGAGTCCCCCAAGCTGCTTTGCTGTGAAACCGCCTTTTTTGTTCAGGAAATTCTGATTTCCTCTATTGTTATAAATAATATTCTCCTTCAATAGACACCCGTCTGTCAGTAGCACCCTCATATTTAGACCTTACAACACTTAAGATAAATAAAAAACAAGAAATCAAGACTTTGTCCCCATATTTGCTGTGACCTTGCTGAACAAAACATATTTTCTGTGTATTTCCAGTTGTCTTTATCCCTTGTCCCATTCATGTCTGATTATGTAGACTGAAAGGTTTTCTGTGTTTTCTACACTATTATCATCTCTCTTTGTCCTGACAGTGCTTGAGGTGTAAACATTGGTGTCAGACTCTCTACTTTTGGGATGAATTGTAGGTTCCTGAACACAGTCCTGCACAGTGTGAAATGGTATAAAAACAGATGCTGTAATAAAAAAAAAGTAATTCTAACAGACATTTTACTTAACTGAAAATGTCAGTGTTTTTTGGGTCCTCCATTTCCAATGTATCAGTTGATGCATACTGGTAAAAAAAATCATCAGGCTGTAGCTGGTGTAATGTAATTTTGGCCTCTTCAAAGAGATGAACAGTGCATACTACTGGAAAGGATCTAGTAAGTTAAAAACTCACCTATTATGTGATATGATGGCTGCTGAACTAGTGAGCGTTACCCTGGGTAAAGGAATATTTACCTGCACAAGCATCATTTCGAAGAGCCCAGCACATGTCCTTCCTAAACTGATGGATCCTTCAAGCAACTTACACTCTCTGTGCCTTGCTTCATGTTTTAAGACAGTGCTTGTCAACTACATAAGCAAAATTGATTTATACTACATATGATGGCAATCAATTTTTTTCTTAGCACATTTTTTGTGTCCTATTTTTCTCTTACTAATGAACCTGACAAATACATTTTTTTTCTTTTCAGAAATAACATACAAAAATCTTATTTTCACAGCTGTTCATCTGTCTACGCATCCTGCTAGTGATAAAAGGTCCAACTGCCAGGGAGAGACAATCCAAGTCTCTGGTATTAATGCATTAAGTCTTACGTTTTAAATAATGGTTTTTCACCTTGGAAAACTTCAAGAAAGGAACTGCTGCAGGTCTTGATTTCACTCAGCTGGGGATGATAAGAGGCAGTGTCTATTTCCATATAAACAGAGAAAAATGAATCTCATTATTTTTGATGATGTAGCAAAGAAGTAATGACCCTGTGGGATCTTATTACATGGCTGAAAAGTGAATTAACTTTGGCATAACCATATCGAGTGAATTACTCTAATGATCTGTTTCCTAACCCTTATGGGTGATCTCATAACAATGTTCTCATAATCTGGGAGTACGCATGAAAGCATAAATTGATTTTGCTTTTCAAAACCCAAACTTCATTCTCAAAAGAAATCACAGAGACACTTTGTCATCACACTGCTGAGGGAAGCAGTTGTCGCTGTAGGTGATGATGACACCTTCTGTGGCAGTGATAAAACTGGTCCAAAGCACAGGCATTCATATATCCCCGTATGGGTGCAAAATTGAAGGTGGCCCTCGTGTGAAAGAGGAGGAGGAGTTATTGTCTTCCTCTGACTTGTCACCTTATTCACAGGACAGGCTGAGGGAACTGCAAAGCCCCTCTGCCTGGAAACCTGTTGTAAACATGAAAAGAAAACGAGCTGAAAGTTAAAAGGCAGAAACTTTTCACTTTTACAGGAAAGGCTGGGTTTTTCAGCAGAGAGATCCTCAGGACTTTCTGTTAATCACATCTTCTGAGAGACTTGAAATTGCAGACACTCGAATTCATTAGTCATTTACGAGTTAAAAGATTAAGGTCCAAGTCTCTCATTTTTGTTTTCTGACAGATAAATATTTATCAGAGTTTGAAATAACACCATCTAGGATTTCTCATTCATCAATGATCAGAGCAGGGCATAACACGGAATTAATTTCTTGGAGCTCGGTAATAAGGTAAGTAAGTATCCACATTGTATTTAAACACGTCTGCAGTGTGGCTGACTTGCCCTGGGTCAGTGAGTTTCTGCACAGAGCTAAAGCTCCTTGGAGACTGGCCCTGTGCTTCATTCTGTTTGCTGCTTCCTTGTCCTGGAGTCTCAACATTACTCACTAAATTTGCGTAACACCGATTAAGGATGTGATCAAAGTAATCAACAGCAGTTCTGTCGTGCACTGTGATTATTTCAAGTTGAGATGTGAGAAAAAATGCAATTTTAACACAGGGATTTTAATTTTCTAGCAGCAGGATTAATGAGTTTGGTTTGCATTGGTCACCACTGACGTGAAGTGATGGAAAGCAGAGGAGGCTGAGGAACAGAGGTTGCATGGAACCCTTGTCCATGGCCACACTCACCCTGCTGCTGAAGCCTCTCCCCTTTTAGATCTTGTTGCTTTAAACAGTTGTTTGTTACACAATCCTTGATGGAAGCAAGTATCCTTTTGGAGATTAATTTTCTGGCACCTGTGAAAAGACCAGCTGTTGGGTGACAGCCTGTCAGATTTTTTAAAACAATGCAGCACTAAAGGGCAAAAATACTATGTCTGACAGGAGTAGCAGCAGTGGTTGTGCCAGGCAGCTAGTACAGCAGGTGGGTTCTGAGGTACTACAGCACCATATGCTGTCTGCCACAAAAACTCTGCAGCAGGAGATGAAACCTAAAAGTGAACATAATAGAAATGTAGGTGAAATAGTGCCACTGCATGTCCTTAGCTGCCCACCCTGCACACAGGCCTGGAAAGGGCAAAAGAGGTGTCATTTTCAGCTGTAGTCAGCACACATTTCACTTGTTAAGGAACTAAGTCATTTTTATCCTACTTTCACCAAGAAAGAGCTGGAGCAGAAAGCAAAGCCAGGAGGAGCCGGTGGTGGAGCTGGGTACCAAACCTTCTCCAGCACGCCTGGCGTCCCTCAGCTCTCACACTCACCAAGATGATATTATTTACCAAGAGCTGTTGCCAGCTGTTTGCGAAGATAGACAATATGAGGACTCTGAGGCAGTAAATGTGCATTATCTGAGCAGTCCAGGTTTGAAATGCTGGTATTTTTCACAGCACTTTGCTTACCTGCCTGGGAACAATAAAACTGGTAGCAGTCATTTGAAATAGCAAGGAGCAGCTGATTGCACTGTTGGCCACCATAAATCTCAAACCACTTATAATAACAGCACACTCAACCTGAGCTACAGCTGATCTCTAGTGATAAAATCTGATTTCCTTTTTGATCAGTTTCCCTGTGCCTGGAGTGCACAACACGGTGTCCTTTTTAAGGAAAGGAGTGAGACACGCTGAAGAAAATCTGCTGGAACATCATTTGGCACTTCAAGCACCACAAAGGATGGAAAAACACTTTGCAGAGACTTTTGCCTGTATTGTGTGTTGGTATTCCATAATAATGATACCTTTGCAAGCATCATAAACTACAGTAGCATGTCCATGGCTGTCACACTCCCTCACCAGAGAGGGCATCTGAATTTCCTCCAGAAAAATCAGTCAAGACTGATGTTCCAGAAGTCATCCACTCCAGTCTCATTGTTGACTCATACTATGAGTGGATGATTCATCTTACCCGTTTCTTGTCACCTACCACTGAAAAGCTCTATCATTTTAACCCCTTCCTGAAGGCTCCCTTTAGTCTTTTTGACTCAATCTGATTATTTTCCTCCTACTTTTCTCCCTTTGCCTGTTCTTCTCTGTCATACAGATGTTCCTTTCTCTTGTCCCTCCAACTGATGATGTAGAATAGAAAAGCACTTCAGCAGAGACCTTGCTGTCTACCTTACTGGTGTTTAAAACTCAGCAAGTCCACTACAAACTTAGAGTGCTACCACATTGTAAATGATAAAAATGAAACCACCACTTGACATCCAAGAGACACCGATTAAACTGCTGAGGGAGAGAGGAATGTTTTTTAAGGACAGAGGGCTGTTTCTGATTTTGTTTGACCTCCTCTCAATACAGGCTGTAGAATATCATGCAATCACCTCCACATTCAGTCCAACATTGTGCTGGAAATTTCCTTTAGAAAGTAAGCCAGGTATCAAGATTACCTCTGGGGAAGAAACTACCCCAAAACTATGTGAGGCTGAATTTTTCAGCAGTCAGGAATATACGGCTACATCTGCAGATGCTAATGATCAAACACATTACCCTGTGTGCAGCCTTCCACTTTTCTCCTTATTGCCTCTGCCATACCAGGATTTGAATGGGGAGGAGAGATATTAACTAACATATGTCCATGTCTAATTCCTTGAGTGATAAATGAGCGTGATCCAAAGGCATGGGGACAGAGCATGTCAGAGATGTGTTGGCCTAGCACTTGGGAACTTCTCAGTTTGTTATAGCCTCAATTTCAAAGTACCTCTGTGCATTACATACAAATGGGTTAGATGACTGCAAAAATAATCACTAATTTAAGACAGCAATGGAAACATTTTTTGCATTTAAACATTATCCAGTAAAAGTGCATAACCCTTCTATTTGACAGAAGTGAATACTAATGAGAACTCACACATTAAAACCCTTCTGGGGTAAAGAGAGGAAGGAACATGTTTCTATTATTTCAAATCTTTTGTAACAAATTAATTCATTACTATGCTTCAAAGAGGGATTAATTCCTCACAGTGCTGGTCTGGACATTCTTTTTTATTCCTTTTTTTTTTTTGCTGCTGCTGCTGCCCAAGTGGCCACTGATTAATGCAACAGAATATTCAGCATTGCAAGTGAAAAAAATACTGGAGATTATGTACTTCCTGCCTTCCCAAAGGCCAGCTGCTGTCCAAATCAATTTATTTCTTTCCTCTCTTCGCTCCCTCTTCACCCACAGGTTTCTTTGACTTGCTTTCGCTGCAGTATATGTTTTCTCTTGCTCCAAGGATAATGCATCCTAAGGAAGCCTGGTGAAATAGCAAAATGGGTGAACGCTTGACTCGCACACAAAGTGAAGATCGACATTACCAGTGTGCATTACAAATGACAGAAAGCCACACTGACAATGAAGAATCTAAAATACTCCCTATCCCAACCTTGTGCATGTCGCTTGTGTGGCTGCAGCCACAGCCTGCTGACATGGGCATCCTCAGGATGTGAGATCCTCTGGAACCTCAGAGGCTGACCTTTGATTATGCCAAGTTTCTTTGTAAAAGTAAGTGGGTTTAGCTGAATTTGATTTTAGTGCTCACCTTGCCAGGTTGTGAGCAGGGCCAAGCTTTTTGTCTTTTGTTCATCTTTGTGTCGCTAGGATATGATTTCCAGCAATGTTCCTCTTCTGTGCAGCACGTTGTATATTAGGGTAGTGATCTCAGTTGATAGCCTTGCTGAATTACAATACAGAAAAAAAAAATTATGTCAACGGAGAGAACAGTAAAGAAGGAAGCAGAAAAGTTAAAAAATATAGCAGTGTTCACTCAACAGATCCAGCTCATGTAGCACTGTGAGACAGGACATGTATTTCTGCTGCTATTAGCAGCTTAGCTATGACTGTAGAAACGTCATGTAAATGGTCTCAAAAAATGAATATTCTGACTAAGTTTGTTCCATGCCATACATCTAGTTATTGTTAATCACTGATAATACCACCCCTTTTCTCATTTACTCCTGCTGGGGATCTCTCTCTAGCAAATAGTGCTTCTAACACAGTTTCCTTCCTTGGCATCCTGGCCCAATTCTGCACTCAGGTTTTTTCCATGCTTCTTATTTGTCTGTTTGCTGTCAGCTCCCCATGACAGGGGTATCGGGTCTGACTGAGGTGAGCTGATTTTCCCAAGGCAGCCTTCATGGTGCTGTGCTTTGGTATCAGTAGATGAAAAGGTGTTGATAACACGCCAGTGTTTTAGCTACTGCTGAGCAGTGCTGGCACGGCATCAGCACTGTCTCTCCAGGGTTCCCCCCATCACCAGTAGGATGGGGTGGGCATGGCAGGGGACATGGCCAGGACAGCTGATCCAAACTGACCAAAGGGATATTCCATATCATGTGATGTCTGCTCAGCAATACAAGATTCCTCAGGAAAGTTTAGGCAGCCTGAGTGCCCTTCAGCCACTCATTGACAGCACTTGTGCACAAAGGCAGCCTATTCTGTCAAAGAGTAATGAGCAAGCGGAAATTAGGCTTTGCAAGCTTTGCTAGCAATCGACTCTTCTAGGCAGGAGCTGAACATGCAGAAAACAGAGCATATTGCAAAGGTGTCAAAGGACTTCAGGAGTCTGGTGAGACTCAGCCTCCTGAATCATTTAGACCTTCCTTATATGGACAGAGAGGAATTATCCAAGGATCTCTCAGTGCTTTACACTGAGAAAAACCCAATTTGTGTACTTTGGCAGAGCTCCAAAGAAACAAAAGCACAGGGGAAGATGGATGAGGGACACCACAAGGGAGATCACATGGACTTTCCTCCCAGATATTCCACTGCCTCGATGGGGCTTTTAAGGACATTATAATTCTGTGTTCAAAACCTTTCTGCAAACCAGGAGAAAAAATGTCTTTTTTTCCCAAACAGGAGCAATCTTTTTCCCCCAAAAAAGTTGTCAAGTCAGATGAGAAAAAAAGAATATCAAAATGTTATTTTGCTTGTAGTTATGCAGGTCATTTAGCCTTTTAGTATCTATTAATTATTCTTCTTTTTCTAGGCTCATTATAAAATATCCAGCTGATGCTGTTATTCTCAGTCGCCTGAGGAAGATACTTTGATGTTAAATGCTGTACTGTCAGGAACATTTACAGAGTTGGCCTTGGTTTTTTGGCTTGTGTGTTTTATTTGGGTTTTTGTTTGGTTGGTTGGTTGGTTTTGTTTTAACTCCCTCCAATTTAACTCCTCCTCATGTAGTGCGTTGCTTATTTGACCTGAATTGAAATTGCCAAAACTTTGTACTAAAGCAAGTGAATCTATTTTTCTGTTCTGTAGTGGGTTTTTTTCAACTATTTTTTTAGTCTTTTCAGATTGACCTGTGAAACAACAATTTTCTGATCCACTTCTTCAACAGTAATTGTTCCTGCCTATCTTAATCACCCAGCATACACTGTGTGTCTGAGGATTTATTCCAAGTGATTAAGATGATTTCCCAAGGATATTCCATATGATCCTTATTTGATTTACATCTCTCTTCATTTTCATTATTGTCTCCAAAATTACAAAGGTTCAATACAGGTTTTGTTGTTTCGGGGTCTTTTTTTAAAGGAAATTATGCTGAGAACTTCTCACTGCATTAATGCTTCTGATGCTCAAGGATGTTGGTAATTTGTATGTATTGTAATTACAAAATTCTGGTTTGCTAGGAGTTTTGTCCTTTTGTTCCCCCTATATAAAACATTAAGAATTGCAGAAGCACAAACGCACTTCTCATGATATTTCTGATACTCTATTGAACTGAAGAAAAAATCTAATAATAACCTTTGGCATAAAGCAAATTTCTTCCTCTAGAGAGATGATGAACAAGCTGTTTCTGGTGTGCTATCCAATAAGTCAGCTGGTCACAAGGCTTCTGTATAGCCACATACCTGGAACATGAAATTCATCTGCATTATTCTGAAGTTACTGGTAGAAAAGTGAGATATGAAAATGTCACAGCAGAGATAAAAGGATTGGATAGGTGCAGTTATAATAGCTGGGATAAAATTAAAAGTGTTATCTAATTTTGTGCTTTAGGGTATGAAGTGAACACCCGCTTAGTTCAGGAATAAGTCTTTCCTCTGAACGACGTATACCCTAGAGCACAAATGGTGACTGACTGGAATAGGTGGTGACATGGCTGCTATTTTTCATCTTCCTTTGCTGAAAATGCCTTCATCATTCTCAGACATTAAATGAACAAGTGGTATCTTGTGGTTCAGAAATTCCCTTGTTTTGATAGACTTGGCATTCCTGTGTGACAACAGAACTGATTTCAAGTTGGTCCTGATTGGAGAAAAGCCTGGTGACAATTCTCAGCTGCAAGGACACTTCTGCATCAGTTTGCTAAATAGAATGGGACCCAAATTTCATAATTCATCAGTACATAGCCAAATAAGCGATCACCTTGTGTGGGATTTAGATATGTGGGCATTTTAGAAGTAGCTTGATCTCTTTTTTTCACCTCCTTTCAGGTGTGCTCTTGGAAACGCAAAAAATTGAGGATTCTTTGAGTTTCTCTGGAGTTGGCAGTTCTACAAAAGTAGGTCAAAATACTTGCTAAATGCAAACCAAAAGACATTCACTGAGATTAATGTGACAAAAGCAGGTGTATTTGTCAGAGCCACTCCAGTTTATGACACCTGAAGTTTTGATCCTAAACAGAGTGGATGGATAAAGGAGGTCCTTTACTTGCGTGTGGAGTCCCATTTGTCTGCTGACTAATGTGTATGCTTCAAGAGACACAAAAAGTATCCATAGCATCTGGAAAAGCATCCCAGGTCCAGTACTTTGCCCATTTTCCTGGATGAGTGGTACTATTTGAGTGCCTGGGTTTAGAGATATTCTCCAAAAGTTCTTGGATGGTGATATCAAAAATCTGAGAATGAGAATCAGCTCTAAAACAAGCAGCGATGAGAATTATTGGAGGGAACCACAAAAGGTAAGAAATACACCCACATTCCCTTTATCGTGTCCTAAGTAATCAAAGTAATGCAGGTCTGAAGGTTCATACTGTGTTACTGAGTGATAACTCAGTGATACTTGCTCTCTCCACACCACTGTGGCAGCATTGCCTGTAGCTGAAGGAATCTCTGCCTTTTGGGTGCTATAATCCTAATGACCTGGGGGATTGAGCCCACAAACCTTTGTTTGGCCACCTGGGGTTTAAATATAAAATACATACCAAGAGGTATGTAGAAAAATTATGATTATCTTATTATCCAAAGAGTAACCTGGTCATAGAAAGGTTCTAGTTCTCGGGAATGCCAAGATTGTATCCTCTGGTATCTATTCAAAGCTCCTCAGTCTAGGCAGTCTGGGCTGAGCTGACACAGCTCAGGAGCTCTCTAGGTCTGTATTAGCATTTCAGCACAGCACCTTGTAGGGTAGGTGAAGCCTCTGTCACAAATGGGAAGAGAAACTCCTCTAAGAGTAATTATTGGAGGTTTCACAGCCAAAATGGTAGGTTATCATCCTTCTCAACTACTGTTTTTAGGTGGCATTCACTCTGCAAAGCAGCACCAAAGTGTTCAAAGCAAATGTTTGAAAAAAAATTTAAAAATCTTGCTACACACGTGAACTTCCATGTTCCTGTTGTCTACATGTGGGAGCCTTTCAGTCTCCTTCCTGTTCACTTTTTGTGTCACAAACCTTTTCTTGTGACTAGTGAAGTGAACTAAGCCTGAAGGAGACAAAAAAAGATTATAAAACCAATTTATTTCAGAGCAAAGGAAGTAAAATGTAATACGGTCCCCAACTAAAGTCTTTTCAGCTACCTCTATTTATTTCTTATCTACCTTCAGTAATAATGAATAAATAAAAATTAGGCAGGAACCATACCCTTTCTCAAAAAACAGAATCAGTCATCCTCTGTGCTGACGCAACTAAGAAACATAAAATTGATGTAAAGGAACAACAGACACTATTTTTTTCTTCTAGAGAGTTATTTTCTTGCGATGGAAGCCAATTAGTGTTGTTCTCTGAAGAAACATGAAAACATCAGAGAGAACATATTTTGTCTGAAAAGAAAAAAAAGAGTGAAAATAATCTGATCTAGAAAGACATTTTCATGCGCCTTCAAAAAATGTAGTGAGACAGAAAAAGAAACTACTGACAAACATAATGCAACTTTACTCTGGAAAATGCTGGAGCTCTGATTTCTTCCATTAATATAATCTACTGAAAATGTTCTGTTTCAGACAGTGTCTCACTTTGCCGAAATTTTCCTGCTGAATTATTTCCTTTAAACAGTGAAGAAAAGATGCTTCTAAAGCATTACTGCCTGTTGAGATCAGGAGTTCAGGTAGGAAGAAGTGTTTATTTTTTTCAAATGTTCTTGCAAGGAGACTGTTGCTTGTCTTCATTTTGAAGTGGTTTGTTTAGTTTTTTTTTTGCTCTCCTGGGATGCACCTTCCTCTCTCCTCAAAAGACTCCTGTTTGCATCAGAGTAGCATTGAAGACAAATGTGACCCTGCTCTGGGAGAAGCCTTAGATCTTGCCTTGGGAAGTGGAAAGGCACCAAGACTCCATGGAGCTGTGAGTCTGTCCTTGTGCAAGCGTCTGTCATGGCCTGACACACTCAGGCACTGCTGCTTCACTGGCAGCCCTGAGGGGACAGAATGAGCCTTAGAACGATGAGGTCAGCAGTGTATCTGTGCAAACAAACATTTGAATTGATATTTGAACATGCGAAAACTGGAAAATTTTGCAAACAAAGCCAGAAGGAGCACTGGAGATGCACGGCACCAGGGGAATGGCTCCTCTGCTGAGCTCTCTGGGCACCGGCTGGCAGGAGAGAGGGATCATGGAGATGGAGACATGAAAGAAGGCAGCACTTCCAAAACTTCCACAAACATCCAGGGGGCATTCTTAGTGTCCAGGGACAAACTCCAATTTAGACAACCTGCCAAATGCTGCCATAAAGGAAGAAATACCAAATGAACCATGTAAGCAAGCTCTTCCTGCAGCTCAACAGGAAGTTTTGTAGGAGAGAGACCTAATTGCCACAAAATACCATAATTTATTTGGTACAGCAGGTGACAGTCAGAAAAGCAAAGAGAAGACACTAAATCCTCCAGGTACTGAACTGCAGAGGGAGATGAACAGCAAATTCCAGCCAGCTTCAAGTGATGAAGTTGACATGTTTTAGGGAATTAGCTCTTGATATCTGGAAATTATAAGCACATTATTGAAAGGCAAGGGCTGGCTGTATTCCTTCCACTGTCCTGCTAATACAGAATAAAAAGGTGAATTAATCTTGTCGTGTCTGGTTGACCATGACCTTTTCTTTTTTTTTTTTTTTTTTCCCTAGTGATGACTTGTTTGCTTATCTAGATTTTTGAACCATGCTAACCACCTACATTTTTTGGCAAGAGGGAGGTTGTCCTGATTTATTTGCACTGATGGCTAGCCCATTGCTGAAGTCCTTTGTTTGGAAAGACTCAGCCTTAAAAAGCTGATGGTGTCAGTAAGAGAAATCTTGTATTTTTGTTTTTTCCTTCAACAACGTGAGAGCATCCAATTTATCACCACAGAATTTATGTGATCTTCTTGATCTTCCCTCTGTCTTAAAAGACTCTGGCTTTTAAAATATAATGTAAAAACTTGCTAAGGTATTTGCAGCATAAAAGAAGTCAGACCTATGGCAGCACTGACACATCAATGGACATGAATAAAATCAGCATAAAAGTAGCTTAAATACTTTTAGCATAAAAGTAGCTTAGGCCAAAGAAGACCAGTGGCTTCCTTGATGATCCAAGTGTTGAAGCCATAATCATCAAATTACAGGTGACACCCATAATTTTGTTCCAGAGACCATTTGTTCTCAGAGTTGTAGCTGTGACAAAATATCTTCCGTGCATCTCCCTACAGCAGAGATCTAAAGCCCTCTGTAGGCAAAGATGCCTTTACAAGGAATTTCTTGTTTTGAGAAACTAAATACACTCGTCAGGACACTAATATTTTAGTTCAATTTTTTTTTACAACACCTATGCAAATCTACTTAATCTAAAGAGAACGTGAGTCCCCTACATGAAAAGTCATCACATCTAATCTGATTTTGATAATACTGTGTGTGTATTTCAGGGTTTCCTGTTTGCTTGGCTAACATTCTGCAACCTCCCATCTGTAGTTCTGGTTGCTTTTCTGACTTGATTTGGTAACAATATTTTAGAAATGCTGAGGTCTTTCCAGTGCCTTAATTCCAAAACAAGGGTCATGGGAAAAACTCTTATGCTTGAGTGTAACCACAGCAAAGTGAACCCTGGGCCAGAGATAATATCTTTGAATGATAAAGGGAGCAGATTAAGCACATGGGACTGCCCAGAGACACTTACACATAAGGCAGGCCATTAATGGGCAATGAACTAATGATACATCTTCAGAAAATGCTTCCTCTGTGCCCAGAACCACTAAAAAGATACGTAAGAGGCACACACTCAGCCACATATTAGGCACTGGGCCTGGGTGGCTTGTGTCCCAGGATACACAGTTTAGTTGATACAGCAGGATGAGCTGCTCCAGGCAGCAGGGCAGAGCAGGTGCTGCAGAGATGGCAGTGAGTATCTCTCATCGTGTTACGGAGGAATTGCACCATGGCAGTTTAATATGCCAGACCTGACTGTAAAATCTCTTGATCTGCTTGGTGCAATCAGGGATTGAAAGCATCTGTCTGTGCTGTGAGACGCTGAACATACGAAGGCACGCAAGCAGTTACCTCTGGGACTGAACAAAATGAGAACATAAGACAAGCAAATGAAAGGAGAAACAGAGACAGTAAGGCAAGAGAAAACAAGTCAAGATGCTACAAACATAAACACTTCTCCGTCGTTTTGTGATATTCTTCATGTGTATACCCCGCGCTGGTTCCGCTGCGTTGTTCTGTTCATTAAAACCACACGGCGTTTACAAAGAGCTTAAACAAATCCAGCAGAAACATGCTTATTCTAAGCTGGGGGATAGAGCACACTGCAGAGATGCACAGTTAAAGATGAGATGGGCAGTGCCTGTTAATAGCAAGAAAAGCCTGTGCAACCTGCAGCATGGTGTTCTAATTACCAGAGAATGTACCAGAGATGCACATCACAAATCTATACCTATTTCTCCTTCAAGTAATTGCAATTCTGTAAAGGAATCTGCAAGGATACTGTTCTATCCTGTGTATGAATGGCTTTAGCCTCCATTCATGGTTTCATCCTGATGGAGCTTTCCTCCCCATTTTTTATTCTTTATGTATTTCTGGGCTCCAGCCAGAATCAGAACCAAAACTGAGGCACTGCAACTCTGAAGGAATTTCTGTCTGGGAACTCAGACGTGGGAAATCTCATGAGAAAATATGCTGTGAAACTGCTGGACAGGTTTGGTGAACTTGAAAGATGAGGGTAGCCTGGACAAAACTTCACATTGGTGATTATTTGCGCAATTTGGATATAAACTATTAAATCTAATTGGTCTGAATAATGTCTGTGCCTATATTCACTCCACTGGGAATGGATCTGTAAAGCAAAATGGCTGGCACTGAGGACCAAATATCACGGGGCTTATTTTGTTTTTTATGTCATTTATATAATTTTTTCATGTCAGATTTATGTCAGACGGGCTCCCAAACTATTTGCATCTTCCGAAATTCCTCTGCCATAGGAACCAAGTACAATAAGTGGAATTTGCTTCAAAAGCACACTTCTGACCCAAGAAGACGTGGTAATGTACGTGCGTCTCGAGGTACTTGGCAATGACATATCATATCTGAATAATTAAAATATGAAAGTGCCTTATAGATATTCATTATAGACAATTAGAAAATGGTACTTTACCAGAAAAAAAACCCAACAAAATCTCCCAAATTCCAAAATATTCTTCTGAACTTTTAATGAAAAAATATTGATGGAAATTCAAGCACTTTTTTTTTTTTTCAAGCAAAACATACCAAGGTATTTTGATTCTACATTTCTTGCCTCTTTGCATCATGCTTGTCTGATTCACTCAATCAGATTCCCAAATTCTAGCTCTGTGCTTTGGAAAAACAAGATCCATCTGGTAGATGCAGACAATACCACCATAATAAGGATTAGCTTGTATGATATTTTTCTCATTTCCATTCCTAATCTTGGGAAGGACCCAGAACAAAAGTCACAATAAGAAAAAAGGGCTCTGGTTTTAAGGAAGAAGTTATCACTTGACAGGTAACACTGAAGTTGAGCTTAGTGCAAGAAAAATACGGTCAGGCATGAGACTTCGGTTGCCATGAAACCTCTAACTCCCTGTGTGCTGGATGGCCTTTCCACATACAACAACAGCCTGACAAAAAAGCGATTTTTGCCTGCTGACATGAAGGAGTGACACCATTGCCATCAGAACTACTGGGAAGCTGACACATACATAAAACCTGCGCATTTCCCACAGCAGAAATAGGGGGACACATGCAGCCAGTATAGAATTATAATATACTGTCTTCAGAAAAAAGAGAGCTACCTCTGAATTCAGTGGTCATTTAGTGTCTGCAGCACTGCTGGGTACAGATAAAAGGTTTGATTTCTCCTGGTCTGAACTCCTCTGTGGTAAAAATGAGCTGGGACAGAGTTGCTTTGCCAAGGAGTTTGCTATGCAAATGTGCTGCATGTAATCAAGGGCATTTGCATGAAATTTCCACATCCTCAAGGCTCAGGTTAGAAACACACACATCTGTCACAACCTGACATGTTCGATGAAAGAAGAAGTTGAGTTGAAATTATTACAGGGTGGTTATTTTTAATGAGACAACAAGTCAAAATACAAAGGAAGGAGACAGGAAAGGAAAGCATTCATGGACTATCAAGAGCATGTCAAAGCGGCAGTGTTAATGGTAAAAAATCAGCACAAAGCTTTTTAATTTCAAGTCTTTCATCTTCAGGTCTCAGCAGCTATAATAATTCTTAAACGTGTGATTTTTATGTGAGCTAAAGGTTAATGATCTTTATTTATAGAACCTCAAGGCAAAACTCATTGACAGCTTCCAACGGATGGCAACAATGTCTGGAAAAGATTTTTAGTCATGGGAATTATCGGGAAGATTTAAAAATTCTGGGCCTGTTAATGCTTTATTCAAATTTCAGGGACCAGATGATGTCCTGGTGCAAAACATCTTCTAGACTCTGCAGGTGTTTTGTCAGACTGGTGATAAAGAGGGCTTTTGGCTAATAGTACCACATAGCTCTGCAGCATGACTGCTTTGCTCTCGAAATTTTCTTGACTTGAGGATAATTTTAGGCAAAAAGCAATTACCCAGTGTCCTGGTTTCAGCTGGGATAGAATTAATTTCCTTCCTGGTAGCTGGTCCAGTGCTGTGTTTTGGATTGGCTTTGAGAATGATGCTGATAACACAGGGATGTTTTAGTTGTTGCTGAGCAGCGCTTACAGGACTTGTCAGCTTCTCGTGCCCTGCCAGAGAGGAGGCTGGGGGGGCACAGGGAGCTGGAAGGGGACACACAGGACAGCTGACCCCAACTGGCCTAAGGGATGCTCCAGACCATAGGGCACCATGCTCAGAATGTAAACCAGGAGGAAAGCTGGCTGGGGGCCGATGCTCAGGAACTGACGGGGCATCAGCTGGTTGGTAATGAGCAATTGTTTTGCATTTGCATCACTTGTTTTTCTTGAGTTTTATTTCACCCTCTTCCTGTTATTTTCTTCTTAATTACAATTATTGTTATTATTATTGTTATTCAGTTATTAAACTGTTCTTATCTCAACCCAGGAGCTTTCTTACTTTTACCTTTCTGATTCCCTCCCCATCCTAGGAAGGCCAGAGGAGGTGAAGTGAGAGAACAGTTGTGTGGTGCTTAGTTATCAGCTGGGTTAAACCACAGCCTTCAGGCTGCTGAGGACATCCAGTTTCCTTCTTGGATCTGCTTGAGGTGCCATGTTGGTACTACTTTAACATAGTGCAAGTAGTTACAAGAGCAGATTTACTCTTCTGAAGATAACATTCTGCTTTACAGTTAGAGAATGTTCCAAACCAAAGGCATCTAGCTGAAACACAAAATCAACTTAATCAAGGTTAAACCCCTAAATTCCTACTGTAATCCAGCGGAGTCAATTAATGCACTACTTTTAGCAGAACAAAAAAATGCACAGGATTAAGAGTGAATAAAATATTTCTTCCTTTAAGCAAGGCTGAACACTGAGATGAAACCTTGGTCAGCTTAGGTTTGTGGCAAAAGCTTCTTTTAACAGCCTTCTTTTTAAAGCAACAGAAAAAGCATCCCAGACAAACTAACAAAACCCCAGACATTTAAAAAAAACAATTAAAACATTTAAAATTTAAAAGAATAAGGAAAGTTTTAACTTTAACACTGGCTATATTTTCCTTTCTCTTTGGGTACAGAGAAATTTTTTGTGATGCTGCCTCTTTGAATGTCTTTCTGTTGGTAATGGAGGTGGCATTAATTGCCCTCTTGCAAGTCATTATTGCCTAAAATGAGCTACTGAAGCTGCTTCTGTTGATTTCTCTTATGACTATGAACATGTTTGCTTGGAGACAAAATATGACAAATACCCAGAGAGTGAGGAAGAAAGAACAACAAAGACAAATGTGCTGCTTCTGATTCTGCAGACCATGGCATGAAGTGTCTCTGTAAGAGAAACAAGGGTCGGTAAACATCCCTATCAGCTGCCTAGAGCTGGGTAAACATACATCACTAACAGGTTGTTTCAGACAGACCTGCCTCCCTGGTCACAGGCTGAGAGCAGCTCAGCCAAAGACACTCTTCTTTTCCTCAAAGCAGATTCTTTCCTTTAGTAAAAAGCAAAGAAGGAAGAAAGGAAACAAAGTCAAGAATAGAAAGAGCACATGCTCAGAGGTGGGAAGCAGTGGGAAGATAAGCAGCCCTCCAGGTGGAGAACATTAATCTTTTTTATGGCACACTTTGGTCAAGGTTTCACTGAAGGTTGGAGAAATAAAGGCTGACTGATAACTTTGGTGGAGTCTGTGGTCTCAAAGGCCTGCAAGAAAGGCAGAAAGGGCAGAGAAGGTTGTTTATTTCCACCCATTTGTAATGCTGGTTTCAGCATTAAATTAAAAAATCTCAGAAGAGGTTTTCTGCATCCTCTACTCCACTCACGTTTCTTTTTGATGCTTCTTTCTAGTTCAAGAGTTGATATTGGTTTAATATAAGAACCTATGCCAGGTGGAAAATGGTATCAACAGATTTAAAACTTCATTATATCCATCTTTCCATCTTTAAATTTAAGATAAATTTATAAATAATTCGCAGTTGTTCTTTTTTTATCTTGGCCAATATAAATTGTCTGTACTTCACATACAACTTTGAAAACACACACATTTCCTTTTGAAACTTTTACAAGAAGCTTCACTTTTTAATTTTCATTTCTTTATTTACGTTCTCTTCATGCTATAAAATAAAGCCTTAAGTGATGCAAAGAATTTAATCTGCACAACCAGAGTTATTGATTTAGCATCCAAAAAGAATTAATCACTGGATTTATATCCTGTCCTCCATTAATTTAACTAGTCTTCCACAACCATAGTCTCTAGAGACAAACCTACTTTAAGAAATCTATTCCCTTTTCATTCCATGCTGAAAGATCAATGAAGTGTCCCAGAACTTTGTGTTAAAGTTCTTTTTACTCAATTTTATGAAAGGTTTCATTCCTTTACATGCCACAATAGTATTTTATGTTGCAATCTCCAGTGACACGAGAACAGATGTTGAACGGTACCCGAATCAGGCAGAGATTAAAGAGTCTCAGCACCCACAGCAGTTCTGTTCTCAGGATCCTCTACCACCCTTTCTGACTTATTAGGGGATGTCTGTGGGGTGCTGGAGTATGGCCGGAGTATCTCATCCCATGCACTGGGAGCACAGCAGCACAAAGTCCAGAAGTGCACATTTCAGCCGTCGGAACAACAACTGGATGTATCAGTGGGGACATAAACACGAATGAACTTCACTAATGCTGGAATGGTCTTCAGGACTCATGAGCATCATGAACTCTCACGGCATTTACGACTGCCTTGCGGTACCAAAAAGCACAATAGTCTCTTTTCCAATTCCAACTTCTCTTTTCCGATTACATTTCCAATGAAGAGTTTAGAAGGCTAATTTATGAAAACCTTGTTTGGAAATAATCCAGCTGAAATTTTTTTTACTAGTGTTGATGTTACACTAGATATAAAGAACATGACGTGGACTTATTCCACATACTAACCAAGAAAAACATATATATTTAATTAGAATTAAGTAGCCAGTTCTCTACAATCATGTTTCAGATCTCTGAAATGACCAAAGACTTTTTGTTTCTCATATCAGCTTTATGAAGCAGTATGGAAGGTTTCCCTGCAATCCAAACCCGGAGTTTGCTGTCAAAACTTCCAGGAGGTTTAAAACTGTGAACAGAGTGGGACTACAGCTGCCCACGTAGGTTATCTTAAATCCATCACAAACCTGCAGCCTGAGGAATCTAGTGATAGCTCAAGTTCTTTACTACGCATTCAGTCTCATTAGACTTGTTTTCTTTAGTCTTTTCTCTCTTCCTGCCCTTTGCACAGAAGCCCTTAAGTAGGATGTCAAAACAAACAGTACTCAAGTGGGAGATAAACATTTGATTTTGTGATGTTAAAGTTAGTTTCAGACGGCTAAACTATCCCACAATGCCCCAGAATGGGTCTCAGTTCACACAGGGGAAAAAAAACTTACACAAAAATGAAATAGCAACCTAAATCTACAGAGAACTGCTAAATCACTTCCATATTGCAGATGATATTGTGGTCTTTAGAAAAGCTCCACAAAGGCCTCCAGACACGTATGAGGAAAGTAAGACAAGATATGAACATTAGGCTATTTGTTCAGAAGGCCAAGGTCATGCTAAAATGTTTTTCTATTTTTCTGGTTTTTGTGTTCTGTGAAAAATCCATGTTCCTCTCAGATAGGTTATATTGTACACTGAGTTCCATAGCAGTAGCTTTGCCCTGCATGTGTGTGACACTTTTTGAAATTGCTGGAAGATTGGATAGAATTCAAAACAATGACAGATTCTGCTAAAAAGACTGAATCAGAAACTTCAAACCAGATTTACTTCGTTCAGTTGGGAAGTTGGGACTTAGTCCCTTCTTTTTATTTTTTTCAGGGTCAGGGTCAGCCCTTGAGGAGGACAACAAATTGGACTGATGGAGGCATCATGTTCTGACCAGGCAAGAGAGCTGATGCTGCCATGGAACTGGAGAACATTTGGGAGATCACACTGACCTGGTAAAGTCCAAGTGACTCACACCACTGGAAAAGAGAACGTTTCTTATCAAGACCAAGAGTAGTCTTGCCATATGCATGAAAGAAAAGCAAGACAGAAAAGAAAACAATTGTTTTCACAAGCAAATTGCCAGCAGTCTGTTCTGCCCCATAACATTTAGAATCCATGACAAAGCTGACATTTCTATTGTGCATTTAACAATTGCAATGCAGTCACCAAGTCCCACTGAAACCAAAAGAAAAGGAATGTAGTTTCACATTGTATGTCAAAACAGTCTGGAAACTGTCATCTTTCCTTAATATTTATTCTGTTTCCTTTGGTTGCTTTGCAATATTTGACCAGAACAAAACCTTACTGAGAAAGCATTTCTTTGTCCAAAGAGAAGTTACCAGATTTTGAAACATTTTTACCTCCCATAAAAGGACACAAAAGAAAAGACATGAAAATTTTCACGAAATGAAAACTTCTCAAAAACTAGATCAAATTTTGCCTAATTTTGTACTTTGTTTTCCCTTTCACCAGAGATGAAGCTACTTCTGCACATGAAATTTTAAAACAAAAAAGCAAAGCAAAACAAAAAGTACTTCTGAGTATAAGAAAATCTTTGGTTGGTTAGTGTGTCAAAATCAAGCTTTAGATTGTTTCCACATCAGCTTATTGAAAGAGCTGGTAAGTGAAATTGAAGGCCAGGTGCCTCAAGAATGGCTGTAGTTTTGTCACAAAATGGGACTTTTCACCTGAAAGCTGCAGTGAAGTAAATGTTTCTTGACAGGTCAGCCAGAGAATGACTTTGAGTGCTGATGAGATCCCACTGCTGGAAAAGCTGATGTAAACCTACCGGACTGTTCTCCAGTACCAGGAGTACGATGAAGTAGAGATGCTCTCTAATCTCTAACCAGGCATCTCACTGGTTGCCTGGGCTGGGAAAAGACTCAGTGACATCCATTAGTAGATCCAATTCCAGAGTTATATGGCAAAATTTATCGAATTAATTTTCAAATGGAACATGTGTTGACCTCAGCTCTTTACTGGTGCAGATTAAATTTCAATAAAATCAGTGTTTTTCAATAGACAAATATCCTCAAATACCTGCTCAACCCATTTAAACCTTTCAGTACTACTGTCCTTTGAAGCTATATTCATTTGCTTTAGCCAGGCATTGTTGCATGTCTTCATCAACTCAGTCTCAGTTGATTCATCTTTCTTATTACCTGAGAATGTGAGCCTGAAGAACAAGAAAGGGATCTAAATGAGGACAGTACCTTATTAATTCAAACATCAGCTGATGGGAAGGCAAAATAATTTTATTGCAGTCCCTTCAGCAGTGAAATACAAATGACTACAGCAGATGTCACCATGAAAATTTAACTCTGATTTTCTGTTCCAGCATCCAGCCTATAATTTAACCTTTTAGTCAGGCTGGCACTCCTAGCAGTGGTGTGCTACCCTGACCTGATTAATATCTTGACTGAGGACATGGGAGTTGTCCTCTAATGGCTTGGTACACAGTGACACCTGTTACAAGCACAGCTGACAGCACTGAGACTGAACTTGCTGTGATCATTCTCCATGATCAATTATTCAGGATTTTGGCTACCATTTGGACACAAAGTTTGTACATTACGTCTTTTTGCCTACCCACCCATAACTGACGGACTGGGTAATTTCAACCAAAATGATTCTTTTGAAATCATAGTGAAGGGGTTACAAACATTACAGTGGTTTGATTGCAAAGAGTCCTGCTCTTCATTTTTTTGAACACTGATTTCTCCTCAGTCTCTGTAGAGATCATTTACATTTGGAAACAGAACAAACTCCTGTCACTGCATTTTGCCATCTGAAAAAACTGTCCAAATTTGATCAAGCTATGAGAAAAATGCAATTTACTCACCATGTGTCCTCTAGGAACTCTTCATATTTTGTTATTCTAACCTTCAAAGATTTCATCTAGAGAATAATGCTCTGGTCCAGCCTCAGAGCTCTGCTCCCCACATATGAGCATGCTGAAATCTAATGTACTCACAATTCTGTGTAGTTTGTTTTAAAAAAAATAAGTTATGAAGGACAGTGCACGTTTATTTTAATACCACAGGTTTTATATGAACTAAAAATCGGCAGGAATTAATTTAGTAAGGGAAGTTGTTTGCAAAATGCAGGTATTCCTGATTATTCTGTGTGTTTTGCAGTTTTGGAAATTAGAAAAAAAATGTGAAGACAAATAATGGGTAAGAGTAGTTTGCAGCAATCCACTGCAATAGCAAATGAAAGAACATGCACTGCAGGAAGAGCTCCTGAGGAATGGTAAGAGGTTCTGTGACCCATGGTCATGGGACTGGTACCTCTGTGAAGCAAATTTAGGGTCCTTTATTGGGAAATGTCAAGATGAACACAAAAAACAGGGTAACCAGCAGAATTAATAGACCTGTTCTAATACATTAAAGATTCCAACTTCATTTGTCCTCTCCTCTGAGACTGGCAAAATTCCATTATTGCAGTTTCTGCATACATCTGTTCACCTGGCTTATCTGATAACTTTGTTCAGGCCAGGCTATGAGACTTGTAGGCATAATAGCTGTGTGATATCTTTTGCTTTGGAAACAGGTCTTAAACAAATCACCCTAATCAAATTGAATTGAATTTCTTCAACAGCTATGCATGCTCACCAGATGTGATCACACATTATTTTAGGAAAACAGCAAAGACATGGGGAGAAGAAAAGAGATCAGGGACCAATTTGAAGAGAACAAAATGAAGTGGAGAAAATACAGTGGAGAAGATATCTCCCCAAGCCCCTAAAAGGTGTTCAAGACTTCCACATCTTTGTTCATTTTCTGGAAGAAATCAGCTGTGAAACAGCCATGGGAGTGAAAGGCTTGCTGGCTGACATCTACAGAAGCCTTACTAGGAGCTTAAAAAGAATCCATTTAATTCCAGGGAAAGACCGGGAATTTCTTCAGAAGGCCAGTTGCCCAAGTAAGGGGCTTCTTAACAAATGAAATGAAATGTAAAGAGAGAATACTCAATTAGTGGGGAAAAAAAGAGATAAGCAACATGAATATGAAAGCACTGCTTCGGCAAGAGTAAATCCCACGTGGAGGAAAAACTAGCAAAGGATGTCCAGAGCAATAAGAAGGGACTCAATAGATACGATCGTTTCAAGAGAACTTCTAGGAAATGTTGGGTCTGCTGCTGAACAGGGAGACAGCACGGATGACACAGAGAAGGCTAAAGTGTTCCCTGTCCTTGCCTCGGCAAAGCCTGCTCCAGTACTTAAACGTGTACCAGCACAGCCTAGAAAGAGGGAGACAGACATCACTGCGTGAGGAACAGGTCCTGTAAGGATGAGCTGCTCTGACCAATCACAGTGTAAATTGCTCAGTCTGGCTGCCCCAAATGAGTGGCATTTTTTGTGTCTGTAGTCATTACTTCTCTAGGCAATTTTACCTATGAGAACAGGAAAAGTGGAAGGAGAGAAGGATGAAGCAAGCCACAAGCAATAGGTATACTGAGCTGTTCAAGTGTTTTTCCGGTACATGGCATAGGAAGTGTGGGGCTGGTGCATTTCTGTGCCAGCCCGAGGGGCCGGGAGAGCCCTGCTGCAATGCTGTGTGCACGCAGAAACGCTTGTCTCTTCCTTTTTCACTCTTCTCACTTGCTCACAACTCCCTCCTTCCCAAAATTGACATTTGAATTGAAAGTTCAAAAGGTGTCAGGGCTAACAGGGGTTATTCTTGCAAATCAAAGGCCCCCCTACCAATCCGCTCAGAGTCATAATGTCTGCATTAAGAAAAAAGCTAGTCAAAACCCAATGATTAAGTCATTACTTATGAAAGCTCTTCATGTCCTGTCGACTTTTGTGTGCTTGGAGAGCAATGTGCTAATCTGAATCACGATGATGTAAGGAAATCTTTTCTGAAATCCAGTTTCATTTTAATGTAGCATCTGCACTGACTGAGCTAGCAGTCTGTTCCCTAAAGATACAACACAGCAGTTCTGCTCTTTCACCTTAAAAAACTCACTGCTGAAACATCCTGTGTACCCATTCAAACTCCAGATGTTAATGGACTCCAGAGTTATTTTGGTAGGAAGCTGGGAGGAAAGCTGTATCAGACGTTTTCTCTAGAGGAGAGAGAGAGGGAAGATTCTTTCCTGAGAGGTGAAAGCTTTGGGCAAGAAGGTGGGAATGGTGTTGCTTGGCAGCTGATCATATGAAAAGTTTTAGACAGAAGCAAAACTTTCTGTCATACCAATTTCCCAATTTCTCCTTTTGCAAGAGCACTTTTACTACAAGAAAAGACAGTGCTTAAGTGCCAGCCTACCTTAGAGTAAGTTTAAACATAAAGATAGAATTTTTCTCAGTGGATTTCCCTAAGCCACAAATGTGTCCGGTTTTCCAGTTTGGGTGTGTCCTTCCTGCTGTTTGGTTTGACAACTGTCACCTTTACAGAGCCAGTTTTACCCCAGCCATCACTGTGGCCTGGATGCTCAGCTGATGAAAAGATATGGGTATAAAAAACATTCTGAAAAAGACCTGTTTTAAGGAAAAACATTTCACAATCTGCCATGAAGACTTCAGATGATCTTTAAATAACAAGCCAACAAAAATACAAATTGATATTCATGTTATCCCCAGGAGTACAAAAGTTATATTAGTGAGAAAAATGATCTATTGTTATTTTTTATAAACTGGAAGGAGTCTGCATATCTACACTGTAAGCAAAGACAAGTATATAAACAGCCAGCAGAGCCTCAGGAACACTTCTTGCTAACAAGTTGCATCTGCAATAATAGAAACGACTCACATTGAATCCTTTTCCCCGGCATCCAACTACCCCTTTCTAACACACAAACAGAGCTAAGGCAAAAAGAATTATATTCTAATTACCTTGGCCAGGTGTGTTGACATATTCAAGTGCAATTCTTGTGTGAATTTATTCTTTATGGCAAAGGAAGATTCGTTGAAATGGATTTTGGACAGCACCAGAG
The DNA here is from genome assembly GCA_014706295.1 of Lycocorax pyrrhopterus obiensis. NCBI lineage: Eukaryota > Metazoa > Chordata > Aves > Passeriformes > Paradisaeidae > Lycocorax > Lycocorax pyrrhopterus. The sequence goes on from JACSVZ010000008.1 coordinate 26,977,230, forward strand.
CAAGGCTCATTATTTCCTCTCCTCAGCAGCAACCTCATCTTGCTGGAGAGCAGCAGAAGTAACAGGCTTTAAAATGATGGTGAGAGAGTGTAACTGGGCTGAGGGTGGAGAATGGGTGCCCCTAATCTTGGCTACACAATAAAAACCCCATCGAGACTGCACTCAAATAGAGCATACAGACAGTCTAAATGTGGCAAATCTCTCACCCCAAGGTGAAGGATGACTCCAAATTCCAGTGAAAAAGGGCACCAGAAGTGGAGCCTGAGGATCATTTCCAGGGGACAGGCAGCAGAGGCACGGACTGAGCATCTGCGGGAGTTTAGAAACATTTCTGTCAGAGAGGCATCCGAGATTGCTGCCGAACTGTTCCATAGCCGATACCTCTCCCAAACCCAGCTTCACTGAGCCTGTGCCAAGGGAGGTGAAGAATGATCAAAAATTCGTTGCAAGAATTCAAAAGAGCAAAAATACCAAATTTAGAAGCAATTTATAAAGTGTCCAGGTTAAGTTATATTTTTTCCTTAGAGCTGAGTGACCCTAAACAGAAACTAACTCAAATTTCAGAGTTGTTCATTATGCCATGATGCAGACTATGAGCCAAGTTTAAAAAAAAAACATAAAAAGAAATATATTGTTGCTATACACAATTGGACAAAGTAGTTGTAAATACCTCTGAAATGAGATCTTGAACATGCAGATTCTGAGACTGTCTGAAAAGCCCAGTGAAAATATTTATATGGAATTTGTATTTTAAATCAGTCAGAACATTTAATATTTTTTTTACTTTTTATTTTCCTTAAAGCTGGAGTGCTTACAACCAGCTGACCATGAAGTCATTTCACCCTCAGGTGAAAAATATATTCCACTTTCCAGGGTTTTGAAGGATAAATATTTTTTTTAAATGAAATATATGCAAAATATAACCCAAAAGACAAATGAAACCAAATTTCTATGTATTTTATAAAACAAAACCAACAAAACCAAATAACTTTGCAATTTTCAAGTTCAGCCCATGATGATTGGGTAATGTTTAGTACACTGCTTAAAAAACTTCCCTAATCAATTAAATGAACCAATCAGCCCTGCTCCGAGATTTTTTGAAAGCAAAATAAAATTGGGGGTTCCAAACAGAGAAGATGCTTGCATGGATCTGAGAGTTGTGCTGTAGTTTAATAAGAAACAGTCCTTTTTCTCTTTGGAGCGGCTGAAATTTATTGAATTTAACTTTGAAACAATTTGCTCACAGAGGTATATGTGCAAATTTTTAAACTGCTGTTGATAGTGTGATCTATGAGTTTAATATTGAATATATTTCAACATTTGCATCCCAGGTCAAATAGCCAGGTATTTGCATTTAAATGGATTATCAACGTATATTTCTTGTTCTTGTTACTCTCTGTGCTTTTCACGCTGCTGTTTGATATGAAGACTTCTACTGATGCAGACAGGATTTTAGTAATCAGGGCAGGAGACAGGTTAATATACTTAAAATTAGATATAATGCTATTCCAATATATGCTATCACACTGATATCAAATCCTTATATGGAGCATCATTTCCCATCATTTCCCAGCACGTTGAACCCCATTCACACAGACAGGAGGCTTGAGGGACAGGCTAAAGTAGCAGCTTGGTGTAACAGACAGGCACAAAACAGCAAGAGAGACCGGGATATTGGGATATTGTGCTCCCCTGCAGTTAACTCCACTCCAGCAGTGCTCCTGCCTTTGAACCTGGGCAAATCACTGCCTGGTGCCCCTGTGCTGCCAGAACATACAACTGCTTTGCAGAGATGCAGTGGATTCCCTGTCCAACACTATGTGTTTTAACTGGGCTTTTACAGGAGCTCAGCAGCAAAGGTTGAGATGGGCCTCGTGGAAGCCAATGCAGAACAGCTCAATTGTTGTCCAGCCTGCTGGAAGCATCACACACTGTCCTTGGCACAAATCCACAAAACACTCTGTCAATCCAATGTTTTTAATTCAGTTGCAGAGGGAAGATTTATGTTACATGTTGGCAGGGAAAGAAAACAACCCTAACTTGCTTTTACTTATGGGTAAGGTCTGTAATAAATCACCTGGACAGGCTGAGGACTCCCCACAGTTAAAGCTCCATAGCAGCAGGACAGAGAAAGAGCTGTCTGAAACAGGAGTGATGGCAAGGGGAGTACACAAGGAAGCTGTGCTGAGCAGTATGGACTCAAACCCAGAGGAGTTCTCAGGGTTCTGTCCAGCCTTCTTTTCCAACATTTAATGAAATCTGGTTGGAAACTCATAAACATTTTGCTGGTTGCTTGTTACGCATAAACGTGGCTCCATCACAGAGCTCTTTAATGGGAACATACACCACTGGAGGGGATTACACCTGGAGGAGCTCAGGGAGGCTGCAGCAGTTCCTCTCCCTGAGCTATAACCACCACCTTGGCTTCCCAGATGGCAAAGAGCTGCTCCTCTCCTGCCCTGTGCTCTTACTGAGGCTGATGGCAGCAAACAGCCAGCAATTTGGCAAGTCCTGCCCAGTGTCTGATTGTACTTGTCCCACTGGTACAACCACAGCGAAGAGGAACGATAGACACATAAACAAAACAGCAGCAATAAAACCGGCGTGTGAGTTATCTCAGAGTTATCTCAGAGACATTCACATCTCCAGCTGAGTGAAACTCAGTGGGAAATCTCTTGGCTGACACTGTGAAATCTGCAAGTTTGCTTTGAAACAGCAAAGTTGTCCAAGTTCCCATACTATCCACATTTTAAAAATCACCACCTGAAGGATTTATGGCAGGGTGCACGGGCAATTACATTGCTCTGTTTGTTACTGTGGAAACACATTTTATGATTGGTGAAATCTATGAGAAATATATTGAATGAAGTTCGTGAAAATAGTATTTTAAAATTAAAACTGAGCAACACCAGGAAGCCTTCGCCTCAAGGAAGTCATGAAATGCCAGGGAGTCAGCAGGAAAGTACCACTAAGTCTTGATGGGATTGATTTGGTTGGACTAGCTCTGTGTCATAGAATGGAAAAATAAAAGTAGAGTCAACTACTCAAGCTGGTGTTCTCACAGCTGGAGAGCTTTGCCCGGAAATGGGCGCAACAATGAGTCAGAACACAATGATAATTACTCCTGCTCTCTTGGACTGTGAATATTTTCCAAGCAATCCAACCCTATGACATGAAACTGTCAAGACTTCAGTCCTTTAAGTACCATTTTCAAGGTACTTGAAAAGCTTTCTAAGCTTTCCATTGGCCCTTAGTCATGAAAAACTATTGAACTTCTCAAATGTTTGTTAGAAACAAACAGATCTACAGACGCAGGATGGAGTCTCTTCACATACCTAAATTAAGTTAAAAAAACACATGCTTTGTCACGAGACAGCTTCCAACCTTCCTGGATGAACTGAAAGAAAGGAAGAAATCTGGTTACTACCTCCCCTAAAGGATGGCTTTTTCTTTTTTATATTGAATGTGGTTAGGAAATGGAAATCCCACTACTTAGTTAAGAAAACCAAATGCATTGAAATCATTTGAGGTGGCAAGACAGAGAGGAAATCCAAATACCCTCTGTTACTCAGGAAGATCCAGCCTTCATTTCTAGAGGGACTTCAACAGCAAATAAAAAAATAAAATGAAAAATGGAATGAAAAGGAAATTTGTTTGTTAAATAAGAAGGGAATCACTCCTGTAAGGGATTCTTCTGGATTCTGGGGAGAATAATTTCTTTCCTACTGACCAGACACCAGTTTTAATTGACTTAGATTATATAAATAAAAAAATTTTTTTTTTCATTTATCCGGTCCTTTCAAGCAATTTATAGCAGTGTATTTTAGCCCTCAGTAAAGTTATTCTTATTTTACCCTGGTGTCCGTGAGAGGAGGACTGATGCTTGCAGAAAGTCAAGGTATGAGACTCCAGATGCGATCTATGCAAAAACAACAGTGACAAAAGCTGAGATGTGTGCATAGAAGTGCCAGGTACTGTGAGTTTATTGCTTACTAAATCAGATATTCACTGTCAAAAGTTCAAAAACTGACAATAAACTTAACTGTTGCATCTTTAAACTTATTTGTAACTTGCAGAGGGAGTATAGTGTCTTGGTTTTGTCTCTTCCATATAGCTTACAGCCAGCAGGAGATAATGAAATCTAGGCTGAGCTCATATTGCCAAGAGAAAAAAAAATCCAGGCCTGGATGTGTTGGTGGTTGTCAGGTGAGATATTTTATACCTCATTAGTGTCGCAACAGTTATTGCTTTTTCTTGCTTTATGAACAGACCATGTGATGCCAAGCCTCTCTCTCACACTCCTCACCAATTTGTCACAGAAAACAGAAATAAGGGATTTCTTGTCAGAGTCCTTTTCACTCCAGTGCTTGCTTCTGATGAGCCATGCTACCCAAACAAGTCTGGATGTGCTTCACAGCCCTTGGACCCCCTCAGTGATGCAGAGATGTTTGCTTAGGAGCTGTCCATGCAGCATTGGTGCCTGTGCTCCCTTGCCAGCACGGCATGCGAGGGCTCTAGCCGGCCTCCCTAGAAGGCTCCCAAAGTTCCCAAGCACTGCAGCTCACCCCTGGGGAGAGCCATGGTTTTCAGAGCAGGCAAAGCACTGCTGAGCAGTATTTTCACTTAAAATACTGAAGATTATTCAGGATAATGGGTCAGTGTCTCCCCAGCAGAGAATGCTCTCCTGGTGGAAGTTGGCCATTGGCTCTCCATTGGAAGTTGGAAGGATTCTTCCCTCAGATCTGAGCTGGAATAGTCTTACATTTTGGCCAGACAAAAGTTGTGTTCACGGGGGATTTTTTTGTACTGAGATTATTCAAACCATGTCCAATCTGCAGAGAAGATGCACCAGTGTTCTCATATAGTTCAGGGAGAGGGCACAAAGAAGTGATGTAGATTAATTTGACCAAGAGACAAAGCAAAGTGGAATAGGATTCTACAAACAGTTGTGAAGACAAGCACATTACTATACCTAGTCCCTGTTTCCACAATTGTTAATATACTCTACAATAATTACTCATTATTTTAAATCAATTCTGAGCACTCCTAAGGCAAATAGAAGCCAATAAGTAATTTTTGGGAAATCGGCTATTCCTTTCCACTCTCTTTCTGCTTGCAGGAAAATCTATTCAGGTAAAGAACCACATCAAAATATTGCTTTCCTTTTTTAAAAAGCTCATAGTTGTTATTACACCGTGTTTTGAGTGGAGGGCATGAAGTTGTGTAAGCTTTAATTAATCCACTGAACCATCAACTTATATTCCACTGCAAATACTGCCATCTGCTACCAGTCCATGCATGGGTAATTAATGTCTGCTACAAGTTTGCTTCCCCAACATTATCTGATTAGATAATTAGCCTATGGAACAATACCCAACATAATGCATTATTGTTCTATTAAGTGTGATCTGTTTGAAAGCACTAAAGAATACCTTAACACTGCTCCATTTCTGTGACTCATATCTCAACAACCACCCGTCCAGAAAATGACAAAGAAATTCAGAAAGGTAGGGGGGCTAACAACAAGCCCAAAACCACTTGAAAAGCATGTCAAAAAAATTAGGCATTAGTACTGTTTCAGAATAGCCTGAGAGGAAATATAAGACAATCCACAATGGCTGCTCTCCAGAGAAGGCATGAATCAACATCAACAATGATCTACTCATGATAAAGGCCCCTTCAGAGAAGAATGATGAAACATACTTTGTCATCAAAACTCAGAGGTTTAATAAATCAATGGAAGGTGGAATCGGGAAGAGGAAAAACAAGGCAGCGTGTCATCTTTATTCACTAGGGTAAAATGTGGCTGTTTCCAAGATTACATCTGAATTAAGCTTGTGAGGAAAGCAAGTGATGAAGATGTAGCAGAGGAGAACTGAAGTGAAGCCAACGTATCAGTACTGTCAGATCCTGTGGCTGTAGTGCAAAACCTATCAGTATTTGGCTGAGTGAAGTGTTTTTTACTTTATCCAGCTCTTGGCCTCAGGTGATAACAAAAAGAACTCTGAATTTATTTTGCATGAGATCACTAGCTTAACCTGGGGCAGAGAAAAAGTTAGCAAAGTCAGCCCTAAGTCCATGAAAAACACAACAAGCATATAAAAAGTCCAAGTTTAGGAACCTGGAGACCTCACACATCATCTCTGCTATTTCAAAACATCAAGGTCAGGATTTATTTGACCAAATTTACATACCAACATGTAAGATCCTACGCTGCAGCCGATTCTCTCCACTCCTTCTTTGGTCAAGAGAATCCTGCCCCTCACACTGGCAGTACAAATGTTTTCCACCACATTTATCTGGAATAATTTGCAAAATCATTGTCAGTTCAATGGCATAGACTGAAGACTATGTATCTGCAGGTTAAGTTTTAGTTCTGCATCAGGCTTTCTCAGTTTCAGGTGTCCTTCCTTTCCACCAGGCTCTGTTTCACAATTAGACAGTTTCAATGGTTGTGACCTAATAATGGAATCAAATCTATAGATGAATTCATGAAGCCAATCCTAGCACGAGTCCACTGTCCTCTTCTCTTACTTTGCTTTCACTACTTGTATTCTCATTGACTTCTCCTCCTATTCCTTTTCTTACTCTGATAGCAAACCTAGAGCTTATCTACAACCACATGCTCTGACCTCTCCAAACAGTGCAGTATCTTTGTCCAGCTGCAACGCTCTCAGACCTCCTCTGCTGTCTAAAGCTCTCTAAAATATGTCATGATGTGCAAACAGAGGAGCACTAATTAATTGGATTGAATAACAACCCTTGAGCTATTGGGCTGAATTCTCTCCTCATTAAGAGAGTAGGAAGGGCCCTACACACCCAGATCAACACCCCATGGTCTCAGATGAAAAACTGGGCAACATCAAATGCCTGTAGAAGAATACACAAATGGGACAAGCATGAGACTCTTCTTCCATTGAACACACTGAACTCCCAGAATTTTGAGTCCAGGCCTTCCTCCTCCAGAGGAATTTCCCAGAATTTATGCCATGTAATGTCTAATACTTAGAATATTTTTTCCTTTTACTTTCCTGGAAAGTTTCAGCTCTTTGATCCATTCCATTATCCCCAATAAGAATGAAATTCTATAGTAGTATAGTAGGATTTCTCCAGAAAGAGAATTCCAGGACGTGGGAAAACACAAATCTTCCAAAACCAGCTGTGGTTCTCCTAAGTTCTCACCCACCTCTGAATTTCAGGCTTCCATTCCAACCTCTGATTTGCTGTGAAGTCTTTTCATTCCTATTTTGCTCCTATTTTTATGTTAATAACCATGTCAGTGCAAACACTCTTGCCAATATTACACAGCACATATATATTGAAAAAGTCTGCCTTATTTTTATGGCCATTAATGATAGCCGCTATTTAATATCAACAGCATCTTCCAACAGTCTGTCCTTGCTACGATGAAATTGCTTGTCAAAACATCTCCTTCATATTTGAGCACTGGGGAGTACTCACAGCATCTCACTTCAGCAACCTAATTTAAGTAAGAATTAGGGTGAAGACACCAGACAATGTGTGAACGGTTACAGGCACCACACTCAAAGGTTTGAACAACCTGTCTCAGGTCTTTTAAACAAATGGTGAGATTTCATATTTGGAGACACAAGACAGAGAACCTAGACAGAAAATATGAGTGTCCCAAGTGTCCAACTCTAGCATTTTGAAAGAGAAAATGCCTGATGCAGATGGTAGATTTCAGTCATCAAAACTGTGATTGTTAATTTGAAATAGAAAATAATATTTCAGTTACTTTCTAGCCCACAATATTTCAGTAGTAGAATACAGTCATTCCATAGCCTCTTTTTTATATAAATTCCAGAAGAGATGTTTCCAAAGCAAAAAATTCATGACACTGTACTTTTTGATGAACACTTCTACCAATCAAGGCTTTTTAAAAGCAATTTATCTAATGAAAAAGCAGTGCTTTACGATTGAAAGTTTGCAATTAGCTGTGCTAAAATTAGAGCTGTTATATGCAGGTTATACTCCTTTCGTCTCTCTTTCACTTTTATACTTGAGACACCACAGAAATGCGGTGATTTTCAAGTGGAAAAAACATTGCTCTTGAATTTTTGATTGTTCACAAATTTCTACATTTCTACAAGTATCAATATTTCTCTAGAGTTAGGGGAGATCATGACACATGAAAATCTACTTTTTGCCCATGATTATAATTTGTCAGTTTTTATTTAAACTTTGAATATTGTTTTATTTGTCTTGCAATAGGAATGATTGAACTGAAATTACAATTCCATGCCTATTCTTATGCCTAGTGCTTCCCTTTTATCAATGTCACTTGGATCCCTGAAAGCACTTGGGGCTGTCTCCTTTGAATAGGCATAGAAACACATGTAGAGTTTAGGATGTCTGAATAGAGATCATGTGAGTATAGTAGGTTTATTTTTATTATTTCCATTGTTGTATTTCTTACCATAGTGTCTAAGGTTCCACCTGGGACCAGAATCCTTGGCATTGGATAAAGAACTAGAAATAAACCATCCAAAGCTTTCGATTTTAAGAAGAACATTCCTACGTAAATAAAGTCTGAGAATACTTTGGTGATACCACTAAAGGTATTTTAGTCTGAAACTACAAGCATTTTTTGGTAAGAAAGGTTGCAAAGAAGGGCAGAACAACTACAAACAGAGCAGCTTTCTCTGTGCCTATTCCCTTATAATTAAGATGTTGAGTTGGTGGGAGGGAAAAACATAACACTTGAGAGTATTTATTAATTACTTTTCAGCTTCAGTGCACAAGGTTAAATGCAGCCTCAGGCAGCTTTCACTGATGTGACTCACATCTCCACAATGTCAGAGCCTTCAGTGGCACTGAGGGCCTCATATTTTGCAAAGAATAAACCACCCTCTGGTGTATTAATTAAGCATGTCCTGCAGTGAAGCAGTGCAAAACTATAAGAAGTTTTAGACAGTGACTTTCATACCTATAAAACGTGTCTTGACAACTGCTGAGCATGAAATCTCTCATTAATCCACACATGTGGACAGCACGGATAAGAAACGTGTTTCCCCATGGCAACTGTGTCCTCAGTGGGCTCAGTCCTGGTGGTAAGTCAGCACAGGCATCTTCCCTAGGAAGACGACCGGCAGATGACCTAATTATGTCCAATCACAGCATTATTTTCTATTAATTTTCATATGAATTCAAATGTGAGTGAGGACATTGGTAAATATTCCAATGGAAATATTTACAGAAATAAAGAATCACCGGTGAATATTTTTTGAATTGTGGCTATTATTTTACCATATTTTCTAACCACATGAAATATTTTTATTTCTTTTTTGCACAGCTGCCCCAGAAAAAACAAACCCAACATCCTACAAATCTTAATCCAATTCAGCTACCCCAGCTGCTGCATGACTTCAGTCCACGCTCGTGGTCTCTCAGATCCTTGTGCCCTCCTGCAGGGCAGAATATAGAGTAGAGTGTGCCAGAGGATTCAACCCATCCAGGCAAACTGTCTGAAGAAAAAGAAACCTTCTCTAATAGCAAAAAAAGAGCAACGATGAAAAAACCCCATCTCCTACCGTGTTTCCCAGTGACGGTTTCTCACATGTTCATCATTCTAAAAATCAGAGTACCACAGTAAATAGACAGGTCTAGAAAACGTGTGTTCAAAAAGACTCAACTTTTCTACATTTTATTCACTAAAAAATGAAATTCATTTCAGAAGCAATATAATTTTGGCAGTTTTAAAAGAGAATCCCAGAAAGAACATCTAACAGAGCTTATGCTCCCTCTGTAATCTTCCTTTCTTTTAGAGTTAGGAAAACAACCATTTCTGATTCTTTATAAAAATTTCAATTTAGACTTTTTCTATTTTCCATAATTTTTGGCACTAAATTGCAAAATTTCCTTACTCTTCCTCACAGTGTAAAATTTCAATTTAATCAGGCAAGACCAAGGAAGTTTTGTGAGAGTGCTGCTGGCATGGACAGCTAAATTCAGTTTCACCACACTTCTGGAAGCATTTCAGCATTCATTTAAGTGCCCCGAGCTCATGTGCTTCCACCTTCAATCACCTATTATTGAAACTGAACAAAACGAAAGCAACATTTTTCCATTTACATTCCCAAACACAAGTTGTCTAAAATAACAAGATCTTCTTCCTCTCCCACTTATTTCACACCTAACTCTCTGATCACCTGAATGCTTGGCAGGAATTCTTGTGAGTAGTGTGTAATGTGGTCTCAGCCCAGCATTTTGTTCTGACTTCGGGTTCGGCTGCAGTTTTGCTCTTTCACATTCTTCATAGCAGCTCCATCAAGTGGCCAGAGATCTGAATGTGTCACTGCAATCCATGACAGTCCATGCAGGTACCTGTTTGTTGGGACCACTGCAAACACATTCTGAGATGTTTCTGGGGAAAAGTCAGGGTGGGGTAGCAGTTGCAGAGGGGAAGTACAGAAAAAGAAGGTATGGGAGGACCAAACAGAAGGTTAGTTATGAGAAAAAAGATCAATGAGTTGCTTTTCAGCAGTTAAGATCAGGAGATTTGCTAAAGACCAAGCAGGTTTTTTTCCTGAAGTGCAAGCTTTCTGAAGGGAATTAGTCTGGGATGTTTGCTAGCCTTCACAGTACAGCTTGTTTTCCCTAAATACCAGAATAAAGGCAGGTAAGGTCCCAAACAAAGAAGGTAGCTGAAATTTCCATTGTCCCCCTGAGAAGTACAGCAGGTATCTGGTACTGCATAAATCTTGTGGTCTGAGGAAAGCCAGCCTTTCCTGGTTCCTTGCACGTCTTCTTAGGTTCTGGCTCACCTGGAGCACAAGGCTTTGCTGCTAAACCCACCTCTAACATAAACCTTTTTTGAGATGCTGGGGGAAAGTTACTGCATTCCTCTGTAACCTCCTTTTCCTGCCTTGTTTTCAAATGCACTGTGCACTTGCTCTGCCAGCCTTGGCTCCTGAAAGGATCCAATAAATAATAACTAATCCTCAGTTCAAACAAAAGAATTTTACAGAATTATTTAGGGAGGGAAAAGATTGAAATTTCAGAGCCCTGGGAAATCTGAGCATTGTTCTGAAAAATAAAAGAAGGAAAATTCTCCACACATGGTAATTATCATTGCATCGTTAAAAACTCAAAGAAACCACGACAATTTTTACACATTGGAGATGTGATTTCTCTAACACTAAGAAGCACAGATTCCCCTTTAGTTCTGCATTATTTTTAAGTATCTTACATGGAATTGTCTCTCCTTATGGGCTATTTTCAAATAATCAAGTTCCTGCTAATATTCTTTATTTTCCTGAAAGACATGGGACAAAACAAAGCTCTATGTAGTCATGCAGAGGTAGATTGCCTCTGGTTTCTAAGCTAACTGATTGACTCTGAACACACAGTTTTCAGTCTTTCCTGACTTCTAAAGTCCTAAAATTTTCCAACAGAGATGCACTCTCAGCCCCCTGAGAGCAAATTTACTCTACTAACAGTAGGCTTTTCTCAGCTGTGCTGTGTAGATTCCTTTGCCCACAGGTTGAAAACCACTGCTGTGTGCTGTCTGGCATTCTGCAGCATAAACACATCTCTGTTCCAAGAAAAATAGCTCCCAGTTTTGGGTCTTTGAAAAATACATCTGGATCTACCTACTGAAATATGAATTCATTTTATTTTCAAGCCTCAGAGCCTGATTATGGCAGCATAAGCAAGCTACATCAACAGAGCCAGCTGATCTGCATGGGTGTGAAACCAGATATAAATTAATCCCTTTGTTCCCACAGCCTTCACTGTCAAATCTATTTCCAGTGCAATCTGAAGTTAGGCTACATTAGTAACTTCAGACCATGACATTTTTCCACACCCACTAATCAAATACTGAAGCCATTTAACAAATTTTTTATATAACGTGGAACACAAACACAATGTTGGATTTTCTCAACAATTACACCTTTAGACCTCATTGACTTGTTAGCTTTCTTTTTTTAGCATTGTGTGTTACTTTCCCCACTTCTGTTCTTGCAAAGGTGTAAACATCAATATATTTTTTTGCAAATGGATAACATTTTCTTATCCACTACAGGACTAAGAGATTCATTGTTGAAAAGCATCACCTGTGCTTTGTAGGGTTCTCACCAAGGGGAGAAACAGAACACCATTTTTTGTTCTCTCACTTATGGCCCCTGTCCAACAAAGCACTTAGCCATACGTCTGCTTTTCCCCCTAGACTGGGGGTTTGGCTACTGGATGGCACAAATCCATGCACCAGGAAAGGTGTGTCATGCACTGCTACTGAGAGTCAATCAAACATGCTTAAATAGCTGATTTAGACAACTGGAATGTGACAACTGTCCCACGGAAATCCAGAGAATAATGGGCTTGGGGACCCTGTTCATAATGGAAGTGCAGCAGAATAGTCTCAAAGCACACAACATCACAGAAAATTGCCTCCTTGTGTGGCTCTCCTTGTGTTCTCTGGTTATCACATTTTAGAAACTGAGGCGTTCAATGAAAACCACTGGACTATAAATTGGTGCCTTCAACATGTATTTTCTTACTCTCACAGTGCGACCTGCTCAGTGCACCCCACCAAAAGGGTAAGCATGACAAGATAATGGATTCATTTTGGCAGCGGCAATACACTTTGATTTTTTATTATTTCTACTTTGCTAGCTCACACTGAAAAGTCCAAGAGCTCTCTTCGGTTGCTAATCTATGAATGGCTAATGGCTAGACCCTCATGTTCTGGGGTGAATGTTACAGAACGATGGAGAAATTTCTCACTAGACAAGCAAGCATTGGTCATAAATCTTCAGGTTTTTTTTTTTTTTTGCAAAGTTTGGCTTTGCTCTCTAAATATGCTTTTAAATACGCTCTCTAAAACGCTTTCCTGCTTTGCTTTTCAGATTATCTCAATGTTAATCTGCAACTAGATAATTTTGAGCACCCCAGGAGCTGGAGGGCTGAATTTATATTGAAGTCTAGACTAATCCTTGTCAGTAGCTCCAATCCATTTTCTAGGTGAGCTAAAAGCCCTTGTCTTCTATCTTGACAATTTAAATGCATCACTAAGCAATCATCCTTCTAATCCACTTGCACAGATTTGTGTTTACTGCCTATGTTCATGTGTCTAAAGAATGAAATATGGAACCAACAGAATGCTGAGGATCTACCTGGCAGTTTCCGGGCCCCTGAAATTGAAGGCTATTTTTTTTTTGTTGAGGTATAAACTCTCTCCTGCACTCTGTCAAAGGAATTAAAAGCTAGAACCAGGGAAGGGAGAAAGCACCTTTTAAGGCTCCTGAAGCTTTTAACTGAATCAGTGATTCAGGAAATCTCATTCTCCCTTCTGCTTGTTCTGAAATGGAGAGACAATGAGCAGATTTCTGTCAGTAGAGCAGATGCTCTGTGCATGCAGACATTTTTGTGTCTAATGATAGCTTTGACGTTACAAGGAGTTTTGTGGGATCTGTTGCCTGGGGTATCAGTAAAGGATTCATTAAATGCCTTTCCTGTGAAAATTACAAGACATTCCCTTAAATATGAAAAAAATGCATAAAATTAGGCTTGTAATGATATTTAACTTTACTTAACACAGGATTGCACTGGCAGTAAGGTTTTAATTGCCCAAATTACAGTATCTTTCAGATGTCAAAATTACTTGCATTAATTGCCAGTGGAGACAAAGCAATAATGCTTCTGTGCTAACACATTGCACACCCAATTAGCACTAATGGTATGGTTAAACTTCATATGTCTTTCTGTAACATGATTAAAAGGAATAAGCTACAAGATAAAGTTCAGAACTGAGATGAATGCACCTTTTCAGTCTTCAAGTCTTAGCCTAAGTATTTACTTGCACTGTATGAAAAAAAACCATCTTCAGATCTGTTTTTTAGATGATGCATATTTCCCTAACTTCATATTTAGGCTGATTTGCATCGTATCAGAATATGGCTTTATTTTTCTTACTTACAATAGAAGCCAGCAATACCCCTGTGCTCATTTAGAGCTATGTAAAAAAGATGCAGCTCCACCAATGCAAAAAGATTAACACTTTTGTGCTTCACAGTACAAGCCTCTATGTATTTCCATAGTGAAGCTGAACACTAATTTTCTGCTAAAAAGATTTTGCCTGTAATTTTCTTCTGTCCACTCTTCATGTAGCAGTATAAGGTTATCAGTGGGTTTATGCAGCATGGGCTAATTAAGCAGGGGAAGTTTTGTATGTACAAAGGGAATGCCTTGGCAAATGGACTTGGCAATGTTGCTGTTCAGGCCACTGACACAACAAAGTTATTATTTGGAGGAGGAGATTTTGAGGTTTGTTTGTGTTCTGGCTTTTTACCATCAGTATGTAGGTGGGTAGCTTGCTTTAAAACAGATTCAAGTTATAGAATGATAAAAGCCTTGGTCTCAAGCATTGCATCTGTTGTATGTCTCTGACCAGGACTACAAACAGCTCAGTGGAGTGAAATTTCATTTACAACTCCTTTTTGGAAAACCAGGCTCTCCTCTTCAGAACTTGGTCTGCTGGCTACAGCATCCCTTAGGCTGGTCCACCTGGGAAGGCTTGAAAGCAGCTTTTACACCAAAATCACTCTGTTTTTTAATGTGACATTATGAAGGGTGACTACACTTTAGGAAGCTCAAAAAATAGCAGTGTTTCAGAGGAAGGCACCTACTATGAGATGGCAGAGAATTTTTCTGGACTGGGAAGGAGGAACAAATGTGATTTCTGCCTGTCTTTTAACAGGAACAAGAAGGACTATGCTGGCGTTATGACTTTTACCCCGGGACATGCTGACAGTGAGGTGTGAAGGCATCACCCCCACATCTGATGTGTTTTCTTGTAGTGGGTACAAGAGGACTACCCCTCATCTGGACTTTTTCAGTCACCTTGACACATTCCTTAATTCTGCCTAGGAGTTTTATGCATTTGGACCGTAAACATTTCCCTAAGCAATTCTCTGAGTGGGAATGTTGGTTTCTCTCTTAAAAATCCCAGCACCTCTTCATCTATTCCTAGCTCTGTTTTATCTTATCTTAAGGAAACAGACTCTTCTTTACCAGGAATGTGTTCAGTGTGCCATCCAGAAGGTATTTTCTCCCTCTCAGCTGGAAACCACACAAACAACTATGATTAAAATAAAACAAAACTCATATAATGCTACTTGTTACCATTAGAGAGGCACCACATGTTTTGTCCTCTGCATTTAACATGTCGTGTGATAATGAAATTAGTAAATCCGAGATCCAGCGTTTAAGAGGATTTTCCTCTGCTGTTGTTTGGAAATTATTTTTGGTAATAGAGCCACAAATTAAATTTTGAAAACTGCAGGAAGGTAATAATAGCAATAGCAAGCATGTGCTCTTTAAATAGGTTTTTCAAATTGCTACACAGATGTACATATTATGTATCATGACCTGAAAAAAAGGGATTCTTTACGCTGGTTTTTCATAGCCAGCAAACCTGTTTCTCACTGTAGAGTTAATGGAGAAGTTTCTTCTGCTCAAATACTGAAAAATGCAAAGTGGATGGGAAAGTTTTGGCATTTTAACTTCACCTGCTAACTTGCTAAATTTTTGAATGCACATATCTGAAAACTCTTTTGGCATTATCTTTAAAAGGCAGTATTATTGAGAAAGTCTACATTTAAGGAAAAAAAAATTGGAGCCCAAATAAAGAGTAGCAGAATGAGCAGAGAATTTCTCATTGGCTCATAGTGGTCACCAGAGCAACTGGTGCTTCTGAAGGAGCTGTGAGAAGCTGCCTGTGAGGCACGACATCTCCATCACACCAGAGGGAGGAACGAGTCAGAGTAGGCAAGAGATCAGTTCATGTCCTGAAATCAAAAGGTTTAATATTCTCTACCAAAGTTGTTATCTCTTAGTAACTCCAGATATATTTGTAATCCTCATTGTAAATTCCATCAAATTCCCCTGCCTAGTAGCACAGTAATTTTATTAAGTGCCTCATTTGGGAGTTAAAAGAAAAAATAGAAAAATGCATAATGTACAACCTTGTTGTACACTCTTTATATGCACATATTTATGAATTGAAGGCTTTGTTTGTGATTTACAGCCTTTTCACTCTTATGTTCTAATCTCCTTTTAGTGTTTTGTGGACGGGATATTTATACAGCATAACATCACCTAATCCACACCATAATTTAGGAAAGCCACCATGATATTCTCTACACTTTCTCAACCCCTTCATCTACTTTGGGGTAGCAGATGTGTGGCCATCCCTACTAAAGGATTCTGTAGGTATTCAAATTTCAACTGAGCTAAAGGAGATATTTTATTAACTAATGCAAAAGCAACGCATTGAGGATTATCGCATTCCCAGAAATCATCCCAAAGTCCCTGATGTGAAAATTGCTGGGGAGAAATTGTTAAGAGGAATCTTTTTATATGTGCTTGTCTTCTATTTCCCCCCAGCCTAGGTACCCACCTGCCTCCCCTCTCAGAGCCTGGATGTGACACAGACCGCTGGTGCTGCTCAGCACAGCCCTTCTCACGCTCTGTACTCGTCTGTCCTGGCATCAGAACAGCCAAGATTAAAGTTCAGAAATGGGCTGACCTCAGGTGGTCAGGTGTCTTTGGCTGTTATAAAATCAACACAGCTTCAGTTCCCAGACCGGATCCTGGTCTTTTACAGGAACTGGACAGATGAATTGGACAGAGTGGAGAGCAGCAGGAAAGAAGATTAACTGGTTTGAATCCTGGATGACTGATATATGTTTACAAAGTATTTTGGCTAAAAGCTAAGTATGTTGCAACCAAGAAAATGAAGAGCAAAGAGCAGAATCTAACCTACATCTGGAGAAAAAGGGGCTTTCTTGCTATGAATATGTCGTATTCAATGCTTGAAAGGTTTCTTATTCACAATAAAAGTTCGAACTGAATGAAGAGATGTTAAGTTTCTGGAAACTACAAAACTGGGATACAGTCCATGATTTAAGCAAAGTTTCATCATGTTCAATAAAGCTAATGTGATGGTAATGAACAGAAGTTGGTTAAAATTACACGTCTCTGTAATGCATCCAGCATTTTAAACCACATATTCCAGTTAGGGGCTAAATGTTAATACAGATCCCCACATAGTACATTCAAATACCAATTAGTAAGTCAATATTTCTAAGTGACCAGAACTGACCCCACATAAATATAGAAAATAAAGGACAAAATGTGTTTAAGCTAGTGCATTTTATAAAAAAAAAAAAAAGAAAAAAAAGAAGAGGATATTAAAGCTGATATTAAACTTTAGTCCATTGTCAGCAACAGCTGTCAGAGCAGGCAGGTAGGATAGCAAAGCAAAGGTGAAAAGGTTAAGGAGCCTCATGAATATGAAAAGCTTTAAATCACTGCTCATATTGACCTGTTGTGTGACACAGGACTGGACCCTGCAAAGCACAGCAGAAGGACAGGGCCCCTGCGTGGGACACTTGCTGGCCTCAGCAGCCCTGTGCACTCACAGCGTCAGAAACTCCGGGGGCAAATAAACTTCATCCTTTAGGAAACAGAAGAAAACCTTTTCACTGAGCAGTTCATAGTCCCGGCTTCATATTTTCTTCTTGAGCGGCTAGATGTTACAGGTTATCCCATAATAGACAGAAACTTTCTGCTTTGTTTTCTTTCACTATGAAACACAGCCAACAAAAGAGGAAATTTATCTTAAAAACCTGGCAGTAACAGAAAAACAAGCCCTTTTCCTTTTTGGAAAAAAACCCACAAAACCATCACCAGCCATGAAATTCAAATGTCATCTCAAGCTAGGCATGTAGTTTGAGCTATCAATCACAGAAAAAATTCTGCTTGCATATAAATGAAAAATACATTTCAACAATTTTGGACCACAAACACTCCCACAATTCACACAGACATTTTTCTCTATGCTCTTTACTGGCTTTAGTACTATGAGCCAAAGGATATTTTAGGCAAAGTATATTTTTCTAAGTTTATTCCAGGACATTTAAATAGGATGTGTGAAATAATTATTCTACTCTACTACTAAAGAGCTGCAGCCCAAGAAGGATGTTCAGTTTAAAGACACAGATGGCCTAGAAAGATGCCAGGCAAACAGCAGAATTACTTCAGGTCTAGAAAGCACAACCTCTGAAGAAAAGATTAATACCACCCCCCCCCCCAAAACGCTGAGCATGAATAAGGACAGGGCAAATCCTGAGGTACATAAAAGGCACTTATAGAGAGGAGGACTATTCTCTTCACAAGATGCAGTGGGTCTTGGTGCAGTCAGAAAGACTGAGGTGAAACAATAGGAACATCTGATATAAAACATTGAAGCAGTGAAGGTTTTTAAGAACAGGTTTGGCAGACATTTGTCAGGATTGATTAAAGCTGATCTGGATCTAGGGCAAAGGAATGGAGAAACTGATCACTTAAAACACTGTCCAGTCCTATTTTCCTTCATCTGATCTTTTTCCTGCTGAGTCAATGAGATTTGTTCAGCATGCATGCTGTGAGAGTCAAAAGGGCTACATTCTTTGCTCATTTCTAAACATTAGTTCATTTGAATCCCTTTTCACTGTATGTGTAGATTATTTGATGAAGACATTTTATCATTACTGTGTTCGGTGACACCTTGATAGACTTCAAATTTTAAAACAAAAGATTTTGGTCAATAATAAAGATGCAGCATTTATAATGCAGTTTTCTTAGTCAATAGTTGTGTGGCAGTCCAGAATATTAATATAGAATATAGAAGGAGTCTACTTGCAGAAAAGTAGAAAAATCACAGCTTGTACTATAAAATGAAGGTTAGATATAGCTATTAAAAGCAAACTAATCCAGTGCTGTCTAGAAAAATGGAGATCTCCTTCAAGTTTTAATTCGCCTATTGAATTACCCCTTTTATGAATCAATCTACTACTTCTTGTAAGCAACTTTGTAAAGAAACAAGTGGAAATGCTGAAAGGCTTATCTGCTTATGCTGCTATATCTTGTTAAAAAGTCCTTTTATGCTGCCAAAAAATCAGATCTCTGACCAAATAAATACACAATACTCAGAAGCATTGTATAGTTGCAGCATGTTATGCATTAATACTGCTGAAATACTGACCCAAGAAAAATATCCATGTTGTTTACATAGCTTCCATGCTATGCTATAGAAGCAATAAGCACTTGCTTATTTATAATATCAGATGCGAGTCACTAATCTAGAAAATTAGATTTCTGAAAGAACACAGATTGCATTTGCCAAGAACCAAAAATCTATTTGAATCACTTCATTCTTTTTAATAAACTTTATCTGTGAAACATTGATATTGAAGGAATCAATATGACTTTCTAAAAAATATCCCTATTATCATTCATTTATTCAAATAGGGACCTTAGCCTTAATTAAAATATCGCTGCAGAGACCCCAAGGGAAGCACATGTGTATAATTCCTACAATTACTTATTTATTATTTCAATTAATTATTTATTAGTAAGAGGAGTTTTTTTTCAAAAAAGCTCACAGAATTTTAATTAAAGTTACAGTAGACTCTGAGTACTAAAATTGCACATACAGAACACCTTCATATATCAAACTGAAGTCAAAATAATTTCAATGTACATTAATCTATAAGCAATTCCATTTCTATGGAAGTGCAAACAAAGTAACACAGAGTCAAAGACCAAAAACTCAGCTACACACGTGGCAGTTTGGTTGAGTAGTCAGACATTTCCCTCGGGTGAAGATCAGCCCAGTCTGATCGTCCTCAGGCTCCTAACGCAGGGATGATGGAGTGGAGCTGGAGAGCACAGCTGTGGCTCTCTCATGCTCACCATGCGCCCTCAGAGAGAAGGATTCAGGCTGGTGGGCCTCCGAATTCCAAAAGCAGATATTAAATAGCAGCAATCCGTGTGTGTTGAGGGTCCAGTTACCTCCAACCCCCTCCTGAGTCCAGTGGGCATAGACCTCACCAAACCCATTTGGATTGAAAGATCACACCTGGCACCTTCTATCACCAGAAACACTTTTGAAGCAGATTGTGTGTTCAATTATTAAGTTGCTGCAACAGCTTTGTTGTCATTTGGGGGTTGGTGCAAATCTGGCCTCACATGTTGAACTCCCCTTTGTCACAGTCTACATTAATTAAGCCTGGCTTAGGCTGTTTTTAAATTAACCTCCCATCAACATCTTCTCATTAGAGCATGGTCAAACCATGCCAGCAGCGCAGCTCAGGAAAGTTTATTATGCTAACAGACTAGTCCAGAAATATCAACAAAGTATATTAATTCTGTTTAAAGGGTGAAGCCAGCTGTTGTCCCTGGATATGTACAAATGTGTGAGAATTAACTACAGTGCAAACTGTGTACAGATGCAGCTGCACACTGCACAGCTAAAACCTTATGAAAGCAGCTTCCTTCGGGATTATTGGACTGTTACCAGACCAAGTAAGCAGCAGTGTTCTGCTGAGGTGGAAGGCAAAGAGTAAGGAAAAGTGAAGCCTCTGTCTCAGTGAATTGTGCTCAACTGCTTCTTTTCTGTTTTAGCATTCAGCACAACCACACCGAGGAAGTTGTTAAAAACCTTCACCTTTTTGTATGTACTTCTTAAAACATACACTATCAATACCACAGCATTCTGAAGGACTTCCGAGTTTCATCTTGCTTCAAATTCACAAGGCCAAAGGTAAAAATGTTTACTCAGGATCTGCACAAAAGAATTTCTCTCTGAACGATTTGCCACAACATCTACAACAGAGGTAACTCAGAGGTGAGTGCCACAGCCTTGAGTCTCAGGCATCACTAGATACCAGTTAAAGGAGGAATGTTCTCCTCTCCCCTACCCTGGTTTTGTTCACAGTGATTGAATACTAAAGGAAAAAAAAAAATACAGTGACATTTTTTATCGCATCTTCTTTAGGCCTAGAAGTCTTTGTAATAATTAATTACATGGATTCGGGTCTGAATATGCACGTATGCATGAAAGCTCTTTCCATATTAAGGCAAGGGCCATAAGGATAAAGCCGAGCCCACACTTGCTTAAGGTAAATTGGCACCAAAATCATAACATTTCTTTCAGGCATTAAGACATACCAAGAAGACAGAAAAAAAATGGATGAGGCTGGTGATGGCCAGCCAAGGGCAGCTTCGTACCAGGGTCTGAGGAGTACAGAACACTTTTAGCTTACTGACATTACTGAAATATTTGAATAAAAAAAGATAAGAAATCCTCCCCAACTGGTTTCCAAGATTTTGATGAACATATGCTGGTGGGAAAGTGAGGTTTACAGCCATGTGCTCAGTCAATGTCTGGTATGACTATTGCAGGTCTGCAGTCTGCTGAGGATTGATCGTGTGTATTTATATTTCTGATGATGCTGTACAAAAATCATAATGACCCAGATGAGCCTCATCAATGAGGTGTCACAAGGAAAAGAGTTTGGGAGAAGAGGATATTCTTGTGTCCTTTTTTCTGTTGAGCTCATTGGCGTGGAGAGTTTGAGGTTCGGGGGTTTTTATTTATTTGTTCGTTTAGGGGGGTTTTTTTGTATCTAAAATTGTGATAAGATTGTGACAAGACAATAACAACTTGGAGTTGCAATATATTAAGATATTTCCAGGTAGCTGTTGACAATTAAAAGGTGCTGAAGTTATTAAAATCTAGTAGTTATGATGTCTCTCTATCCATGAATATATAGATCTATGTTTTAACCTGTCAATTATAATTTTTTTTGATAATTCAAACTGTTGGGAAAAGGCCAGTAATAAAAAAAAGGTTAAAATAAGAATATTAAAATTCCTGTTTGTTAGTGTTCAAAATCGTATTTTTTAAGACTTTCCTCAGTTCATCAAGGATATAACTAGAGTTATAAAGATGTAATGATTTGCTGTGTCAAACCCACATAATCTTCAAATAAACTGCTTGTGCAGTATCACTCCAATAACACATTATTTCACAGCTATAACAAAGCCAAAGATACACTGAGCTTAAACAGATGGGATTGTGTTTGTAATGCATTATTAGGCAGAGCCCTTTCAAGGAGCCCAAGACATTTCAATGGAACTTAGGACAAATTAGTCATGGCCAGCAAGGCTCTCCAGCAGCAACACAAGGCATCTGATAAGTAGCTTAAGATTTAACAACTGCCTTAGAGAATTCCTGAGCATTACTCAGGGTTCTCATCTTCTGATCCACTGCATCTTAAAGAGTAGTGGAAGTAAACCAAGCAGATTTCTCTGTTATTCATTATTTACCTGTTGTCCTAACCCTTGATATTTTGTAGAATAGTCAAGTCTCTTGACTCCTCTGACAAGGTGAATTATGTTGGAGATGAGGCAAACTGCCATAGTCTGTGTACAAGGCTGTTTTCAAAAACAACACACATAAACCTCCAGTTCCCATCTCTGGAGAGAGTAGTTTTCCTTTCCCTCTTGGTCTTGACTGAAAGGTCTTTCATGACAACAGCATTTTCATGCCGAGGTTACGTAAATTGCTGTAGAGAAACTGTATCAGTTTGTGTGCACTGACAGGGCACTCGAGCACAGTAATACTTGGGAGCTTTATTTAACTTCCTTCCCCTTTAGTACCAACAGAGTAACCAACTTCTCCACTATTTTTTACAAGAGAGGAATTCACAGGACATCAGATTTTAGATAACAAAGGTAAAAGCTCAGAATCCCTTTTTCTGACTTAATAGAATTTTCTCAGTTCCTGTAGCAAAGAAACTGTGCTCCTTGTGTCATTAAGTACCTTACAGTAGAACGAAAGGCTGTTTATTTTAACTTCTATTAAAGACTAAACCCTAAATCCTGGTGCCTTGCATTCTGAACTTTGTCCTTATGACTAAAGGACAGGCTGTACTGATACAGAAAAGTGACAAAGTAATGAAAGAATTCCAGGAAAAAAAACTGCTATGACATCGTCTCAGTATCTGAAATGAAAATACTTATTAAAGAAACATGAAAAAAGAGCAAGATACAGTTAGAGGAAAAGGAAGGTATATTCTTGTCCTAAGGCTATTTAGCTTACAAAATTTGCACTGACACATGGAACATACTGGCCAGTTGCAAAGAAGCACTAGCACCCAATATGGAAGTTAGGCCAGATTTTTCTACCTCATTGGATTCTTCTTAATCACTCATTTTCTGTTCCATATTTATGGGTTTTTGTGGGGTTTCTGACGTAGATCTTAAACAATGACATAAGGAGTCATTGTGCACTACAGGGATTGCAGTTCTAGTCTAGATGGACCAACTGGACTATTTAGATTAAAACAATTTATTGGGAGAGCAAACGTGTCTTAAACTGTATTTGACAACAGATGGACGACAATTTGCATTATGCCCATCAGATTCACTGCCTCAAGGCTTGTAAGAGGGTCCTCAGAAAGGAGACTTTCAGCTACTGTCTAAAGCATCTGCTTGTGGCAGCATTCCTCCAAGAAGGAAGAGAACTTGTATGTCCATCATAGGACTATAAGAAAAATCACAAACATGATAAAAAGTGAATATTTCTCCAAAACGTGTCTGTAATTTCAGAAATTCCTGCCATGTCTCATAAACCTTTAAGAAATATGACATTTATTTTACGTCCCGTGAAATATCATCTAACATAATAATAAAACACATGCAGACAAACTGAAAACCCAACAGAACTCTAATTCACTACAGATTTTTTCAGTATAATTATGTTTTATGGCATTAGCTGTGCATGCTTTGGGAAATAATTTTCTTGCAGGAATTTATTGGTTTGCTTTTCTGTTGCAAACAAAAAAAAAACAAACTTGTTTTGGAAATGGAGCCGTATTACCTTCTAGCTGCTCCCTAACAGATAAAAAGGAACAGAACAAGCGAAAGTGGTGGCATGGAGTAGAAGAAACTAGAAATCTATGTAAAGCCCATCTTCTTGGAATGGCTGATCATGGAAATCATTAAAATAAGATTATATTCTTATGGGAGGTATTTCGGACACGATGTTTAGAAAAAGCCAGGCTGGGAGCAGTTAATAAGGACTGACTGTCTAAGGTTCTTCAGAAAGTCTGCAGCACTTGAAGCTGTGTCAGACACTGCAGACAGAGCCTGTCCAATGTAATTCAGCTCAGTTCTGAACACTCTGACCCTTAGCTTTGCTGTGACAAGTACTCCCAAAGGGCTTAAAAGACTGTTAAGGGAAAGATCAAAGACAAATTTCTTCCTCCTGGTTGCTGTAGCATTTATGACCACTTCCACAAGTGACTTGTCTCTTGCATTGGGCAGCCCCTTGTGAAGTCCTGTGCCTTCGTGCTGATTTCTGTGTAGACATCAACTTTGGGTTTATCTCTTCAATAGCGGCTCTAAGGGACTGATTGTGAAGTGGTAATTTCTAACCAAGAGACCATATGAATTTTTCTTAATGTTTTCTGTAACTTCTAGCATTAAAAAAACCAGTATTGCATGAGGTAGGAAGTTATTTCAAAAACAAATGGTTATTTGCTTCTGTTTGAGAAAAACACATTCCAGGGGAAACATAATTCAAGAATTTTTCATTATCTTTAAAACGGGTAAGAGCTGTATCATGAAAAGTTAAAAAAGGGCACTGTCTCCCTTGGCTACCCTAGAAAGCTTATACAATAAGAGTGCTTGAGACTCTCTTACCCAGGGCTGTAGCTCTGTCACCCTGCTCGGGCTTAGCAAAGCAGAAAGAAAGTGTAGCAAAGGAAGTAGCAGTCCCATACCGGAGTCCTGCTACAGGACTGGAGAGCACAGTCTTTTGGAACCTCATGCTTCTGAACCTCCTTCTACAACCACAGAAGATCCCCATTACAAGGAAAAGCTTCAGGCTTCCCATTTCCCAGCTTCCCCACTCCTGTTGCAGGTCTCCCTATAGTATTTGTCCTTTCTTTTCTATCCCCACATACCAGCCTCCCGTGTCTCAGACATGTCTGCACTCAGCAAGTCCATCTTACTCCCTCTCACAGCAGAGCTGGTGCCCAATGTACTGGATCCCTTTTGGGATGCTGGCTTTTTCCTGTTAAAACACATGGCCCAAAAACCCAGTAAGACTGGCCTGACATGCCTTGTTTTTCACAAATCCAGGTAACTTTTATTCATCTCCATAGTGTCTTCTAAGTCTGTCCTTATCTTCGCATACTTACGCACTGCTTCCGTGATTATTTATTTAGTAATTTATGCAGTCATTAAAATTACTCAGAATTAGAATAGCCTAGCCACTCGAAGGCATGGACTGTGCTCACACTTCCCCCATCACCCCCAAATTCTCAGGGAGAATAGTTCAGTGATTTCTCCATAGATTAGCAGACCTGTGGTTTTTCAGTCACCCCATACCACCAGATGAAATGAGTGACTAAAGCCACTAATGAACTGGAGGGCATGGGTGACTCCTGGCATCAACAGCTGGGGTTAGCTGGCATTGAACTCTTCATTAATTAAAACCAGCTTCCAAGTCAATGCCTAGAACAAGTTCAGGGATTAGGAAAAGAATTAATTAGCTTCTTATCAAAAACAAATTCACAAAAGAAAAAAAAGCCAGATTCAGAGAGGTTTGGAATTAGACAGGATCTTTTTCTATTGGTTTGGGCTTTATTTTTCAGGTGAATGAAAGAAATCATTAGATTTAGAAAAACTGCTTCTTCTGTGTCTGTCTGTACTGCACCAAAGAGATGGGAATGAACAGCAGTTCCAGACCTACACATTTAACTTTCCACTCCAGACAATCTAAAGCTATGGGGAAGCAAATGTCACAGACATGGTACATTCCTGCTCCAAAGGACAAAGCACTTCATGCTCAGGTTTGGTAATTCAGAGTGCAGTCTGTTATTGACAGCTGAGCTTAAGGAGGGCAAAGATTAGAGTATGGAAGGAATAGTTCTGATGTATATTTTAATACAATAATTGCTGGTTAAGCAGGACAGTGCATCACTAGACTTGTAATCAGTCACCAAT
Organism: Lycocorax pyrrhopterus obiensis; assembly: GCA_014706295.1. Lineage (NCBI taxonomy): Eukaryota > Metazoa > Chordata > Aves > Passeriformes > Paradisaeidae > Lycocorax > Lycocorax pyrrhopterus. The sequence goes on from JACSVZ010000008.1 coordinate 27,003,093, forward strand.
ATTCACTCCCATTGATTGCTGCATGCAGCAATAAAAGAAAAGAATTTAATGTAAGCAGATACCATCTCAAAAAGCAAATATATATATATGTTTTCCACTATAGCCAGTAGTGACCTGTTCCTCCCTGGAAAACCATGCAGGTACATAATTATAACCCAATCAAATGCCTCAGACAGACATTAAAAAAGTTCTCCTTTGCCACTTAGCATTCAGCTGAATGCTTCAGGATGATAGTCCTGCACAAAGACACAGGTATATCTGCATTTTTGTCTTCACAAACTATCAGATGAAGTTATGTTTAAATCTATTCCCCTTATTCATTCCTGTGAAATCATCCTAATGGCTCGTGTCACAAATATGTTCTCTTTAGAAACTCATTGTGTGATACCATTTTCTCTGTATTGTAAGGATGGGGAAGAAAGCAAGAGGCTGAAGTTTTAGTGAGTAATCTTACTCAGATATAGAAAAAAAGGGTACTAAGAAAAAAATATCTTCCAAAACAAATTAGTTTGCATAATAAAAAGAAGAGAAAGAAAGATGGGTTAAGGAAAGGTTTTGCAAAACTTCTAAAAATTCAGTTTTTTAAAATTGATGAAAAGGGATTAATCAGCCACAAGATGAAATCAGCTCTTATGTTCATTTGTGATATATCCTAATTTGTCTGTTAACAACCTGACCTAGTACACCTGGCTATTAATATACATTTTGTTGTGAATGATTTTGTTAAATTTCCTGCCCACAGACTTTTTTCTAACACAGATGAATGGAGAATTTGAGAACAGAAGCCACTTAATACAGAAATAGTAGCTGGATGACAGTAATGGCGACATTATAACACGAGTAGTAATTCAAGGTACATCGTGTTCGTGTTCTCTGTGTTACTCTGAACAACGAATGCATCAAGAAAATATGATCTCATCACTTGAGAGTTTATATCAGGTAAAAAGCTGAATTTAACCATCTCAGGTACGTGATTTAGGCTTGAGGTTATGAGAAGTGAGGATCTAAACTACATATTTGAAGTCAAAGTCCACAACATAATAACAAAGAACTGACTTGGAACATTTTAACTATTTTCTAGAGGAAAACACAGCTCAATCAAAAATTAAAAGCAACATTTTGGGTGAAAGAACCAATTTAACCAAAATGTTTGTTTAGATGGAGAGAAAAGGGAATGAATCTAAACAGCCTCAAATTAATCACAGCTTTGTTACTCTATTTTTCTTCTTTTCTCTGTGCTTATCAACAATATATTAAGAAGCATAAAACATATTATCCAGTTCCAAGGCATCTAAAATGAAATATTTATCTTTCAAAACTTTATGTATATCCAGCTGAATTCAGGATTAATTCTGAGGAGAAAAACAGCATTCATAATCCTTCACAGAACTGGATTTTTCACTTACAGCAGAGTTTTCTGGTGAGGTCCATTGCTGAGAGGTGTTAGCAAAATTCTGAAGTCCTTAAAGTTGTAGCCTAGTCTAGGGAGCAGCATAATTACTGAAATAGCAAAATGGGAAGGGGACTCAATAAGAAAACATTCTTTTCACCTGCAAAGGATTGGGAAGAAACCAACAGGTTGCTAGAAGCATCATTGAGTTATGTTTTGTTTCACTGAAGATCCCCAAACTACAGCATTTGGCGAAAATTCAGGTAAATATTCAGGGTTTTCAGATCTGTCCTCATTCGAAGTCTTTCTGAGTGGGGGGTCCTGGGTCCCAGTCTTTTTTGTTGAAGTAACAAAGCCATCATCAATCTTGTAGAAAAACAAGCAACCCTTGCAGCTGAGTACAGAGTACAAGCAGTGCTTGTGGTTTGTTTATTCTTTTCTTACAGGAGCCTTGCAGCAGAGCAGATGGAACAAGAAACGCACAGTAAGAAGCTTGCAGAGTCAGTACAGAATTTGGTTTTTTGCTTAAAGAGGGGAGGAAAAGGAGAGCACAGAAAATATGTCCCAACTTCACCTTTCCTAATATCAGTTACTCAATTCCACTGGAACAGAACATTTTAAGAAGCTGATGCCTGACACAACTGATGGGTGTCATCTTGAAGCTCTTCCACATCTTCCACGTAGCAGTGGAAAAGCCCAGACACTGCTCCTGTAGGATATTGGTTTAAACATTACCTTTGTCATGTACAGTAAAACAGCACTGCCCAATGTGTGTTTGCCTTTCCCTGGAAGCCTCATATGAGCAATTTATACAGTAAGGTAATAAATGCCTTCCAAACCACTGGCTGTTCAGTACAAAAAAGTACAAACAACCTTGTTCAAATACTCCGAACATCTGAGTCTATTTGAATCAAATCAGAGGGATTTGATGATTGAGATTCAAGTGCCGAAGGCTAATTCGTATTAAGAGAAAATGTGGAAAAAAAATCAAATGTGCAAAGTCAAAATCCACTACAGCCAATGATTATATTTACCTCAGTGAAGAATTTGCCTCTTAAACTATTGATTTTTGCCTTCTTCACCAAAATCAGTTCCCTTTTAACTATAATTCAAAAGCTATGATAAAACATGACAAAGATTGTTGTCAATTATAATATAATTTGCATAGCTTTAGCCCCAGCTGAGGAGGAAAGATCTTTATATTAACAGCTGTAATAATTCAATGTAAGATCTTGACTCAGGAAAAGCTTTAAAAAAATAAGAAAGAAGAGGATCAAAGCATTATGATTTCAATGTTATAGATAAAACTTGAAACAGCATTACAGGACAGCAATTACCACAGCCATGCAAACTAACGAACTTACAAGTCTTGTGACTGTGACTCACGAGCTGTTCTGAAATTAAGCCACAGATGGATGTAATGATTTAAATGACACTGCTATATGGAACCACGCTGGCTGCCTTCAGCCTTAGAGCTCAAGATGTTATGCTCTCCAGCTGCCAGAGCAAAAGTCAAAGGGTATCATGAATCATAATTCTCAATTGAGATTTATTAATATAAGTTTTAACTTGTTACAATTTCTATTACCTGATGTGAAACAATGCATCCTAAAGACGTATAAACCCTCTGTTCAGCTGCTGCAGAAGTTTTAACAGTTACCAGCTGCCTGTTGTCCATTGCTTATAAATAAATGGATGGTTACTTTTCCAAAACACAGCGACTTCTTCTCTTTCTAGCAAGAAGAAATTGAAGACAAGAGCAGCACCAATTTGAGTCTAGCTCAGGACACGATAAGGATTACTAGCTGTCGCGGTTTGACGCTGGTTAGGCACCAAGCACCACAAACACTATTTATTTATTTGTTCTACTTTTTAAAGGTATTCTTTAAAGACTAGTACCTAACCAAGAGGAAATTACCTGGATCATTTAAGTGTTCTTTCAATTGTTATCACATCAAGTGCAGTCATAAGCAAAAATCTTTGCAGATGTACTGATGAAGACCCTAGTAAGTAATTTAAACATCTACTCTGAAACAGTTTTTTAGGTTTGTTATATGATATTGTGATGATCTTTACATTTCTATGTACTAAACGTACTGTATTATCAATGGCAAATAGCTTGAGAATGGTTTTCAGGTCCTTTATGTTCCTAATTCTCTGGACTTGCTTCCCTTAAAGTTTGCTGTAATTCCTGGCTTGCCTCAGTGACATGGCTCTATTTCTGACACGGCTGCACTCAGTTAATTCTCATTGTTGTGCCATACACAATGTCATTCATCCTTACTGAGAAGACCCACTCTCACCTAAAGTAGAAAACATTGTGACAGATTTTATTCTTCTTGAGGAAGGCATTAATGCTGACTTACTTGCAGAGTTTCTTGGAGAGTTTTTTTAGAATATTGTCCATTATTGGTATTTTGAATATGCAATATGTTTCAATGTAAGATTTTTAGTCCTAGGAGAATTCTGGTACCTTTGAAAACTTATTATGGAAAGACTTAAATGGATTTCATTGGATTGGAACTGAAGGACAATTGGGAGGTGTTTATTGTTCCTAGAAAAATAGAAAAAACAATATTTCCTGAATTGAAGAATTTATTATTACAGTAAGTTCAGACTCATCAGTTCATAGAAAAAAAAATTCCACTTCTTATGGGTGCTCTAAGGACCATAATTGCTTACTTAAGCATATTCAACAACTCCAATGGATAGTTAGGATACAATATAGGGCTGTCATCGCTGTATATTGTGCCATGAGGGGAAGTTGTTCCTTATGAGGCAGCACAAAAATGAGGACACATAACAAAGCCATTTCATGGTTTTGTCTTACTACACGTGGAGATGAGTACAGTAGTTCAAAACTCCCTTTCCAGTGTTAAGTCTAATGTACAGAGCCTTGGACAAATATTCCTATTTTCAAGAAAGAAAAAGGAGCAGAGGAAAAGGGCACAGGGAACAGAGCAAGAAGAACAGGATAGGAAGGATTACCACCATAAATTGACTTAAACATGCTTCCGAGGGAAGCCCATTATTTCTGACTGATCTGACTTTTCAAAAGGACCTCTTTCTTTAAGGCCCTAATGTGATGAAAACCTTACCAACTTATAAGTTGTCCCAGCAACCATTTGCACTTTATTTCTAGATTAAGTGTGTCTTCAAATTCCAGCCACTAAATTATTACCCCTTTGCCCCTTTCTATCACGTCTCCTCTCCATGTAGGTTATTTTAGAGATGGTTAAACTCATGTCTTATTTTCTTTCCAAATAACCCAAAGATATTGAGCTTTTTAATGTCTCACTTATAAGGTGCCTTTTCCATAACTAAAATCACTGATACTGCTGAAGCTGTCCAAACTCACTGAACTTTTTAAAAAACTCCTCTCCACAATGCCACTCCTCATAAATGCCATATACAGGAAAAAGAGCATCTCTTGCACTGTATGCAGATAAAAGAGCATCCATTTGCCCCAAATGAAAATATCTTTTCTTAAATAAGCTTCAGTGATGCTCTGATGAGTTCCAGAAGATTATTAAGATGGCTGGAAAGAAAAGGAGAAATGGCAGAAACAATCACGAATTATGTTTCACTATTATTTATACATTTATGATTATTATTCATAAAAGAGAAGCTGTTGTGAAGGTCAGAAAACAGCTGCAAGCTGGTATATTTGGACATTTGGCAGTGGGAAGTAGCTCTCATGGTAGGAGCACAGAGGACAGCTCAGCAGTGGAGCAGTCCCACACTAGTTGTTCTCTCAGGAAAGAAAGCTTAGATGGGGAAACGAAAACTGAAGATGTTGGTATGAGGGCAGAAAATATTTGTAGCCTTGATGGAAAGTTATGTCCATGTATCTAAGGCCCCATAATTAAAAAGCAGAAGTGAAAGAAGCTGAGCCTATAAAGTTGTTTCATTAAAAAAAAAATTGACCAATCCCTAACTGAGAGCTGATAGGGAAAAGATTGCACTCCCAAAGAATTTTTCTTCTGGCAGCTAGAGAAATATAAAGGAGCACAGGGATAAAATACAAGAAATACCTGAACCCAAGAACAGCAAATAGCTCTAATGACCAGATGTACAGAGCACTTCCTGGAAAGGAATACAGGAGAAAATGAAGACACATAACAACCATTTATCAGTGGACTTCTCATAGGATTTATGTACTTGGGCACATTTGGAGAGAGCATAAAAACTTGACAGGTGAAGATTAAAGAGTCCCTCAAGAAAATATATTAACTGCAAAACATTCACTAAGCCTCTAAAGATCCAGTGCTTACTGTAGAAAGGAATACTGAAGTGTGCCTTAAACATGATCTAAAGTGAAATGTTTGAAAGGATTTTTTTAAGAAATAGCATTACCAGGCACTTGAGGACAGCAAAGCTCTGAATCACCCTTTGGCACCATAACTGGTTCCTGGCGTCTTTTCATTTTTATCACCACAGAGAACCTATTCTTTGCCCAGATGTCCCTCACTTGAGATCTGTACAAGCCAGTACTTACTTTTTGTCCTGATTGTGGTGCTTTAAAACAAAGGTAGAGCAGGCAATTCAAAAGACAAGGTAATTTTGTTAATAAATAGGCAGGGAATCCCTTTATGCAAATATCCTGTCTGGTTCTGCTAATTGCTCAACCGTCATCAAGAGGAGAATACAGGTTATTCCCCATAACCTTTAATCTGCTGTAGCTGTGCTGAATCAGCTTGGATGTAACAAACTCCTTCTTCCATGGACAGGCCTTCATTTACACTGCATACAGAGGGAAAACGAACAACTCTGTTCCGTGGCACCTTGTAGAAAGAAGGCAGCAGAAATTACTTCCTTGGGTTTATTCCCAGCAGAGAATACTCATACCTCTTCTCAGACTTCATTTTGTCAGAGCATACTACAATCTCCTTTTGCCTTGTTCATCCTCTCAGTCCTCTTTGCATCTGTTCTGACACATTGGTGGCTCCCAATCAAATGATGTTCAAGGAAAGCACCAAGATTTTCTCTCCAGCTGTCATCTCCACTTGGAGCCACCTGAACCAGTAGTAGTTCTGCTCGTAAGTCCCTCTGTGTTTGGCCCTGTGCTTTGCTCCATTGATTTAATCTAATTTTTATTATTGCTGTCCTCCAGTTGTTCTGGCAGGGTATTTTAATCTTTCTGTGTATTGACAGCTTCTTCAGCTTTGTGAGGTAAATTTATTCCAAGTGCTTCTATACTTTGTGACAAGTTTACTAATTAACCAAACAAGACCTATGCTTGAGGAATTCAATGGTAATCACACTTCAGTCCAGCAGTTTCCTTTCCAGATGAACCCATTGTTATTTCTCTTTCAGCCATGACTAATTTCTCTCTTTTCCCGTTTCAGTAGCTGTCCTTGTGTCACTGTCTCACACACTTTACTGAATTACAGAGAACTAGACCTAAGAAAATTCAGCTACCTAAACTTTATCAGAAGAAAAAGTTGACTTATTTTTAATAAATCTTTAGTGCCTTCACTAATTCACTTTTAATCTCCAAAAATTGTTCTGTTAAATTTTCATGCAAGCACAATCCCTTTTTTATTTTTGTTTTTAGAATGAAGGACCCATTTCCATATCTACAATAGTACAGTCAAGTCCCTGTTTTGCAACTGTTTGGAAGAGAGCACGTTCATTAATTTTCTTTTAATTATTTAGTGCCTTGCCAGTTCAGTGAGGTCCAGAATGCACTCATTTACAAGCCAAAAATCCCAATACAGACCCTACAACACATCTTCATGCAACACAGAGACAAGGAAATGCACTTGCCTTACTGGAACACTGGCTTGTCCCTTACTTGCAAACACAGCTGCATCAGCTCTGGCTTGCTGTTACTACTTCAGGAATTTTTTTGCTAGGAGACAGCACTGGAAAAGCAGAGAAACACTTTACCCTCCACAGAATGATAGATGTGGTTACATAAAGACTGGGCAGAACCTGGCTCAGTGCTGGATCTAAGCTGGCACAGGCCACAATTTCCCCAAACTTCCCGATAACCAGCACTGTCAGAGATGCAGAACAGTAAAAAGTGAGGTACTGCCATTCACTTCAGGAAATGGTAGCAAGAATCTGTGATGGACACGGCTGTACAGATGAGCTTCTCTTGTTTCTTATGAGCCCATACAATGTTACCTGCCTTAAATGCTGCTGTCTACTTTCCCAACAGATTTACATATAATGCAACTTATCAGGGAAAAAGGTCATGAAGGTGAAATAAATAATCTGGGGCATGAATAGGATCAAGCGAAATAACGCATCATTTTCTGAACTGAGGAGGATACTCTGTGCATGTTAACAGGGCTCCATCTCACTGCTACCAAGCGGACTTCAGCATTGTATTTGCTATAGCAACCCCTGAAGATGCTCTTTCTGCCAGCAAAAGTTAGTTCTGTGCTTAGAATAATAAATTCTCAATAATACCAAATGAGTACGGGAGACTAACATCTTGGGTAAGAGCTAAATACAAATTACCCTGCAAAAGAGAGGTGAAAAAGAGCTATTAGTTCAGAATCTCATCCAGCCAACAGTGTTGCAATGTTAACTAACAAAATACAAGCTGAAAATCATATGCTTTCAAAATTATGACAATCCTTCCTCCATAAGAACCATGCAACTATTACAGAAAGCTCCTTACTTTGTGACTGAATTCTTCCACAAAATGTCTTTGCAATAGTTGTTCTCCAGCTTCACAATATCTTTGAAAAAAGCCCCTTCCCCCTTACTTTCTCTACCACTCAGCACAGCTGCACAACTGCAGTGTTGACTCCCAAGAGTAATTCACAGCCATACAAACACTCTGTGACTCTAAGAAGGATAAATCTATTGCACAGTCAGCTTGCAAACTAAGGAATTCTTTATCATCTCATGTTTCTGGATCACTCATTGCAGAAATGGTTCATTCATCTACATCACTGTTCAAGTTTAGGACCAAAGATTATTAATAATGTTGCATTTTAAAGAGGATCACGCAAAAAACTTCAGGAAATGTTCTTGTCACAAGAATGGCTAAGGCAGGAGACAGGCCAGTTCCAAGCTATTTTGCAGAAGTCTTTCAACAAGCCTCAGTTTAAATACAAGAAATAGAGATTTTAACAAGCAACAACATGATACTAGCAGTTTAAATGTAAAAGAACTGAGTCCTGGATAGAATTTGCCATCTCCATCTGTCTGCATTGCTGGTCTTGTACAAGGAGGACCAGCTCTGACAGGGGAGGGTGCCTAAGTGTACTCTGTTTCTACAAGAAGCAGAAGGCAAACCTGGCACACAACTGTTTTATGTAATTCCAGTGGTAATTGCACAGCAAGTCTTACTACTGCAAGGTTACTGTAATTAATCTAATGATTTTATAGTATGTCTGGTTATGACAAGAATGATTGTAAGAGTTGCAGTAATGCGGCAGAGAAGTGTTGCACTGCATACTAAAGAAGGAAAGCGTACAGGTTTTGTGATGAGGCAGGAAGGAAAGAGGCACAGTCCTGTGACATTTCTGTCAGATTGCCACTGGGAGCAAGGCTTGCTGGTCAAAGGCATTGGCAATATTGCCCCTTGACACCCTGGTCACACTCTCAGTCTGGAGCAATGGGAACCAGATTAGGAAACCTATCTGTCCAAAAATTGTCTGGGAAAAAAATGATCTGGATGAGGCTGAGGATTCATCAACAAGCAGGAAAACGAGGAAAATGCTTTGGCTACAACTACTATGCAAGGTACGTTCCTACAGCTATAACCTCAAAGAGATCCTGTGCAGGGAAGAGGCAGGAATTCATCTGAATCTCTCAGTATGACTGGACCACAGTTGCCAGGGAAATTAAAAATCCCATAATGAAATCATTTGCACATTTTTCCGTCTAAAGCAGCACATCAAAGTTTGTAAATTGAAGAGAAGGAAAAAACTGGTATGAAAATCACAAGGCATAAACTTATCATGCAGACACCTAGATAGTCAGATGTAGTTTCTAAAACATTAATGAATTTGCCCTTTCTTTGTCACCTCTCTCACACTCTCTTTTACCCCCTGTTCTTACATTTCAGGTGCAACTTTGATATTCCTTTCAAAACAACAGGAATGAAAGAGTGAAGCTGTGCCCCAGACAGCAAAGCCAGAAAAAAACATGTTCTGCTCAAGGGCATTGAAATGGATATTGTTGGGTGTCACGTTTCTTGTTTTTATAGTAATTATCACACATTTCTACTGTGAGATCCTCTCAAGTTATTGGAGGAAATCAAGGCCCATTGAATAGACGCTTTAAAGTAGGAAATAAGCCGTAATACTTGAGGTATAAAACCTCACAAACCTGAACAGATAGAGGGCACTGGGGAAGGGAAATGATAAGCTCTTATACTTCAGTGCCAGAACTGGGAACAGAAACCCAGTTTCTGAAGTGCCAGTGTAATACACTGCTCACTACTGGGAAAATCACTAGTGGCTCACACAAGAACTGAGTGTTACTTGTGGTAACAGTTTAGGAATATAAGATAACAGTTTCTCACCTGTGATAAATTGGGACATAATAATATCGAAAGTGTGTGAAATGTTGTGAGAAAGCAATGTCGAGAAAATGTAGATTTCAGAGTAACCAACATTTCCAGCCCTCTCTCCCCTAGGAACTGAAAATATTTCAAATAGAAAAGACTAGATCATGTTCATTTACTTCATGTTTCCATTCTTTAGGTATAATTAATTCTTTTGATCACATCTTATACTAATATAATTGTACCACATCCTAGATTATTCTGCAGTAGCTCGCAGGTTTTTTAGCATTCCCATTTTAGTATGTTTCTTCTAAGCAATTACAATAGCTTTTTTTAACATGCAAATTTTGGGTCAATATCACATGTGCTTGCACAAGGAAAGTCATAATTGCTGTTACCCCTGCAGCTGTTAGCAAGTTTAGGCCAGCAGTGAGGTTTTGACCTTTGGAAAAAGTCCAATTCAAAGTTAGCTTATATGGGTACAAGAGAATCTGTGTTTGTCACACTTTACTTTTAGAAACACTGAGTAAATACATCCCAGAACAATATGACCTGTGGCAATATAGATTTTCTTTCTAACCATCAAGGACAAATATTTATGAGAACATTTTTCAGTTCCATAGAAAGTAACAAATGTTCTTCAAGTGTTTGCTTGCAGCCCTGAAAGAGCTGTAATCAATAAGGACCTGAGCTCCTACAATACCATGTTATTTCTGATGCAGAACCAGGCAATGGTGCCTTTGATGTAAAATACCATGTGTGCTGTGCCTTTTTTTGCAGAGAAATAGAGTCTGTCCATTGCAAGAGACCAAGGAGAGAGAAGAGGTTATTGTGCCCATGACCTTTGATGACAGAATACACACATAGCCCCTTATCCAGGGCATAAAGGAAAAGCTATTTTCCTCTGTCTGTGATGTGGGGAAGCACAGGATGAGATGGGATGAAGGCTACAAGAGGTGTTTGAAATCACAAGGATGATATGCCAGCATTCCCTGGGATGGGAACAGGTTTTCTCATCTGTTGTCTGGGATTGAGTCTCTCACCTCAGAGGTGGTTAAACTTCTCGATGGTGAAAAGGTCTACACTGTGCTTTATCCGTGGAGAACATAGGCACAGCAATTATCACCCTAATTTAAAATACTAATAGTTCATAAGTGACAGAATTACAGAAGGAATATTAGATTTACGCTTTTCACTCTCTTTCCTCAATCACTGCCTTTCTTCCCAGAAAGAAGCTAGACAGAGAGCTGTTTTTCACCAAAGAAAGTTTGGCTTTTTAATGAGCAGAGAAGTTCTAAAGAATCTAACTGCTTCAAAATTGGACTTGCAAACCAGCATCTATTTATTTGAGAAAAAAATAATTCCACAGGAAACTGTTCCTGTTTAATTAAGGGTTGTAAAAGCCCTCTATCATCCCTTCAAATCTACTTTGACAACATTTCTGTTTAAATTATCCCTCCCAGTAGGAAGAGGATAATATGCATAAACTAAGAAGAAAATTGCAAGTTCCAAGTTTTTAAATTAAGCATCAAATAACCAATTGTTAGACAGGAATCTATTACAAGTTTATTAAGGAAGGGCAATAGAGTACCTTACCAGATCTCCTCCAACACAGACAGCAGCAGTACCTAGTCTGTGTTAGCCCTCTTTTTCTCATTCACTCTATCTCAGCCTTATTCTCACCACTGACCTCATCTCCTACCACATTTCAGCTTGGCATCTCTCTTTTTTTATCAAGGAGTAGTAAGGATCTGCCTGAAGCAGTCTGCCAGACACACACATTTTAAAACTATTGATCTACAGGAAAAATAAGCATCAAAAGTAACACAGTTGGAATCAGAGGCAGGGGCAGATCAAGAGGGCAACCTGATGTGTAGATCAGAAGCAGACTCCCTCAGCTCACAGGTAGTTTGGCAGCTTGGGGTTTTCATGTACTGAGATGTATTTCACCACTCAGAAGTTACTTCAGAGCCTGACTCCTCTGCAAAGCAAAGACCTCAGACCACTTTGTGTGTTTCAAGTGCTTTTCGATTTGCCACTGCTACCAATATATGTCAAAACTTGACTTTAAAAGTTCTTGCAGCAGGCATGAAAGGAAATGAAAGCGGCAAACTCAGGCACATCGGTGCAGCTTGTCTGCAAAGACTTGTATAATTTTAAAGGAAACAGAAGCTTTACTGCTCCCTTAATAAACTCAGAAGTGTGCTTTTAGTCCAAAATATTGCCCTACAACAGGGGAGAACAACATCCTTGCCTAAAATTATGAGCCTCTGACTTATCAACAAAGTAGAAATGCAAACCAGGACCTCAGATTTCCGGTGAGATCCACAACCAGATTTTGTCAAAGAAGAGACAAGTAATTTAAATACACATGGAGATACCAGGACAGCTGCAAAGCTGATCTGCATGCAACCAGAGCAAGATGAGCCTCAGCATTCCTTTTTCACACACTATCATATTTTCTTTATGCAGCTGGTTTAGAAAGGTCTTTTGGGTGAAGGTTATCTAAATTCTGTTCTTAGAGCACCGTTTTTAGAATAGGAACCTGTTTTTGTCCAAACTGCTCTGAGACCTGAATGTGTGTTTAACAAAACACAGTTCAGAGGAGAGAAGGCAATAGCTGCTTGGAACTGAATATAATTCAAGTCTGATATTTGGAAACTTCTGCCTCATAATCACAGTGGTGCCTGTGAAAATGTCAGGCCAATTCCTTACATTTAAAGAAAACAACATGTTTCTTACGAAGGCACAAACACCAAGGCTGATCTTATTTCAGCTGCTTTCTAACATGAAAGATTTTCTTCCAAGAGCTTCAAAGTACTTAATGCAAATTCTGTGCCAGGGCAGCACTTAGAGCCCCAAGAAGCCCAGCAGCAGCAGGGCTTCAGGAATTTTTGTCAGTTGTGAGGTCAGAAGCCAAGTGCTCTAGAGATCAGAAAACAAGTATTTGTGGAACCTACGTTCTTGTTGCAGTTTACAGTACTGGGAGAGGGAAGTTGCTGCTTATTCCAAGCACTGGACTAATATAAAAATAAAAAGCACTAAACATTGATGGAACAGCTAAGATGAATGGAGTATCATTTCTCCATTCACTCAGTCATACTTCTATACACATCCATATGCAATCTAAATCAGTAAACCTGTACTAAAGTGAATTTATAAAATACATAGTGACTACCAAAACTATGACTACAGTATTTGCTTCACAGCAAACGATCCATACCAGAGAAGGAAAAGAAGAGAATTAAATAAAATAATTTTTTAAAAAGGTAAAGCTACCTAATTTTTGTAGTGGAGTAACATTTTTAAAAGCACTGAAAAGCTGAAGGGGAGAGAAGCAGGAGGGAACAAGAAATGACCTTCAGAAACTCAGAATTAATACAGGCAAAAAAGAAAAGGAAAATCAAACCGTTATCTTAACTCCTCCCTTCTGAATTATTGAGCTGCGGATCATGTATTTCCAACATTTGCAGTGATAGAGAGAAACTTAGATTAATCCAGTATTTTTTTTCTGTTCTGTGTAAACTATAAAAGGTTTAAAATCCCTAGAAGTATCTAGTTGTCTCCTAAAACCTGCTCACTCCTGACTTTTGTGCAAATGTTCCTTTGTCTGCAGATGCATCATTAAACACATGACATTTATGCAAATCAGACAAGCTTTAAAGAGGAAAACAGAACGAGTGAAATTCAGATTCTCTCTTTTGTGGCGTTTCCAACATTACATCACAGTAGGTAACATTCAGAGAGGAAAACAGAGAGTTTCAAATTCTGAAGAACTGACAGTTCATTTTTAGGTGATCCCAAACGCCTTAAATCACAAAGCTACAGAAATATTGTTAGAAAGCAACCTCTGAGTGCAGCCTCCCACTTCAAATGAGCCCATCTTGAAAACCCCCACAAATGGATATAACACAACTTCTCTTGATAAACTGTCCACTTACAGCAGGCAATCACAAGGATATGAAACCAGAAATTTTCAGTTTCTTATCATCTCACAGAAGTTTCTTTTCAGAGTCCAATGACCTAATTTGTCAGTAGTTTGGATACCCTGAAGCTGAGCTGAGGTGAAAATCTAATTTTGAAATCCTTAGCCGAACAAACTCTTTTGTTTGCCCAAATAAAATTGTAGACAGTTCAATGAATAAGCCTTGCATAACAGAGTGTTCACAAACCGTCTGCAGATTCAGACTGAGATGACCCCTCTGACCAACAATAGCAACTGACACTCATGTTTGACAAGGGTCTATTCCATTTGTAGATGTTTTTCTGAGAAAGATGATCAAATTAAATGAACAACATAGTCATTCAAGCTACAAGTGGATCAGTAATTTGCACAAATATATGAAAGTTATTTACCTACTTGTAGTCTGTATCATCATCACCACTCTCTCCTATTCAAATGAACTATGGTGTTTATTAGCTTCATTAACCAAACTGTTTTGAATTAATATGAATCTCTACAGCCATAAGCTATTTTATCTGTGCCAGACTGAGATCTGCACCGAAGCTGCAGTGGCATTATTATGTTATTTCCTGATGAAAGTGATGTAAATGAAGAACTCTGCTGGCTGATTCCTCACTCTTACGTGCTCACAGTTGTATGTCTTAAAAGAGATATAGCCTAGTCTAGGAGCAAGAAGCAATTTATAGTATAGATATTAGCTAAGATCAAAGACAAAACTAGACGTTAATGAGTACAAAATATATACCCCATACTTAGGAAAAGACAAGGCCTCTAGGAAGGGAAGGACGTAAAATCAGCGTACACACGTAGCTAATAATTTGGAAGAACTTGTAATTATGAAAGAAGAAAAAAATCAGAGCAACAAGAAGATATTAGAGAGAGACCTGGGGGCCTCTCTGTTGTATATTTTCAAATAGAAAATGCACACTGTAATGAAACAGCAACTACACCGGCCACATTTGTCCCTGTTATTCCATCTCTTCGCTGATGTAAACATCAGTAAGACCAGAACAGTAGCTAGGGGAATTTTATACCCTCAGTTTTCTTCTTTCTGCTGAATGACTGCATGACACACTGTTCCCAGCTACTAAATTATTTAGTATATCATCTGCGAGCACCTGGAAAAATATTTCTTGCTTCATTTCAATCACTTGCATTTTATCCCCTAATTTACCAACAGAGGAAGTAATAAAAGCTGTCATTCCAAATGACTCCTTCAGATTGTTCGAAATTACTTCAGTAATGTGCTACCTCAAAGCTATTTTTAAATAATCCTTTCTCTCTATCTTGTTCCCTATCGGATGTAACAAAAAACTGTGAAACCAGAAGTGTGTTTAGAGGTTGCACTTCCTAAATAGTTAATTAAATTTTGTTATGGTTAACAGAGGAAAACTCAGAGGAACCATAATGGTCAATACAGCTGTGGTACGTCTTTGTAAACTAGAATATATACTGCAGGAGAAAATTATAGCAACACTCTTCTATGCAACAGGGAAATTGTCTCTAGGGCACAGCAGCCCTTAATAGAGAAAAAAAGGTGCCAGAGAACCCTCAGTGAAATGTCAGCACTGGGCTGAGACCTTTGTGTCCAAATTCATGAGCCTTTTCTCTCCAAGCTTAAAACACTAAACCAGACACAGCTCAATAAACAAACAAGAAACAGGTTGTCCATGGGATGGGCTAAAGAGACACGTCCCAGCTCTCAGGCTGTGTGTTCTGGAGCTAAAACACATTTTGGATGGACTACGCTGCCCAGAAGTGCGAGTCCTGAGGCAAGTGATGGCCACATGCCTCGATGAGCACGGCACTGGGTTTGGGGAGAGGTCTCCACTCGGTCTGTGAATGTTTTCTCCCTGGGGCTGCATCCCCACAGCTGTGCCAGCCAGTGGGGCAGCACGAGAATCCCTGAATCCACCTTGGACCCACTCAGTTGTGTTTCTGAAAGGTCCAAAGGCCACTTGTGCTAGTGCAGAGGATTCTCCTGGAGTGAGACAGGGAGCTCTTTGCCCGGCTGCCTCCACCAGCAGCGCGGTGGGACTGGTGAGCCAGCAAGGGCCAGCCACGGGCAAGAGGCAGAGACGGTGGTGCTTCAGCCAAAACCAGTAAGGGATGTGTTCCCACAGCATGCAATGCCTCTGAAACCTGCATCAGCCACATTTGACTACAGCTGCATGTTTTCAAAAGTGTCTTTAATCAGCAAGCCTCTGCACAATTGGCTGCTCTAAAGCACCACACAAATTTTGGTCATGGGTGAGCTGCTGCTTTGCATACTGGGAATGGGGAAGTCTCATACTGCTCACTGGAAAATTCAGAAGGTGAACATCTGCAAAGGATGACAGCAACTAGGATGTTTGTATATTGGTTAGCAACAAACTGCATGTCTGTACACCCCTCTGTGTCAGTGTCATCTGCCGAAACACAGCATCTCACCCCTGGCCATCTGTACATTGCAGAGAGGAGAGGGTACACAGCCAAGAGCTCATCCATGCAAGCAGGGACAGAAACCCTTGCTGCCAGGATGCCTTGTCCCTTCCTCAGTCACATTAGCAGCACAAAGCCATGGCACTGTAGTTTCTTATTTGACAGCTTTCAGCTCCTTTCTGAGACTGCTAAAGGAACATCTCTGTGACAAGTATTGAGCTTCAGCCCAGAAAGGAAGATAAAAAGACATCTCTGTCAAAACAGCGGCCTGGTTTGTCAAACCTGCCAGCCTGATGCAACACTCCAAAATCTATATAATCTGACCCACATATGGTAACAACCTAAATTCAGAATTATCCATCACTGATAAAACATAAACTTAGTGAGAAATAAGGCAGTGAGGAGATGATGATTGAATACTTGGAAACTTGGATATCTACTTAAAAGCAAGTATTTTTGAAAATGTTGGCTTATGTTGATATAGTAATGAACAGTGCTCTGAATTCTTCCGACTCTCAACAAACAGCTTGCAGCCACACCATTGATTTTGAAGCCTGTCTGTTCTCACCCTGCTGTAGTAACACAGATCTTGGGCAGAGGAGCACGGCATTGCTCATCCAAGCTCACAATGGAAGTTTGTACTGGGGTAGGGAAATGCAGAAAGCTCTCATCAGCAGTTTTCAGACCAAATCAGTAACTCATCATCCAGCCCGCTCTCTCTTGCTTTTCCCTTATTTCCATGCCATGCACTGCCAATGCTTTACCTTGAGACAGCTGTGGCACAGGTCTGATCCCACGGTGCATCAATTTCATTTAACAAAGGAGCAGAAAACTACCTTGGCAAAAAAGCAAAGCCCTTAATTGGGGTAGAGAGACAAATTGGCTCCCCATGCAAACAGATGAGAGCCAGAGCCAAGGGAGGATGGAGAGGGACCTCACTCTTTCATTTCAGCGAGCTGTGACCAGCTCAGCTGCCTCCTGGGTCTGCATCCCGAGCCTCACTGCAGGCACTACAGGAGCAAACAGCCCGTCTTGCCTCTGAGGATATCAGTGCTGACAAGGAAGACATGAGAGGGCTTAGGAAAAACAATATTTGTGGGGAAGTAATTTGCCTGTTATCACACAACCATTTGATGACAGAGCTGTTTACCAAGAGCCCTCACACAGCAGAGTTTGAACAAAGCTATTACACTTAGCATCAAATATATTTTAATTTTTTTGAGAATATTTTTTTTTCTGTATGCAGTCATCTTTTCTCTTTAAAAGAGCTTCTTCTTGATCAGCTGGAGTGTGGTCACAACATGTTGACTACATCATAAATCACACACAACAACCTGCCAGAGGCTAAATGTGAGAAAACATACGCAATGAAAACTCCAAATGAAACACTGAAAAATAAGAGCCATGGAGAAACAGAGAGCCATTTCTTTTAGTGTGAAAATCCTGCTACCATATTTTTAAATTCACAGTGGAAATAGTTTTCAGCAATCAAAGTGAGGGAGATTGGATCTGTGTGGAAGACAAGTAAATCAGCCCTACAGAAACGTTTGTGATATTCTTCAAAATGCAGGAAATCTGAAAGGTGTGCCAGAAACCCCCACAAAAGTTGATCTCAATGAATATTTGCAACTATTTCTCATGTGAAAAAGCTCCAGAGAACACAATGCAGATGTTTTCCAATAGCTAAACTTTTACAACTATTTAATAATCATTTTCTAACCATAAGGAAATGAATTACACATATTCCTGGCCCACCTAAGAGAAAAATATTATAAGGCTCAAACTTTATAAATCTGCAGCACTGGTGAAAAGAATTATTTTGCCCTTGGGCTACTAATGAGTGGCTGGGTTTACCAGCATTTGAAGAGCATTAGACATTTATATGGCTAATGAGAGCATTCATGGTTACGTAAAAAGAGATAAATAAAATTAAGGGTATAAGCCTTCATCCTTCAAGGCTAAGGAAAAAAAATATTCTTTGGTGGTAAAATATTCCATGAAGACCTGAGGTAAAATCTTGGCCTTGTTAAAGTTAGAATTCTTCCAAAATAGCTGTAGTTTTACCTTAGCCTTGCTTAATTATGCAGCTTTCCCTGACTTCATTAGACTATTCATCATCTGCAGAGCTGCTTATTCTTTCTCACAGCACCTGAAAACAACCAGCATAGCTACAGATAAGCAGCTGGTATGATTTTATGTATAAACTGCAATGACAATTTCTGTATTCCTTTCATGTCTATTTTAGAGAACTGAAATTAAATATTAGATCTGATTAGGAACAGACAGGCTGCTATTTTGACTGGCCCTAGGACTATTAAAGTCCTTGATATGAGGCAAGAGCATAGTACAGCACATGCCCATCTCACTGCATCATCCTGCTCCCAGGGAGCAGCACGAGGTGTTGAGTTATTCATGGAGAATCTCTGCTCCAGTGCCAGCCTGAAATCCTTTGCATCACCATCGGAGCAGGATCCCTGAAATGCCCCAGCATTGCCTGACACGTGTCATTAGTCCTGACTGGCACCTTGCAAGCTGGTTCTTGCTTGCAGAAGCCTACAAGTAGGCTCTCCTAGCTCCCACTCTCTTTGCCATCTGTCAGCTGCTCCCCAAGGCACAGACAAGCACCAAAGCTCACTGCCTCCTCCTCTGTTTTCCTCCTCCTTGGCCCTCTCACAGACACACACATCTGCCTGCTGTTTCTCCCCCAGCAGTTCTGCCTCCAGCCAGTTGCTTTATTTCCCCTCTCGATGTGGCAGGCACACAGTAAAATAACTCGGGGCTTCCAAAGGGTGGATCTCCAGTAAAAGCCTCTGTTTGAGCTGGCAGTTCTGCAGGATAGACCCAGGCAGGTCTTTGGTAAATGCAACACAGAGCCAGATGCTGAAGCTTTCCTGCTTGTCTTGGTACCGTATCCAGCAGCCCACACAACTCATCGTGATTATTCACTGCATTGTGACAGATTTGGGATTACTCTTTTGATGTTTGCCAGTATGAGCCAGGACTACATTGCTCCTTTAATGCCATAATGAAGCGTGATTTTAAAGGGCATTTAAATGCTGGAAAGTAACACTCTCCCAGTGCTGCTGGGGACAGCATCTCCTCCATGTAGCCATCCACCCTTTGATGCCTCATGTATGGGGTATTCTCCCTAGTAAAGTACTAAGATGATTGAATATTAGAGAACTAAAGTGATGTATTGAATTAAAGCCATTTCTTTCTCCCCTTATGTACTTACACCCCTCAGTTCTTTCTATAAGGGTGGAAAGAGACAGAAATCCAGTTGGCAGATAAGACATTTACCACAGAGCAAGGGGTGAGACAGAAAAAAAAATTTACGCATCGGCTTCTTGACTCCTACATAAGAAAAGTTAGGAAAACAGTTGTGAACATAGTGAAATACTTGTAAACCCTGCGTAACAGGAGTCCTGAGACTGGTCAGTCTTTTACTGACTAACTTCTTCCAAGAATCTTGCCACACAAATTGTCAAGGGGTAATTCTCAAAAGCTATTAAAGAAATAGGTGCTCATCACACTTGATTTTCAAAGGAATTTCAGTGTAAAATCCCCTCCAGCTCTTGAAAATCTGGGGTCAGCATTAGTGAGCCTTATTTTCTGTTCTCTGGAATTGAGCTCTTTACCAGCTCGCTGAAGACTTTCTGTACCTGTGGATGAGGGTTATACAGTGCTGCTTTTAGTATCCAAGCCTGACCAATAATAGAGGGAAAACCCTATGACAAACAAGTTGCACCAACTCAATTTTTGCAGAAAGCTGAAGCAAAACCTTCATTTCCTTTCCAGATGTTCAGCTGGAGACCCAGACCTTTTAACAAACAAGGTACCCTTTGTATCTTCTCATACCTTTGTCCCTGGTACATTGAAGATATCCTGTGAATATATTGCTGAGTATTCCTCAGACATACACAGAGATTCATGTATCCTTTGACTGTGAATGGCCTTAGAGGTGATATCAGAGAGCTGACAGCTCCTCCCTTTGGGCTGGATAAGGCCAGGGTGAAACAACCTGCTGGCCAGCTGAAGAGCTATCACCACAGCTGGCCAACACTGAGCAGAACCACACCAGCTTTATGGACAAAATATAATTCCTTGAGTGGGGAAGATAACTGCTCTAACTCACAAATCAGTCCACACTCCTCTCACTTCCAGTAGTGTGAAGAAGTATCTGTTCCTTCAACTATATTGTACAGGTACTAGGGAAAAAAAAACAACAACAAAAAAATCCCCAATGAATCAGCAAAAGAAACTTTCCCAACACGAGGCAGCATTGGCACTCTAGGGAGCAAACCTCACAGCTTGTGAAATTCTTGTAGGCAGGGAAGTTAAAATACCTTTATCACTATTCCCCATGCCCTAGGATGGATATGAGGTTACACAGTTAAACCAGAATTCAGTTTTGAATCTCCAGTGGTTCAGACTCAGAGAGGTTAGCTCTTTGTCCATTTATGCCAGGACACGGCTTTCAGTCAAAGCTCATCTGCACTGTCACACAGGTTTACAGAAAGGGAATCAAACATTAAAATGCAATCTTGCTGTAACAGCTGGGTGTTGAGCTCCGAAGAGAGCGTGGTGAATCACAGCCCCACTTTTCTCCATGGACGACCCTAATTTATCTGCAAGTCTCTCAGTTGTTTTAAAGGACCACCCTTGGATGGAATTACAAAGACTTCTTTTTCACCTCAGGCAGGGAACTATTTCAATTCTTCAACTTGTTCTGTCCACAGTGCACAAATTTCTAAAGGTATGGCAGTGGCCTAGCACTAACCTGTGCCTTCTCTTCAAATTAGTTTTGACAAAAGAAAAGAAAGTACTAACAACTGCACATGCAATTTTACTGTCTTGTCAGAAAGTATAGTGTCTTCTTTGACAAGTCTGAAAGCTCCTGTACTTTTATCTCTACTCACTTCATCTTCCCATGTCATCTGGGGCAAGGAAAGAAGCCAAACAGCCAACAATGAAAGAAACTGATGTTCCTCCACCTTCCACCTTTTTTTTTAATCATCAATAGCAGTATGATTGATTCCTGCATGCAGGTGGAACACTATGTGTGACTTGGAATAATCCCCATAAACCTCAGCTGTGCCACTGTTAACTGCACCAAAAGTCAAATGTGAAGCTGATCCTTCTCTTGCTTCCCCTCTATTGTTTCAGGGTGCTTCTGTCCTTTCTTCTTTTCCCCATCTTATCAATTATCCCATGAAAATCACTTTTCATGGGCACTAGCAACTGACATGAAGGAATTGCACATTGTCTCACCTCACTGTGCCATCATGGAGCACCAGCCCCATCTGGGGACAGCAGAGCAATGTGCTGTGTCCCCTAATCTCAACACAACCTCACTGACGATTTGTCTCTGAGCAAACCAGCCCCACACAAGCAGGATGGCACCTGCACAGGCCACTTTCCTGACAAAACTCTTCAGGTGACGCTCCTTGCTGGATGTATTTTGCTGTTTGCTGTTGCTGTGTGCTGGGCAAAACAGAAGGGTTATCACAGGTAAGCAAGGAACACAAAGCTGAAACAAACAGTGAAAAACCTTCTTTGTCTACTGCTGTGTTTGTTTTACAGATGAACAGTCCAAAATTATATTAAACTAAAATCCCTGCTATCAAAGATATCTCTTTTTTCATAATCTCTATGTACCTTTTTCAGAAAAATATAAGATTTAGTTCCTGTGTGGAAGCAGTGTGCTCCTAAATGAAGAGAATTAGAGACAGAAAATCACAAAGATTTTATCTAAAATCTATTTGTCCAATAGCTTATCATCAGTGTTTTGTTAAATATATATTAGGATACTGAGAAAGTGCAGGAAATATTTGGTTACCTAGAGAGAAACCATCATATAGAGACATATAATGATACATGAGTCCACCAAAATTCCTTTGGAGATAAATAACACATCAAGAGCATTCAATAACCCCCAACACAAAAGAAAGCAAGGCTGAATTGTTTTCCCTCACCAAAGACTTCCTGTGTGTGAACAAAAGAATCCAACTGCTGTCAAAGACAATATGCCATTTTGCCAATGGAAAATTTGTTTTGGATTGCTAAAGACTTTTCAGCTAAACACTACAAGTCAGATTAACCAGTTCAACAATTAATTATTTTTTAACCTAATTAAAATCTTGAGAAAATTCATTAACTGATCTGTTATACAACTTGCAGACTGTTCAGACAGTTCAAATAGGCTTTATTAGCGTGCCATGAATAAGTATTTTTAATTTTTAAAAAAATCTAAAGAAATAGATTTAGATAAATCTAAAGATTGAGTCTTATGAAAGTCATGTCTAACTTTTCTTGAAACTGTAGGGCACAATGTCCTTGGTTATATTTGCTTTCAAACTTTGCTTCCCAAGGGGCATTTTAAGACACCTGGGTGTATATATATAAGAAGGTAAAACCAAAAATGTGTATCTGTACAAACTACCTTTGGAACAATGGTAACTTATGAGAGATCTCAAATGGACTAACATTCCTATATTAATTATAAATTCCTCTTTTTTTGTTTTCTTCACCTCGGCAATACTGTAATCTAAATTTATTGATTTATCTAATATTCTCGAGGAATTTTATGTAGAAGCTGAGCATAAGTGGTCATTGCAAACATGGCTTCCTTTGGGTCTAGCACAAGATTTCCAGCTAAGGAGGGACCCTTCCATTTCTCCTGAAATGGAATGTACTTTCTTGCTGTTTGTAAAATGATTTTCTGCAGACAGCCACATCCTAAAGCAGCAAAGCACCTGTTCGAACTCGCAGCTTCTAACCTGAATGGGATATGGCATTTGCTTTTATCTGAGTGCAGAGCTGGATGCCTTCAGTGATAATAAACTTTACATTAAGCACACTGACAGGAGCACCTTCCCGAAGTGAAGTCTGTATTTACAGTTTCCTAAACATCTGAACTCCTGCCTCTATCATCCCCAAGGACTCTTACAATATGGTCTGAAATGGGGATCTTCATTAGCATGTACACCACGTGCAGCTTCTCCTCAACAGTTGCTTACAAATTAGATGCAGCAGGGACTGTCTCTGACCTTCAGTTAATTATTTGATACCACTACTGAATTTCAAGAACTCCAGGGGTTATCGTTTAGAAAACACTTGTTGTATACCTGAGGAGCAGCAAAGGACACAAGGTCATCCATTTAATAGGATAGTATCAGCATCCTGTGCTGAGGACTGCAAAGCAATCCTGCACTCAGCACCACCAGTCAGAAGGAAGAACAAGTGATTCACAGGGAAGAGGGAAATTTTGCATTTTTCAGAAAGTTCCATGACACAAACTTTAACAGATCATTAAGGATTTTCTCCACAGGAATCCTGACTTAAATTCTGTTGACTTTTTTTTCTGGATCAACGTAGCAGAGACAGTTCAGTGAGGTGAGAACCTTTCTGACCACAGTAATTGTAGAAATAATTTTATTTATGGGCTCACCTCACCTGGGTTCCTGCTTCTGAATGTGGTTTGTTTGATCTATCTTAATGCAAACGGACAAGCAGAGTAGTACTCATATGAGCAGCAATTTCCTCAAGTCCTCCTTGATGGGCAGCCACCTTAGAGTACACACAGGTGCTACTGCCTTGTTATAAGCCTTGAGGGAACTCAGGTAATTAAAACTGTTATGGTAATATTAGCCATAGTAATAAAAGTACATTATTTTACTCCACTGACTCTTATTTGACCACCCATATGTTTCTAATTTGCCTTTTAAAAGCTATCCCAAATTTATTATTTGTTCTTATTCATTCCCTATAATACAGGAGTATGAAAAAAAAAAACCAAACCAACAAAACCCAGTTATGCAATGTCACAGTCAGCTGAAGAAAGTCCCAAAGAATTAACTGTGCTCCAGGAAATGCAATTGGAGGGGGTGAAGCCCTGTGCTTGGCAAAGAAACTCAAGTCTCTAAAGACATCCCTACTTCACTGAGGTACCTACGTATTCCCTCCAAGTCAGATGTGTGGTGGATTTGTGAGGAAGTGGGGCTGGCCAGGGATTGGAGGAAAAGGTTCAGAAAGAAATACTGTCCCATCATGTGCAAATATGCTGCACAAAAGAAAAACACAGAACAACCACAGAGCTCTCTCATCTAACTCCCTATCCAAAAAAAAAAAAAAAAAAGGGTGTAACTTAGAGTACCAAGTAGAACCCTTGAGGCCAAAATATTCTTTGCAAGATGTGGGACTTCAGGTGATGCCTCTTAGAGGATGCTAAGTTCACCCCAGTATTTTTGACAGAGCAGAGATATGCAAAGAAATCCATCTCCCATGGTCTCAAGCACTTTCTCCTGCTATTTGTTACCTGACCTACTGCTCTATCAGCAGTTTGTCACCCTGAGAAGCCTCATCCCCACCAACACTCGAACTCTAAGTGAGAGTAGACCCGGACCTTAAGTTTTGAAACAAATAATTAGAATGACTCTTTCAGCAATGACTAGAGAATCATAGCAGAGGGGAAAAGTCAAACAAGTTTTCAGGACAACTTCTCCCATTTTCTGCTGAGCAAAGCTTCCTCAACAGCAGGTGACAGCTTCTTACAGGAGCATCAAAACAGCTTCATTTTGGCTTAACTCTTGCTTTGCCTTGTGCCTGAGCTTATTCAACACTGGCATCAAGAGATAGAAAGATGGTACCAAAGTTTATCATCTCAGACCCCTGCCAGAAAACAGAAGCTGCATCCAGCTTTTAAGAATAACACCAAAGACACCCCTGTTTTCATGACTGCAGTCCAGATGAAAGACCAGGAAATATCTCCAGACTCCATAGGGTGTCGACCAGCCCTCCAGGACATAAACATTGCTTTGCTGGTCAAATCCAATCCCAGAATTTTGTCACTGCTCTGCTGTGTTCCAAAAGCGAAATACAAACCAATCTTTCACACATTCAGCCTTTATCTCTGAGACCCCATACGGAGCAGGAAGTACATTCAATCACACACATTAAGCACAAAATGACAGAAGATTAATGAACAGAAAAGAAAGAAATGACAGGAAGGCATTTGGGGGTGGGGGGGAAACACTGACACTGAGACTGTCAAAACTGAATAATAGATTTGGTTGCTTAACATCTCAAATAAATCCTTGTGGTAGTTTCAAAAACCTCAAATCACTTTCAAGCTCTGACACAAAGTGCAGTGAAATCAATAAGAAGACATTTAGTGCTTAAGAAAGTTAACAGATCAGAGCACACAGAAGATACAAAAATTTGATTTTGCCTGAGGCTGTGCAAATTTTTTACTTCGCTTTTGCTCCCTAGTGCTAATATACGCTTTGGCACACAAGGCACTAATGCACTTAGTTTTACAGATTATTACTGAAATTTTCTACAGCGATGCCTGCAGCTCCAGATATAATTATTTATAAGATGTCTTAATTATTTTAATTATTTTTTCTCCTCAGCAGATATAGTTGCTTTTCATTGTTGGTTTTGGGGTTTTTTTTTTCTGGATTGATCAATTTTAAGGAATATAGAAACAGACTTATGCAGTAAAGAAGTTATAACTACTTAAAGGAAATAGAAAGAATAAGCCTCTTACAACACTTACTAACAACAAGATTTCTTTTATTAGCTGACATTTCACCACTGGAAACAACAGGGAAGAAAAGTGATTTAGTGGAAATCCATATGGCTGAAGTCTGTTTTCATGGTGCACATTCAGCAGCTTAGATACAGAAGCTCTATAGGTATTTTCATCTGGCACTGAATCTTTGTTATATAGACCTGTCCTTCTGCCAGCCCATTAGCTCAGGGTCAGCAAACACACAAAATCTGCCTCCCTGCATTGGATGTGAATGTCTTTGTACGGTCTACAAAGTCTCAGATCTCGGTGTCACGTTGTAGTGTTTCAGCCACTATTGTTTGGTTAATTGAAAATCTTTTAGTTTGTAGGTAACAAACCCCAAGTTTTGTGCATCTCTCATTTTCTCTAGATTCCTGGGCATAAAGGGAAGCCACACCAGATGACTCTGAAGTCTGGCATAACATCCACTTCATTCTCATTCCACATGCAAAATTACTTCTTTTAGTCTTAAAAAGCTTCTGTACAAAATAGCACAATTTTGGGGTTTTAGCAAAACCTTTTCAAGTTGTTCTCTCCTCTGCATTTAATTTCAGGTGGAAAACAAATCTCTTGATTTCTTGATGCCTCTCTGCACCATTATTCCTTAACTTTTAATTAGTCATCCTCTGTTAGCTTCTTGCAAGGCATCTGCTCCCACGTCACTACTTGAAATACCGTCCTACCTAGAAAT
This sequence comes from Lycocorax pyrrhopterus obiensis, assembly GCA_014706295.1. NCBI lineage: Eukaryota > Metazoa > Chordata > Aves > Passeriformes > Paradisaeidae > Lycocorax > Lycocorax pyrrhopterus. The sequence continues at coordinate 27,029,606 of JACSVZ010000008.1, forward strand.
CTTCTTACTAGTGTGGGAGCTGTGCAAATGCAAATAAACAGACATTTAGTTCATGAAGGTCAAAGAGAACCTCCCATACGCTACCAACAACATTCAATAAGAAGGTCTTCAGAGGAAAAGTACAAAACTTACGAGGGTTCACGATGCAAGACTCAAAAGCTTGTTGCAGGTAAAGGAAGGGTGTTAGCAATATAATGATGTGATTTTCATTCTACAGCAGTAGAGCTCTTGAGGATCTATTAAGAAGAGGTGTGCAGAGAGCACAAAATAATAGACACTTGATAAGAAGTGCTCTCTCCTGTCTGCTGGCACTTTCAGATCTTACCATGGTTTAGTAAACAAAGTGAAAAACAGAACTTGGAACTGTTCAGGCTGCATGGATTCCACTCTTCCTTTTACAGACCCTGAGCAGGACACCAAATAGTTGAGAACAGCTCAGGCTGATAACCTGTTTTGAATGCTTAAGTCTTGTGTGTCTGCAAACAATTTCTTCACTGACTTCCTTTCCTTATCTGTCCCAGGAAAATCACTCCATTCCAGATACACAAAAACCCAAGCATCTTATCCACACAGGCTGGAATAAGATAGGAAAGGAAAAATGTGGAGGCAAATCCAGTGACTGTCCTGTTAAATGGTTTGGATAAATTGAGCTTTAGAAGGAGAAATACTCATGGAATGTATACATTGTGCAGTCAAATGGCACAGAAAATCCCCCAGTAAGATAAGCAGACACAGAAAATAAAATTAAATAAAGAAAAAAAAGGGCTCATGCAGTTATATTTTCCAGCATGATCTATCAGGAGACCTTCAGATAGATTTTCAGGGTGTTAGTGGGTCTAAAGGTGGGATTTTCTCACAGTTGCCTTAGAAAGTCCCAGCAATTGCCAGTGCGAACCTTCAGATGTCAAATCCATATACAGCCTGCAGACCTTGACAGGAAAAGTATCTGGAGGTGTGTTCATTAATCCTAATTCCTTTACCCACTGGGACTAGGATTTAAGATAAATAAGAACTTTAGCTAATTTTCAGCTGAGATTATCCAATGCAATCCTTTAAAATACAAAACACAACCCTAAAACAAACAGAGTGGTGTTCTAAATTATATCAGTTTTTTATTTTTCCAATATTTTGTTTATAATAGAGAGAAAAATGGCCCAATGTTTAAATATTTGACTGACATTTGGGAGCTCAGAATTCAAGCTTTGAGGATATTTTTTTTGTTTGAATAAAGAGATGTTCCTAAGCTTCAGTTCCTCTGATTGTCAATAGGAGTTCAAGTCAAATAGGCTTTTTTTTTTGTTTCATAATAGCTAAAAGTTAGAAGTAATATTTTATGCCAGCTCATTTTGCTCATTTCAGATTTTTGTTCATTGAGGGTGCAGTTACAAAGGAGTGAGGAAGAAAATGTAATTTTGAAACCAACCCCCAAACTTTCAATTTCAAAACAGCACAAACCAAAACGTATCAGCACTAGCAAAATAAGAAATTCTTAAACATGACAGGACATGTTTTAATATGTAAAGAATCATCACCATTTATTTATATATTGTCTTAAGTTCTTGTAAGATGAGTCAGCTTCCCAAGTACTTTTAGTTCTTATGATGCTGTTTTCCCTGTGTCCCTCTCCACTTTTTTTCTTTGTGACAAAGTTACTTTTATTTGGGCAAATTTCATCCAGGTCTAGCTGTGAGAAGCTGAATCATTTTTTCCATAAATACCATTACAAAATCAAAACAACCCAAATAATAGCATTTCTTTGCAAATACAACTGATTTTTTCCTGTATTTTTTGTGTGGGTTGCAAGTCCTGCTGCTCTTCACCAGCTTTGAGGTCTAAATGTCGTGCCATATACTTATTTGTATTGTGTTGTTGGGGGTTTTTTGAGCCTGGAGTGAGGCATAAATACACATATTTTTAGAAATATCTTAGAGGGTGGTGTAAGAGAACAAGTGCAGCAAGCTGTACTCTGGATGAAAATTACTGATTAATCCATCATATAAGCATTGAAAATAAAACACAAAACAGGAGTAACTTAACAAGACACAGTTAAAAGTGCAAACCCAGGCACTGGAAGGAAGATCATTTCTGTACCTGTTTTTACAGGTGACTGTTTCATCTACCCCCTCCACTCTGATTCTAAGGCAACTGGGGAAAACAGGAGCTCTGGATGGACCATGACACCCCGCCTCAATTGTTTTCCTTCCAGAAAAAGGAGATAAAACAGGGAGGGAGTGAAAAAACTGCCACTACAGGTGGTTCATGGGGCAGACAGCCATCAATCATTAGAACCTCTGCTTCTCTCAGAAGAGGACTGAGTCCATCAGCCTCCCTCTGCACTGGAGCCAGAGGCATGGCTCTGCTACACACAGGGACAGGCCTTCTGTAGGATTCCCACAGCAGCTGCCAGAGACATGAGAGAGCAGCTTTGTTTCACTCCCACCACTTGCTTCCTGCCGTAATTGCTCCTTTCCACAATACAAGAACAAGCAGGAGTCTAAAACCTGCCAGGCACACCTTTTAAAATTACCTACTGTATACGTAGCCTTGTCAGAAATGGTGGCCAAGGGCAACAATAACCCCTCAGCCTTTTCTTCTGACACCAAGGGAAATACTTACGTCATGACTGACTGGATTAGGGACCTTTTTCTTTATGAGCACTCAAATCTTGAGTTCACCTACATCACTTCTTAACATCAGTCACTCGGGACGGTGGATAATTGATGAGGAAAGAGCCAGCACTACAAACAATTAGATAATTTGGACCTTCTCAGATCTTCTAAGCTGGAACTTAAACAGTGAGACCTATGGAGATAATATGGAATACTGGAATTTTGTCATCTGGACTGCTTACTGGTCCTTCCTATATTTAGGAAATGCTGAGATTACCTCAGATTGCCACAGCTGAGAAGTGTCAGTAGAAAACCTTGATTAACTAGAAAACCTCACAGATTTTTAACCCTACACAGATTCATGCCTTCTGTCACGTGATTAGCCACTGACCATTTTATCCCTAGACACACGGGACATCCTTGTCTCTCTCACAGAAGACAGGGAGAGGACAGAACAGATTTCCAGAAACAGCCTTTGCCTGCTACTTTTTTGAAGTACTTCTTGTTTCACCTGTCTCCCTCGAAAATCTTCCAGTTCTGTTTCTGACATAGGAAAGATCAAGAAATATAAATGTAAAGTTTTTGCAGAAGGAACTTCTAAACAGGAATTCTACATCCACGGTTGGACTGGATGATCTTAAAAGTCTTTTCCAGCCTTGATGGTTCTATGATCCAGAAGATGACACAAGCCTCTTGAAGGTGAAGGGTTTCTGTCACTCAGCTAAATCAAATATATCTGACAATGCCTACTGTTAGGTAGCAGAATCACAGACTAAACCCAAACAACTCTGATTTCTCACTGCTTAAGACCTAAAAGCACATTTTTGAAAACCAATCTGTCTTGTCCTGGAACTCATAATTGTACAGACCTGCTGTGAAAGCTGAATAAGCAGAGCTTTTAGGAAACAGAATCCAGGAGCACAGCTCTCCGCTGATGGAAAATTGAAATGATGAAGCATTACCCCTGCAGAAATAAATATCACAGCCAGGAAACCTGGATGAAGGCTGAAACAAAACCTGACAGAGAGGTTATTTCAGAAATTACAGAAAGGACAGGAGTCAGTAATGACATGAGGAGTCTAGAGGGCTGAGGGGATTTTTCTCTGAACCTTTCTTGTTTTCTATAATGCTATTTTCCTTTAATGTACAGCAGAGGTTTCATTTTGACAATTACTAATATCTCTGGATGAACCTTGGTGTCTAGCACTTCTCAAGGATTCTGTGGCCTTTCTATTAGCATACCACATTTAGAGAGAGATACAGTACTCACTATACTATTCACTGAGCTTTAAGAAGCTCTCATTAGTGTAGAGCCAAAAGTTGAGTTCTCTGTGTCAGGGACTTGTTTAAAATAATAAGTAGAGACAACCTCTAAACATAGTTAATCACAAAGCAAACCCTTTTCTGCTTCAACAAATGTATGTTTTATGGAAAGTGTGGATGCCTCACAAGTAGTCATGTCTTCATTTTAGGGTAAGTGAAAAATAGAAACAGAACTATCAGAAAACATGAGACTTTTGTCTCAGTTTTCAAGAAACAAAGAACATGAAAGCTGTGAAATGAAACTTTACCCAGTCACTATGGCCAAGCCACACCCAGTTACCTCTTGTTCAGGTGAACCATTTCTCTGAAAAAATCCATTAGAAGAGTTCATAAACTTGAACGCACGTGGTTTCAAAATGTCACATTTTTTCTTTTCTTAATCCTTTCAGGAGAACAAGAAACATCAAGTTCCAAAGAAAAGCGAGCTGCATATCCCTGGGAAGGATTAAGCCAGCCCCTGCTTGATTAAGAGCAGAGAATACTGTCTCTGACCAAGCAGAGAAACAGCTCTTTCTCCTTCTCCAGGTAAAGCTAAAGGATTGTGCTTGCACACATACACACATGTAGGACCACAAAAACCCGTGAGGAGCTGAATGTAAAAGACACATTAATGTTATCCTATACTAGAGAGGAAATTGGCCTAACTTTAGCTCCTTAACACTGCTTTTTCTTTCTCCTCGGACTAAGGAAAACAAATTTCCATTGCTACATGAAAGGAATACATCATCTGTCTACATTCAATCTGTCAGAAATGTTTTCTTCAGCAACAGAATATTTGCACAACACTGCTCTCCTTGTCAGGTTCACAATAGCTGTGGGACTTATTAGGCTGGCTTTGTGTTGAATATTCAACAGTAACTCACTAGTCAGATAAGCAGCCTCATAGGAGTCAAAATGTGCATGAGCTAAGATAGATGATTTAAAATATATCCCTACCCAGATTTTGAATACAAAATGCATTTCGTGCACAAGAGTAAAGGCTGGTACACAGGGGAATTGTCAACAAACCTGCTCTAGTGTGTTATTTGTGTACACTGAATTTTTCTGGTCTTAAATAGAGGCTGTTGAGGGATTGCAAAGGTGTGTGCACTTCTTGGCAGTGTTATAAACCCTTCCCTTCTTGACCAAGCCCGTTTGAATAGCTTCATGTCTCACCTGTGATTGCTGAAACCCTTCCCCTTCTATAGAGAAATAAGATACTTCACATTAGCATTAAAGGAAAATCTTTACAGAGACAAAAATGAGAGAAAAGGGCTCTAGGTACTTTTGTTGTTGCTGTGCTTTGTCAGACAGATGGAAGGAACAAGCTGGCTGAACGCAGACACAGCAGGATAGAGAAAATGCAACACAACACTAACTTTCTATAAACAAAAGGATCATAACTATGATTTAGAGGAGGATGGGGTTTATGCATTGGGAGCAAGAGGAGCCTTTGACATGGTGAAAGCCCTGCACTCCAAGGAGAGAGCTTACCAGAAAGTGGAAAATGCCTACCAAACTTTAACATATTCCAGTGTATCATATTAGGTGCATTCCCTCCGTTACTGGCAAGGCCTACAGCAATATCCTCAAGAAAGGAGACACCTCGTAAGAAAAATGAGCTGAGTGAGGAGCAAGAGACTTCCCCAAAAAGACTGGACAGAACTCAGAAGCCAAGGATTGAGAGAACCTGAGGAGAGTTGTGGAAACAACAACGTCCTGCTGAGAGCTGAGCTCTGGGCAGCACTAGGAGGAACGAGGAGCAAGGAAAGGATGAGAGATTTACAGTGTTCTCTGGAGAAGGAAATAATTCCAACTATCTGGGGATCTGACTAAATAGTTTTGTAACTTCAAAGACCTTTCCAAAGCATAGCCTCTGCCAGCAAGGTGAGCTAATGGGACCTGCTCTTCCTTCCACAGCTGTTGGTACTCCCCTTGACCCAAGGGCTGTCTCTTCACAGCTCTTTCTGAAAGCCACTGCACTGGAACGGGATCAAACACACATCTGTGCTCAAATCACATATTTTATCAGCCACAAAATATATCCAGATGGCAGACAGTCATCTACTACCAGTAATCCATTTCTCCTCCTACTTTTCTACCGCAGCAAATTGATGTCAAGTCATCCCAGCAGTCTTTTAAAAGAGAACAAGGATATACAGATGTTGTTTGTTGTTGTTGTTGTTTTTAATAACAGACAACCCAGGGGAAAATATTAAAAATTAAAGCCCATAGTGCTGCTACAGAACAGAGCCATTTGGTTTAAAACCACATTATTTGCAAGCAGTTTCATTTCTGACAAATGGCAAATGCAGCAGCTATAGCTGCTTGCCAGGCCAGCTCGCTCTTTCTTACCTGCTGGGAGCTGAATTGTCGGCAAACTTTGCTCTTGCCTTCTCACAACTCCTTCCAGCCTCATACGGGAACATAGTTTGTAAACATTACTCCTTCTTTCTCTCCCTTGGCATAGAAATTTTGTCTTTTCCTGGAGAATAATTTTTCTAGGTATTTCTCTGACTGATTTCTAGCTCCTGTAACCCTCTCACCTCTTCTCTTTTAAATAAAATTTTAACAATCAAGAAAGGGAAAGAAAAGTGTCCTGGGAACACCAGTTTTGGCAAGATAAAGTAATATTGGAGCTGGCAAAGCAGGTCCTTGTAGAAGTTCAAGATTCAAAAATTCATATCAACAAGACATGAACAAGAAGCCATGAAGGACAATTTTCACAGCTGGAATCATCATAGTAACCAGTTTTCTGATTGTCTGCTCTGACACAGCAGCTACAGCAGTAACTGTGAGCTTTCAGATGTTCAACACATCTCAGTACTTGAAATTATGTTGAGCTCCAGGACTCAAGGTCATTGGCTTCAGTAGATGAAAAAAAGCAGTTTCACTTTTTTTTTTCCCCCTGTGAAGTCAGAATATAAAATTCCTTTCCTCCTTGTTAATTTATGAGGTTCACACAATATTTCATGTACAAGGACCCACAACATCAACACATTTTTAAGTGTGTAAATGCCTGCACTAAACCATGTCCTCCAGGACTTTCTGATATTGAAAGACTAGCTAGGAATATGACTCTCCATCTCTTGCTTCTCCATGAATCCCTAAGCCACCAGCAGGAAAAAGACTGCAGGTACCAAAGGGGACTCTACAGAGCTACCACAGTGTGTGGAACACACCTTCATAGAAGCAACAAAAGGGCAGAGGAGTAAGATCTCTGAATAATTCAAAGGTCTGAATTTGAGGGTTCAACCATAAACCCTTAGAGTTTTGTTCATTGGTTGGGATCCTCCCATAAGTAAGTAGCAAATCAAGCAAGATGGCCTTGTGCCTACCAGCTTGACCTGAGACTGGATTCCCTACAATAGCATTTTATGCTCCTGAGTACAGCAGAACACAATACAATACAATGCAGAATACAAGCAATAAACACACAGGCTTTCTGTAACAACCACAAAACCAATAAAAAATATGACTATGTGGTCAGCCAACTCAACTCTCAGCAGTAATAAGCATGATTTAAATAAATACAGAAGTGGAATCAGAAAAAAATACAGCAGCAGATACCTTTCCCCCCCTTTAAGTTTTGTAAAACTAAAGATCATTGCACTTCTCATTGGAGTTTATTGAAAATAATAAATCCTGTCTCTTTTGTGGTTGACATAATGAACCTGATGCTCCCACACTGAAAACTTTTTCTTTGTATAATAGCAATAGATAATTTAGATGTCTCACCAAAAAAACCCCAGCGTTTGTTGACATTTACCTGCCTAGCACAACCTTCTCATTTCAGTCTGGAGAAAATAGGAGATGGGGGAACCTCTCAAGAAGCTGGGTTTTTTACTTCTGCTGTTTTCATGTCTCTGGCAGTATTTCAGGTTGCAGGTGCCACAATTGCTAAAGGAATAAATGCCCAGAAATTCAACATTCGATGTAAGCAATCTCTGAACTGCAGAGAGTGATGGGACCATTGTTGGAAACATCAGAGCCAGAAACACTATCCCAAAAGGTCTCATTATACCTGCTAGACAGCCCAGAAAGCAGAAGGGAGTGCTCTGGTTGAGTCACAGAGGCAGAGATGTGGTCAGTTCACGCTTTCCAGATGGCAACAGCACAAACATCTCAGCACTGTCAGATTCTCATCCAGATGTACCCTGCACTTGGGAAACAAAGGAGCTCTCTTTTCACCCCACCCTGCCCTAAATAGGTGCATCTGTCAGGTGCTCCTGCTCTGCTCCCGTGACAGCTGAGCACGATGTTGATGTCTGGGAAGACACCTCCTCCACCCCCCTTGGTTCCTGCACAAGATTTCCCTTCAAACTTCCACTCCCCTGGAAGCTTTTCAGGCATTTTCATTTTTTCATTCCATTTTTTAATTTAATAGCATATATCAATAGTTGATCATTTCTTGATCAGGAACCTTGAAACTACAAGTCCAATCATTTTTAATTCAGTGTAACCTCCCTCAATACATTTATGAATCTCTTAATATTAGAAGAGGCTTCAATAAGCACAAATTGCTAGAGAATATTCAGATTTTCAATCTTCTCCAGCAGTAAAAATTTTCAGTTCTGCTGAATGGGTGCCCTGGTTTCAGCTGGTATAAAGTTAATTTCTTCTCAGTGGCTGGTGCAGTGCTGTGTTTTGGACACAGAATTAGAATGGTGTTGATAAAACACTGATGTTTTGGGCTTTGCTAAGTCGTGTTTATCCTAAGTCAAAGAGGTTTTTTTGTGTGTGTGTGTTTGCGTCTCATGCTTTGCCAGTAACCAGAGGAGGTACATAAGAAAAATGGGAGGGAGCATAGCTGGGACAGGGGACCTGAACTGGCCAAAGGGATATTCCAGATATTCACACCACAGAACACCGTGCCCAATGAATACATAAACAGGGGGAGCTCCAATCAGGGGCTGGCATCAGTCAGCAGGTGGTGAGCAATCGCATTGTGCACCACTTGGTTTGGTTTTTTCTTTCCCTTTTTATCATCATCATTATTATTGTATTTTACTTTTTTTTTTCCCCAATTAAACTGTTCTTATCTCAACCTACAAATTTTACTTTTGATTCTCTTCCCCATTCCACTGGGGTAAGGGTGGATAGCGGGGGTTGCGCAAGCAGCTGCCTGATTAATTTCCAGCTGGGCTTAAACCATGACAATGAGGTAAAATTTATTTCCAGAGTTATATTTGAAAAGAATAGTTTTCATACACATTTCTGAGGAAGAAACGAGGTCTGAAGAGACTTTACCAATAACTGGGGAAGGAAAAAAAAAATCCCATTACAGTTGCTTAGGCCAGAGAGGTGCAGAAGCATTTCATCTCCACTCCTACACATCTCTTATCCAGACCCTAAATTGCCTTCATTTGTGCAACCACCGAGGAGTTTGTCTCGCAGGCTCCAGTAACACTCCCCCTGCACAGAAGCATGCAAAGCACCAGGAGAAAAGGTTGCTCACAAGGAGCTTCCATCAGTGCTTGCTTACTTAAGAAAAGGCATTTTTTGGAAAATCCAGGCAACGTGTGGATAACACACCAACGCAATGTGGAAGTGACTAATGCATAGAGATTGGTTCAAATGAGCATCACCAGCTCTACCACCTGGCTCCCGGCAGTAATGAGCCACAGTTGGCAGTAGAAATCAGCATCACATATCCCACATTTCCTACTTTTAAACTACAAGAGCCATTAAACTGTTCAGACATATTTTTTTTTAAGCATCCTTTTGTGCTCAGGCTGTGGCCTCTCTATTTCTATGAGGATTAAATCTCTCTGAGATTCTCAAGAAAATCCTAGGGACTCAATAATGGCATGCGTAGCTTGGAATGTGCACATTTAGTTTCCACATTTTACTTGATTTCACAGTGTTTTACCTTTCCTACTAACTCCTATAAGCCACATTCTACTTTGGCCCATGACTTTTTACCTAAAAATTGCACTCAACGTGTTTTCTACAGGAAACATTTTCAACTTCTCAGGCTCAAGTTTTTGCTTAATCAGTTCTAAGGGTAATTCCTGGGAGAGAAAAGGTGGAAGAATATTTATTTCTTGATTCAATTTTCCCATGGCCAGAACTCTTCAAGTCCTTATTTTGTGACTTCTACAGCAGCTCAGCCCTCTAAAAAATAAACTAAATAATCAAAAGAAACACTCTAAGATCATGACAGTCCAGTTTTCTGCATCTTTTAAAATACATCATATTACCCTGTATAGAGACAGACAGATAACATTCCCATAAACAATAGATAGAAAAAAAACCTCTATAAAATTTAATGGAGCATTTCAAATGCTTGGTTAGAAGGCACGGTTAGAAAACTAATTTTCAGACTAGCAGGCCACAAGTGGTAAACAAATTCCCAGTACAAAAATGTTTCAAATGGAAATTGCATAAAATGAATGATGCTTATTCATGGCCACAGCAGGCTGAGAAAAAAATTAATTTAAAAAGTTGTTGGTTTTTTTTTTTCAACCGAGCCCAAGCACATCTGATTTCTAAATCAATAGCTGTCTCTAGCCAAACTGAAGTGCTTGTACAACTTCAGACAGGTAATTACTTACAGGAATTGGATGAGGAACAAGCACATCAAGGGATATTGCTACGTCAATCTCTCTTCTTTTATGTTTTATTGTAGCCTTTTGGTTGTTTCAGAAATCAACACTAAGAACCGATTTTGTCCTCTAGCAGCTGCAATATAAAGAAAAGCCAATATACTGATACACAGAAAGATGTGCATGGCTGCCTTTTCAAACCATTTAGTATCATGCTTTTGGGGCAAATTTCACAGGAAAGACACAGATTTCAAGAGACTTAGCTTTCTTTTTTCTTTAGACTGACCAGTGCAAAATGAACTAAGGTCCCTGGAAAGGGAATTACGAAGACGCCAGCACAAGATGTGAAAATTACTTAAATTCAAGATGAAATACGTTTGTAAGACCCTTTGCATGTGTATAGAAGGGGTAATACTGTTGCATTTCATTAAACTTTACTAACATGATGCAGTGACCAAACACCATTTACCTCTCCATTGAGGAACCCCCATAATATACATTCACCGTAACCAACAGCAGATATGACCACTTGACATTTTTCCACTGTCTTTAGTAGGGAATGTGAGGTACTGACTTGTAAGTTACCCTCTTAAATTGTATGGCTTCCATTAAAAAGTTTATTTTCAGCTGAAAACCTAAAATCTTCAGGTTTTCAAAACAACTTAAAGTCCGAAAAATTTATTTTGCCTCTTTCCATCAAAAGTACAATTTTCTCTAAATGTTTGTGTGCATGCCTATGTGTGTATTGCTAAACACATCAGCATTTTCTGTGGGGAAAACTTGTTCTTTGCAGATCTAATTTTCAGTGTTAGAGCTTTGACTTTTTTAAGATTGAGAGAGCTTCTGTCTCCAAAGTCCATTTTTGATAGAAACAATAAGAAAGAAATCACATTTATTTTGCCAGTTAGAATAACTTTCTAAAAATCACCCCCTAGGATATTTACTGCAATAAGAGTGAGATAGCACATGAAAATTATGTAAGTCCTAAAAGGTCTAGGCTTGAATAAGATCTGCAAGTCTTCCTCCATTTCCTTTGTATCACTAGGAGCTCTTGGCAAGTCTTTCCTCACAGAGAAGTAAGCTCAAATATACAACCCTCCTGAGATAATGGTACTTTTTATTAGAAGATGATGTATTTTAATGAACTGGATACATTTAGTTGCCTCTAGTATTTCCTCTGGTGTTCACTACTCTCCCAAGTGATGCGTCAAAATTTGCATTTTAACAGAAGCTGAGTACTCCACTGGAAAGGCACCATGCTCAAAAGCTCGTAAGTAGATTTTTGTCTATTATTTAGTTTATTGAAATTTGTTACTGCCTTTAAAGTCTCTTGTTTAAGAGATACACAAAGCTCCTGTTAATTGACCTAATTTACCATCTGTATTTTTGCACTCAGTTGTAGGATTACTATTCTAGAGCAGAAACGTGATGATCTGCTTTGCTGGGCAATTACTGCACCTGTTTTGCACTGATCTGATAGCACAGAACAGGTAAAAACCTCCTGATCACCAGGAAACTGTGCTTCATGATGTGGGTTTGACTATTAAAGACCTTTTTTAACTGAGTTTCAGCCATGCAGAGCTGATAGCAACAGTTCTGCTGCTTCAAGAAAACAATTAAATGTGCCACCTAACAGCAAAGCCAATGCTCCTCCTAGGGATCTTTTAAGATAAAGTAAAAACACCTTCCCAAAGGAAAATTATCATCTGTCCAGCAATTATTTTAAATTGAACTGAGCAGCTATTTAAATGTTCTCTTCTTGACTTGGGAGAGGTCAGCAGACATGCCTCCCTCTTGCCCTTCCATGCCCAGTGGCTGTGTGAGGTGAAAGAGGGGGGAACAAGACTCTTCTTCCATCTCATCTTGGCTGCCAGTCACAGCTCTCACACAGCTGTGGTTCACGTGCACAAGTCCAGCAGCACTGGCTCACCTTAAAAATTAACCCAGGACACAATTAGCATATGATCAAGTAAAAAAATTCCAACCAACCAAAAAAAAAAAAAAAAGACCACCCCAAACAAAACCCCAAACCCCAACATTTATCTAAAGACAAGCTTCATTTACTGAATTGCCCTGTGACCATACAAAGCACTTCGGCTGTTGCAACAGTTCATTTTTTATTAATGATATGAAAGGGGACCAATTCAGAATCCTCCAAAACCCTTCATTTTTCTGCTGAAGCCTCTCTCATTCATTATTTACATCCAAGAATTCTCCCTTGAAGCAAGACACATACATTTCATTTCCCTTTTTCTTTCATTCAAGACCTATTTAACTACAGCTGCAAAACAAAATATACATACAACATCAAAAAGTACAATTTGAGTGAAATATCAAATAACTAACAGTGAAATAACTGACAATTTTTGGTTTAGGAAAAATGCTCTCTTCCTCTTCTGCTGCTTTTTGGAGATGTTTCACTTCCAAATCTACTTAAGATAGAAAGTCTACTGAACTGAGACGTTATAATCATATTTGCTGATTGCTTTAGCAATTGTCTCCTGCAATCTTCTAAACAAGTCATTAGACTCCCACTGATGGTTTCCAGGATAGAAAAAGATAACATGAACATCCAACAATCATTATTTTTTTTCAGTCCAGCTGTACTCACATCCCACATTCACACATTTAGGCCTGAACACATCATAGGCTGCTATTACTGTGCAAGGCAAAGAGATGATGACCTGAAGGAGCTAAGGCTGCTTTTTTAATTCCTCACATTACCATGAGTCAGAGATCTTCAAAACTATGTATCCATGGGAGGAAAACAGAAACTAATCACCCTGGGAGCTGTGGGTTTAATTGCTGCCTGCGCCTCCCAGCTCCTCCTCAAGCCCTGCAGAGCAGCTCAGTGCTGGCAGCTGCGGTCCCAAAGAGGTACCATGTCCTCAGGGGTGCAACCTCCTCTGGGAAAGCAACAGGCCAAAATCCACCTGCTCTCTCTCAGGAAAGTCAGTTTTATAAGGATTGTTTCTGGTTGATAAAGATCCATTTACTGCATGCATCTGCAAAGTAAAGTCTAAGCTACCCACAGACAGTTTACCTTTAGAGCTCTAGTGCTAGCAGGTTTGGGCATTGGTGGGTTTTTGGTTTTTTTTTTTTTTTTTTTTTTTTTTTTTTTTTTTTTTGTTTTTTTTTTTTTGTTTTGTGGTGGTGTTCTGGGCATTTGGGTTGTTTTGGTGGGAGGCTTTTTATTGGTATTATTCTTGGATTTGGATTTTTTGTTTTTATTTTGGTTTTACTAAAAGGGAGATAGTTTATATACACCACTGCAAAGAAATTCCAGGATTTACTGCAATACAGCAACAAAACAGATTTATATTACTGACTGTTGTTCCCATGGGTGAATAAATTATTAGACCAATAGCTGGATAATTAGATTAGACAGCAAGCCTGGTAGTGAAGGGTGAGGAATATCCTTTGATATTTCTTACCATCTTATCTCCATTTTGCAAGTTCCTTGGCCAAAACTGGCAAATACTGGTAAGTCTGAGCTTTGTTCCTGTCCCCTGTTACCCAGTCTAACAGGACATGACTCCAAGCTTCTACATGAGCCCTCTTACCCAGTCTTAACAGGACAAAGTTCTAGCTCTTTCTGAACTGTGATAGAAAGCAACTTCTTAGCTCTGTTTGGATTGCAGCATATATTAGCATAATGGTTACAACTTAATTCACTCTTGTTCTTGTTGATTTACCAGCTTGTTAGCATCTGATCATCTTTTCCCATCTGCCTCTGGGGCGGTGAAGATGGCTTTGATACATCAGAACTACAGCATAGTCAAAATTATTCCTCATCGCATTTAATGATTTCCACGCCCTTCCCCATGGCAACGCAACACAACCCAAAAAGGAGCTGGATGAACACAGTCAACTCCTCACAGAAGAAGTGTGACGATCCAGGAGGTCGCAACCCCTTTCCCTGGCCAAAGTGCAGCATCCCTGGGTCTCACCTCTAAAGCAGCATGACAGAGAAAGCACAGATCTGGTGGCAGATGGAAAAGTGTGCTGGTGGTAAGGACTACTAATAACAAGCAGGAGTGAATGTTGAAATAAATTATCAGTAGAGAAGAAGTAAAATATCCATCACAGATGACTTTAAAGAATAATGAAAATAGTGGCTAGGAAGGTGCAGGCAATTGCTCCTGTGGTGACAGACTGATGTTCACTTGATATTCCTCCCCAGGCTTCCTCCCCCCCGACAAAAAGCCCCCTCTGCACTCCCCACCTCTGCAGTTCCTCCCTCTTGCTCTCTGGGAAGAGATACTCCACAGTCATTTCTACAGCCTCACCCAGCACAGCAAGGGACAAGGCAGGAGTGCCCTGCCCAGTGGCCGAGGCTCCCTTGGAGGGCAGATCCAGGGATGTAGGGCACTTCCATGGCTCCATGAGCAGGATTGCAGACAGACAAGGTTTTCCTTTGTTATAGTCCTTTCCCCCATAGACTTGGCCTCATCCACCTCCAGCAGTTTCCCTCACACTCAGTGAGTTCGGCAGGCACTGTGGACTGCCAGAGTAATTTACTAGAAGGGCAAAAGGAAATGATAAAACAGTTTCAAAACACATACACACACAAAAGTGCATCTTCATCACACACCAGTGAGAGTTTCTCTGTCAGGGCAAGAGGCCACTGCTCTCCTGTGTTCCAGGGTCAGCTTGGGCAGCATTCTCATATTTGTTTAGCATCACCTGGGCTTGGCAATTAACAGCAAAGAGCAGAGTGGTTAGTTACAGAAATAAGTGACAGTTGTTTCACTCCCAGCACTAGACAGTGGTAGAGGGCTAAATTCAGCCCACAGTGTGGTTAGGGACATGCCTGGAACTGAGACCACTGTGGAGTTCTTCACCTTGTGGTTTGGCTTTACTGCATAATTGCAGATACCACACGTGCAGCGTGGTAACCTATGGAATAACCTAGGCAACAGAGCGGGAGGGCCTCTCTGCTGGCCTTTTTTTTTTCTTTATAAATAAATGTAAGAAAAAATGTAATTACCACAGTGTGACCATGCCCATTGATGCAGTGGAGTGTGGAGGAGGACAGAATGTCCCACTACTGAGAATAGCTTTTAAGTATATACCATGCATCCATTAGCTTTGTTTACCCAGAAAAATGCCATGTAAGTCAGCAGTGTTGTAATTGGGTGAGTAATACAAATACATTCTTTAGTCCAAAGGCACAATGAAAAGAAGGGGGGAAAATAATACTTCACACTATGAGGTTATTTATTGTTCAGCAAAGTAGAAAACCTGATAAAAGGTTGTTTTCATTTTTCTGGCTATTTACTACTGATTTGTAAGCTTTTACTTTCATCAAGCACAGGCCAACTTTTACCCAACTGTGTCCGTTGAGAACAAAACATTTCAGTTTTATAATCGAAAAAAATTTGTTCCTATAAACATAACTTAATTTTATGAAATAAGAGAAATCAAATATGGTAATGTTTTCTTGACTTTTCTGGCATCAACTTATAGGAAGTCATTTCCAGTTAAACTTTCAGCTTGCTGGAAACCAGATGTCTGCGGAGCCCTGGGGAAGGACAACAGGCAGTGCTCAGAAATCAGGAGATTGAGCAGACATGCCACTGTCTCTGTTAATATTGCTGGGAGAGGAGCTTTTGCAGCTGTCAGTGAGCCCTCTCTGCCCAGCACACCTCACCGCCACCCTGCCTCACTCCACCAGGCCCAGCTGTGAAACAACACCTCGAACTGCTGAGCTGGGTGGCTGCACCATGGGATTCCCCTTCCCACGCACCAACACCTGTCCCACGTGCTGGCACAAGAGGTGCTGAGACACTGGCACGGATTGTCCAAAGAAGCTGTGGATACCCCGTCACTGGAAGTGTTCAAGTACAGGCTGGACAGGGCTTTCGGCAACCTGGACTAGTGGAAGGTGTTCCTGCCCATGGCAGGGGGATTGGAGCTAGGGGATCTTTAGGGTCCTTTCTGACCCAAACAATTCTGTGATTATAGTTCTGACAGCCATGTGTTGGTCCTCTCATAATCCCTGCACCACTTCCAATGCAAGTAAAAAAAAGATAAAGTAATAATTTACATTCAGCTGTCACCTAGAAAGCAACCACATATCCCTTAGAGTGACAAATGTCAGCTGTTTCACCAAGACCTTGCCTACAGCTCTCTCCCTCTCATTCTTCATACACAGCCAGTGATAATAGTCATATGGCAAACAGCTAAAAGGCTTCAGCCTGGGTCTGCAATCACAGCAGATGCTGGGTGTTCAGTTCAAGCAAGAGGAAGAATTCAAAGGAAGCAAATTTGAGAGAGTTTAATGCAATATTAGCCGTCCAGGAAAAGACATGCAGTCACCACAGTTCAGGCTTTTCTATTAAAATCTTATCCTAATGCTTCTCCAGAATCCCAAACTATATGAAATTAGAAAATTTAATTCTACACTACTCAAATGTAGAAATTAGAATTTATTCATGGAGCAGAGTAAATATCAAGTCTAAAACACAGAGAAAGATTCAAGCTTTTCTAATTACAGACAAAAGCCTAAACAGTAGCAAGAAAAATATTTAAAACTCAAAACCAGAGTGTTGCCTATTAGCAAAAGTACTGCTACAGTTTACAGTTATTGAACATTCCAGTTTAAGCCTGATAAAAAGTAATTTTAAGTATCATCTGAGACCTGACCAGTTTTTATAGGGTTTTTCTTCATTTTTAATTCATGGCTTTGGTTTAGTAGGTTTTAAATTTGTTACTGTACTTTCTATTTCAATTGTGAAAAGTCATTTCATGAGCAGGACAAAATTTTGGTCATCATCAACTTCTCAGTGCTCCAGGTGTATGTTCAGCTAGATGAGCTGTAACCTTATACTGTGTTGCAGGATGTTCTTTTGGCAAGGAGAAGCAGAATAAATTACTTTTAGGGTTTCTAACTGGCAGCATTACTGGCTGTATAAGAATGCAGGGTGGTTTTCTAAGACAGGGCAGTTGTTTTAAGAAAACAAACTCCTCTCTTTATGGTTTTACTCTTTTCAACAAATTTCACAAATGTTGATTCTGTTGCTCAGTATAATCAAAGCCTCAGCAAGATTCTTAGGATTTTTAAATTAAGACAAAATTTCAGTCTTATTTTGATGCAAGTCAGCAATCTGTTAGCACAATGGGTCATTGACTTTTCAAAACCCTTTCTCCCTGAAATAAGGGAAAACCTAAGAGACAACAGAAGGGTTTGCAGGGTCAAACAGCTTCTAAAAAATTTCCAGATAAGATTAGACAGGAAGAGATTTGACAGCTCTGCAATTTATAGCCATTAAAATGCAAGATATTATTTAGAACTTTGTCCACCAGAAGGAGATGATTCAGACAGGGAATTATGACTTCTGCCCTAGTCAAACATGTGGAGATAAAGAGTTAGATAAATTTTCCAGTAGAAAAGTTTAGTTTTGGCAAAGGTTTCCTTTCCTCTCTCTCTATCTCAGAACAAATAGGTAAAACCATGGTACAGGAGAAGACTCTGAAATCCCTCCAAAAATTGTTTGAAACATTTCATTAGAGTTATGCAATAATGTTTTTCCAGTAGAGATTTACGCTTCTCACATCACAGAATGAATGCGACGTTGAAAAGCACAATATCTTTTATAATGCAGTGGCACCATGATAAACCTCCTACTACTAAAACTTTTTGATCTTCAGGTTTCTCCAAAGAAACTTTATTCCATGAAAAAAATTCTACTTAAAACTCTACAAAATTCTGGTTTTATGAAAATTCTGAGTAGCTCTTAAGATGACTGGATTCCTGATTTCCCAAATGCCCATCACCCACAAATTCTTAATTCCATTTTCTACACTCTGTCTTGCTAATTAAATAACTCTCTTGCCTCTAAAGGCACAAAGCCAACAGAGCCCTTTCTGTGCCTTGCAGCAGCCAGACAGCAAAACCCACTAAACCTGACCACGATTTGACAATGACCTGCTTAGACCCAAGACCAGACTACGAAGAACACCGTTCTCTCTATGCTGACACGGCCTACAAGTGCTCTATTTCTGTATTTTGGTTATTTGGACAGTGCTTGGACTCCCCACTGCAGTTATATGCTAGGCCCAGTGCAGGCTGAAAGGTAAGGACAGGTTTCACCACCTGGTTTTCATTTAAAAAGGAAGAGTCAGCCATCCTCAGTCACCAGTAGGTAATGGCAGTGAGCTGCTTACACAGAGTGATATTTTTCATGTTGCTTTGCAAAGGAACAGGCAGGAAGGGCATTGGTGTTATCATCCTGACATTAGAGGAATGAATGAGGAATAGGGAGCTGAAGGAATTAGTCAGGGGAACCTTCTTCCATGATCAGAAAGGGCAAGAACTCTTAATGTCCAGTCCATGTTCTCAGGCTGTTTCACTGCCAGGACAATGTATTCAGACTAAAAATAAAAGTACATTTTTATTTCCACCAACAAAAAAGATGTTGCAACTGTTCACTCAAAATTAGTCATCTGTGGTCATTTCTACACCAAAGAATATATTTAGAATCAGGGTGGACATTTTGCCCATCAAACAGGATGCTACAATTCAGGTGGGAATTTGTACTTAGAAAACCCTTATGTCACACTGCTCAGGAGGTTCAGAGAGCCTTGAACTCTGGGCTACAGAGCTTGAGATGGGGGAAGTACAGATGACAATAAAACATCGTCCTGCATTTGAAGCAAGTCAAAGCTTTGAGAAATAATCCAATTGCAGGGAAGAAACCCTTCTATTTTATCATGATGTTGATCAGGTTTTTTTTAACTGACCATACTGTAAAAAATATTTTCTACTGACATTTGACAGAAGAAAAGAGAGGGTTTTATGACTAAAGAAAGTCAGTAAATCACTTCCCTATTCTTCTGCTGACAATATCTCTCTGTCACTCAGCAAGCCATTTTCCATTATTGCTACCACAGTAATGTAGAATCTTTTTTACTCCTTGAAAGGAATATTCATCATTCATAAATAACCCCTCAGTTGTTTCACTTTATCTCTTACTAAAACTGTTCCCTCCTAATCTCCATTTTTCTCGGGATTCTTGAAACTTTCATGTAATTCATTCTTGTCCAGAAAGATCTGTTAACTTTCTGCATCAAAATGTCAGAGACTTAGGAAAGTTTCTCCTGAAATGAGTTTCCTCAGTTCTTCAGCTCTGACCTTTTAAACTGTGAGGCTCTTTACCCATGATGTCTTTCGTGATCTCAGTGACTTTAGCTAAAATGTTCACTTCCAAGGAAAAGGAGTATTGAGCTAGAAAACCACTTTCTTCCTACTACAGGAATGCCTTCAAAAGATCTACTCAGGCCCTTCTGTTAACAGACTATTGACCATTATTTGATTGCCCTCTCTTTTGCTACCTTCCGTAAGAGTTGCCTTTGCCCAAGTTTCCCCTCACTTCTGGGTTAAACCTCAAAGACTTTCCTCATAACACCTTCATATACCAGAAACACCATTCTTTTCCAGTATTGTGTCTTATCCCAGGTGGAGAATTGGGGCTCTAAGCTTATTTCCACTCCTGCTACTGACATCATCAGTGGTGATGAATGAGAACAATTTAAAATCACTCTAGCCTGATAGGGAAAGTTCTATATTCTCACTATTATCCTGTGCACAGAAATAAGGTAAGAACCTGCTGCTCTGTGTCATTTGAAACTGAAAACAGCCCTTCACTCACTTGGTTTTATGGCATGGAAAAGGTACACATAGAGTTGTCATAGCAAAGTTCCAGGTTAATCAGTTTTGTCGAGGATTTTTCCTTCCTTTGTTGCACTGATCTTCCCAAGGAGTTTTACATTTCAGCTTGTGAAAACATACAAAGTATTTAACCTTTCCCAGATATGCCCTGCACGAAGAAGTTGAATTTGGCTATTTTTTTTTGCAAACAAAAGAGGCTCTTAACCTTTTAGCAGTCACTTGTAACAGACTAGAGTGTCTGTTAAGTACTAAACTCCAACACATGCTTGAAGAAGTAGCTTTATACCTACTGGTCTACAATCTACATTCCCATCAGACCTTGTTTGGGAAAACTTGAGAGCAGAATTCAGCTGGTTTAACCCCAGCTGGCAACTAAGTACCACACAGCTTCTCACTCAGTCCTCCATCAATGGGATGGGGAGAGAATCAGAAGAGTAAAGGTAGGAAAATTCATGGGTTGAGATAAAGACACTTTGACCTGTAGAGCAAAAGCAGCCCACATAAGCAAAGCAAAACAAGGATTTCATTCACTACTTCCCATCAGCAGTCATCTCCAGAACACCAGGGCTCCATTCTGTGTAATGATTACTTGGGAAGCCAAACATCACTCCCAACAACCCTGTGTTTCTTTTTCCCCAGCTGTACATACTGAGCAAGGTGCCATATGGTCTGGAATACCCCTGTGGTCAGTTGGGGTCAGCTGTCCTGGCTGTGTCCCCTCCCAGCTCCTTGTGCACCCCCAGGCTGCTCACTGGTGGAGTGGGGTGGGGAGCAGAAAAGGCCCTGACTCTGTGCACCCACTGCTCAGCAGTAACAAAAACATCTTTTGCATCAACACTGTTTTTTTCAGCACAAATCCAAAATACAGCTCCATACCAGCTACTTTGAAGAAAATCCTGCCCTAGGCAAACTCAGCACAAGGAGTTTGCATTGCCATCCTCTCCTTAAGAACTCTTGATGGATCATACTTCCATGGCCTTTTCAAACCATCTGTATTTTTGGCCTTCAAAATACATTCTACATAGCACATAATTACATTGCTGACACTGCCTTCAAAGTTATTTTTGTTCAGACCTTCTACATTATTTCATTTGGCCTTCAGGTTCTTGTCCTGACTGAAAACATCATGCACTATATTTTTCCTGAATGACAATATATCATTCCAAGCTCATCGCTGAGCACATTCGGTTAGGGGAAAATTCTTCCTCATGTTCATTACTTTGCTTTTACTAACATAGAATTATTTTGCCACTTTCTTGTTCTGAAACTCAGGATGGTGCAGTCCTCCTGCTCCAGTATCAAGTCTTGATTCTGTCTTTCCACTCACCCCTTTTCCCTATTGTTATGAACATTGAGTTTTGCCTCTTGCCCAAGCTGATTTTCTTTCCATGATAAGTGACAGCTTAGTTACTACAGAAACCTCTGGCCAAAATAAACCAAAAGGGGTGTTTAGGAAACTAGCTATACCACAGTATCCAGGTCATTTTCCGTTGCAAATACATATATTTGCTTGTATAAAAATGAAGAATTGCAACTTCTCCCCAAAAGGACGCATTAAAATGAACAGACATACAATTTGGATAACAAGTAGCAGCTATTTTCCACGGGTTTGTGGTTTTAAAACTGCAATCAGTAGTTCAATAATTTTGCATTTTCTTTCTTCTTGAAATCTTGGTCAAGCATCCCCAATATAGGCACTTGCCACTCAACCTTTTTAGGACTTTATTGCTTCCCTTTTGGGAAGGGAGCGGTAGACCTTCTTTTACCTCCCTCTTCCAGTAAAAGAAGCCTGTTTTTTCCACTTCCAGTAAGAACAGTCTGTTCTTTATCAAATCACAAAAACCTGTGTGGGAGTGAAAAAACAGCAAAAATAAGGAAGAGGGCACGGTAAATTAAAAGCAGCTAAGTATGCATACCATAGAAAAGAAAAGCCATATAAGTTGAAATTACCTTCTTGCACTTTGATGGCAACTTTTCACAAACTTTATACAGAAATCCACTGTGCGTTGGGTTTCTGATGGATTTTCTTGGGCTAACTCTGGCTTTGATACTTGACAAGGAGACAGCCATTTGCAACGTTCCAGGAAGGTTTGGTAGAAAGATAAAGATATCTCTGTGTCCTTGTAGCACTCATAACAAAGATAAGGAGTTTTGAACAGAATCAACCTCTAACCCCTAACAGGATAACCATCCATCTCAGCCCCAGCTGCTAGGCTGAAGCGGGAAGGTTCAGTGCTTCTTTCACACAGAACTACCCCCACACCCTTAGATCCTTTGACAAATCTATGTCCAAATATGTGTTCTCACTAATTACATTTAGTTTCTTTTTCTCTCATTTTATATGCCTTATTTTTTCCACAGTGCTTGGCTAAACTTGTGAGATTATCTGAAAAGCAGTGGAAAGGTCGATAGGGTGCTGTTGGCATCAGAAGCAGGCTCACCCATTGATGAGATCTGGGATCCACTCAACGAGAAATAGGATGTTGTATGTAAGGTGGAGAAGGTGACACCTGTAACACAAAAACTACCCCACCACAGCTCCCAAAACATACAGGAAAAGCCATACACAATATAAGGAAGTTGTTCTCTAGGTACAATTCTTACAAGCTTCCCACCAGACACAAAAACATTTCTTAACTAAGCGCACAAATCCTTGAAGTTAACAAGGGTAAAGTTGTAGTATCTGAATTATGGGGGTAAAATTAAAATAAGTTCTCACTTATAATTAACTGGATGACAATTGCAAGTGGGACAAATCCTGACCTTGTGGTCTGAGCCTGCTCACTGCTGTCTTCTTGCCTGTCTTGTATTGCACACCACTCCTTTAAAAGAACTGGTTCTGTTCTGCTCAGATAACCTGAATGCACACACGGCATGAGGGCTTTGAGGGACTCTTCCTCTCATAGGATGATAATTAGAGTGCTATTAAGCTATGGGGGGAAAGGCTAGGGTGGAAAGAGAAGTGTTTGGGATTTTTTGGGAGTAATGGAGGGATGGGAGGTAGCAGGAGGGTGTTCAGCAGGGGTAGCTTATGGAGTTTTTATGTGGGAAAAATACAACTGTTCAACTCCAGTATACACAAATCTGGATTAAAATTGTTGAGACCACTGAACTGCAGACACCCATAAACATCACTGTATTTAGATTAGGGAGAATATACCTAAATCTCCTTTCTCTTTAGACTAAAGGGATTATCTAACCCTATGAGCGTAGCCATGTGAAAGAGAAAGGCAAGGAAGCAAAAGGAAAACTTTGGTGGTTGTTGTGTGTTCAGACCCGGAGCCCTCAATAGTTCACAGAACAGTAACTGAAGTGGGCAGTGCAGGTTTCTGGCTCTCTGATCACCAGAGAAAAAGATGAACACTTAAGAGAAACAAATTATATAAGCAATATGAGTGCAAGTAAAGTGATTTGGGAAAGGGCAGCTTTCTCTCTACTCACTGCTGATGAAAGCTGGCAGTCAGCAGCCAGAAGCTCTAGGCACTGCCTGGCAGATTTCAGAGAGCTGTGCCTTTGAAGAAACTGCAAACATGTAGTGAGTGACAAGAGCAATCAGTCAGAAGAAAGCATGTATTACATTTTATCAAATCAGAGTGTGCTAACCATTCCAAGAGCACCTCTAAAATAAAAAATATCCAGAGCATTAGGATAAACACCTCAAAAAGCATTGGTGATAGACATTAAAATGACTTGTAGCACAGAGGCATTTGCTTTAGACACAGGCTGCCATGAGACATTTCAGGCAAAAGTTAAAACTAAAAAAAATATATATAACTATGTCAAACTAGTTCTGGTCTTAGAGGCAGCAACAGAAGTGCTAGTGACAGTGAGCATCCACCAGATTCGCAAGGATCTCTGCCTTTCTTTGTCAGAGCCCATGTGCATGCACACATCAGTGCTTCCACCTGAAGACAGCACAGAGTTGAGAGCAGCTGAGCTTAGCACCTTCTCCTATTTGAGAGTGCATTCCAGGCAACGAGGCAGGGCCAGTCAAGCAGTATAAACCAAGGGTTTGTACTCTTAGCATCAAGTCCAAAAAGCTATTTCCAGAAGTGGTCATCTACTACTTAACTAAGCAGGGCATATCCTTTGTCAATGCTCTGGGAAGCCAGTAAATGCATTTAATGTTAGAGAGACCACACACCCATGGTTTCAATGGCTGCTTCTTCTTCAGGTCACTTTAAATAAAATAGAATCATTAAATAGTTTATGTTGGAAGGGACCTTTAAAGATCACCTAGTCCAACTCCCCTGCAACAAGCAGGGACATCTTGAACTAGATCAGGTTGCTCAAAGCCCCATCCAGCCTGACCTTGAATGTTCCCAGGGGCATCTACCACCTCTTTGAGCAACCTGTTCCAGTGTTTCACCACTTCGCTTGTAAAAAAATTATTCCTTGTATCTAGCCTGAATCTACCTTGTGTTATTTCAAAGCCATTACCCCTTGTCTTATTGCAACAGGTCCAACTAAAAAACCTGTCTCCATCTTTCTTATAAGCCCATTTAGGTATTGAGAGGCTGCAATAAGGTTCTTCCCAGAGGCTTCTCTTCTCCAGACTTAACAGCCCCAGCTCTCAGAGCTTATCTTCATAGGAGAGGCATTCCATGCCTTTGATCATTTTCATGGTCCTCCTCCAGACCCACTCCAACAGATCTGTATCTTTCCTGTGCAGAGGATCCGGGAGCTGGATGCAGGTGGGTCTCACCAGAGCAGAGAAGAGCAGCAGAATCCCCTCCCTCACCCTGCTGACCACTCCTCTCTTAATGCAGCCCAGGGCACAAGGAACTTTCTGGGCTGTGAGTGCACATTGCCAGCTCCTGTCCAGCCTCTCCTCCACCAGCACCCTCAAATCCTTCTGGGCAGGGATGCTCTCCATCTGTTCATCCCATGTTGATAACCAGGCATGGCCCTGACCCAGGTGTAGGACCTTGCACTTGGCCCTGTTGAACCTCATGAGGTGCCCAGGAGCCCACTGCTGGAGCTTGTCCAAATTTACTGCAGGTGCATTCAGTCCCATCATGTCATTGACACGGGCATTAATGGTCCTAGTCCCAGTGCAGACCCCTGAGGGACACCTCTCCTCCCTGAATAACAGTGATGTGATTTCCCCAAGCTCAGAGAACGTGGAGGAGGGAACAGATCTGAGCAGTCCAGACAGTGCCTCATCAGTGAAGGTGGATTCTAATAAATTAATAAACACTAATCAGGTTTTCCTCAATCACTCTGCAACACACCTATATCCTTTCCCATTTCTCTTTGCCTGGAGTAAGTTTTGGGCCTTTCTGTAAATAATTAATAGAGGTCAATTTTATTTCTAAAGCTTTTCTAGCCTTATGTTCTGTATATGCTATGGCAGTACCTCAGGAAAAAAAAAAAAAACAAACCAAATTTGGAATGCAGCATAGGGAAGAGGAAAGAGTGAATGCAGTTTGCAGGAAGGCTGAATGTAGGACATCCCATGAATAATGGATGCCAAAAGGCATAAACTGAAGAACCGAGACTTGCACAACTCTCCTGGAAAGTTCAGCATTTTCCTTTCTTCCTTTTTACAGCAGTGGTAATAAATACCTCCTGTTCAAATATTCATTAAAATAATTTATTTTTCTTATCTTGAAACCATCTCTTCAAACAGGTACTTTGCAAAACCACAACCTCAAAATTTTCCTCCAAGCTGAGAGCCAAGAATCAATAGGGATACTCATTGGAATGTTTCCCGTTCAGTGGGCATGCAACAGGAACACAATCCATATCCTTATTGTTGTTTCTTATTGTCTTATACCTTAACCTCAGCAGATTTATTCTATGTAACTATAATTGCCAGAAATGGTCTTTCAATCTGCTACTACACAAAGGTGTTTGAAGGTAAAAGAGCAAGGATGGTATATTTGTTTAGCCAAAAGCACATTAATTTTCAAATTACCACATTCTCTGCCATACTGAGAGGAGTGACTTACAGGAAAAGAAGGCAGTTCTGTGCAGGCAGCACCCCAAAATTCTGTGCATTTACCAATTTAAGCAGCCATATTCCTAACGAGTAAAGTGCATCTCTTCTCACCCTAAGAGCAAGCCAGCTGTCCTATCTCATGGTGAGGCACACTATGCCCTGTGGTCAAGTAACAAAGTATTACTTTGTTTGTAATTTCCATTGCTTAAATTCAGAAGCATGGGAGGAGAAACAAACACCACCAAGAGCCAGACTAATCTGCTTAAGGAGGAAAATCCACTAAAATCAGTAGCTAAACTAAGCAATTCTCCCATAATCTCAGCTGCAGAAAGACTCGTGAACCTGCTGTCAGTGGAAAGCAGTTCGGAGATCCTCCCTTTCCATCTGTGCACCCAGCACACCTCAGATGAGCATCACAGTGATGTAGACAAGAGGTGCCACCCCAGTTGCTCCCAGTAGAGCCTGGCCACCCTGGGTTGCTGATCACCACCACACACTGTTGCTGTTGCCCCATCCTTGGACCTGCTGGCGTGCTCAGCCCCAGCCCAAACCAGCTCTGCCTTGGTTCACTCCAGGGCTTCTGGTTCAGGGTGCTGTCACGGGGAGCAAAGGCAGCAGGTGGCTGAACACCTCCCCTGTTCCAAGCCCTTCTCTAACCTATGGGGAGATAGCTATTTAAAGATCTTGCTCAGTGGCACGAACTCAGCAGTCCTCTCACCCACCCACCAGCATCACCTCCCCAGGGCAGGAGCTCTGGGATTACATCTGCGCAGATGAAGAATTAAGTCTTCCTTTAAAACTTGCTTCCCATGAGTTTCTTGGTGCAAATTTCAACTCTTTTTGGCATATAAGAAAGGTTAACTGCAGCTGACAGTATAGTCCTGTTTACCTTGAGTGCTTGGAGTGAATTGAGACATAGGAGAAAGGGTTTTCAGACAAGTTTTTTTGCTGTTTTTTAATTAACACTCATGCCACCAGCTGTGCTAGTCAGGACAGCTTACAGGACCTCATTTACTGGGTCTGATACTGCAAAAGCTGTGTATTTCTAAGAGTTCTAAGATCAGGAGGTACAAGATTATGAAAGTCAGTTTTATGGGAGAACATTTACATGAGCATTTAGAAGTGTTTGGGAAGAGCTTTTCAACGTGTCAGAACAACGTGAAAAGTAAAATTAGTGACAATTTGTTTGTGCGCTTTGCATTTTTATGATGCAAGAGCTTTCAGATCTGTACTGTTTACATTTCTATTATCATGACAATGCTCTGAAAATTTCTTCAATTCCAAGTGCAGAAAGAGCAGCCTGCTTGGGTCAGAGTACCTCAAAAATCTCTGCAGCTTTTTATTCTTCTCACATGGGCATGAACTCTGCTTCCCAGCTAGTGGCTGCTTTCTGTGTCTGCTGAACACCCAGACACAGCTCACTTCCACAACTGCACATGAGAAATAGCTCAACCACACAAGTCTAACACAAAGCTACACCTTGAGTTTGAATTCCATGTATGTCCCTATTGTCCCAGTCACACTTTAAACAGCCGTTAAAAAAAAAAAAAGTGATGGAGGTACATGGCACTTTGTTCAGTTTCTTTAAAGCTCCTATTGACTTTCCTGAGCTCTGGGCCAGTCTTGATTTTATTGTCAATTTGCAGCCATTTTCCACAGCCTCCCCCTCTTGCCTCCGAACTTAGCTGTAGGGAGTGACTTTTCTCTTCTTTGCTTCATCTAAGCCTCCAACCCTGCCTTATCCCAACACTTATTTTTTTCTTTTAGTTTGAACAATAAAAAAGAGCCTGTTCATGTTCCACTTTTTATCCTGTTTGATACCTTGGCCTTCACCAGCCCAGATATAATGGCTGGACACAGTGTAATAACTTTCAGTGACATTTAAAGGTATGTTTCTGTGAGTATTAGGCAGTTTAAATGCTGGAAAGTAGAGGCAGTTTAAAACAATTATTTTCATTTTTCCCCAGAAAATCTTTCCAAATTACAACAAGCGTAAAAGAAATAGGCACTACAGAAGTGTAACAGATCCTAAAGGAGCAGTTATAACCACCTTCTGAATTTGTAAATAGTGTAATCTTCTTTCTCTAACTTTTCCTTAAACTACCAAGTAGAATTGAGGGAATAATTACATCCCAGAAATTTTCAGTACTGACACCAGTATGCTAAATTTTACATGACAGCATGAATCTTGTTATAAATTAGCATATTTCCAACTCCTACTGAGCTTTTCTATGAGAACAGGTAAGCTTAAAAGTAATTGGTTTTTCAGTTTTTCTAAAGAGACCAAAAACACGTTTATCATGAATGAATAAAATATTGGACATACACAATTCTGTGCTTTTCTTTTCCTCATACAGCATTCCCACCAGAATTCATCTGAAAAGGTAAATGTTCCAGCACTTCACAGATGCAAGGTGCTGCTCACCCACTGAATTGCTCTGTCCAGGGAAGAAAAGCTCAGCTTCCAGCTCAGATCCCATGGGAGGCACCACAGGGTTCAAGAGTCAAAACTTTCAGCAGGGGCAGAGCCAGTCGGATCCCCAGAGAAAACTTAATTTCTCAGATAAGCACAGCTATGCACTTCCAGCTGGGAAGGTATTTGCTGACACAGCCCAGTCTAAATATTTGACTCAATCTGCTATGAAATCTACAAAGAAATGGCGCATTAAGGTTTCAGTTTGGCTTTGGAGAGGAGATCAATGCCATTCAATCCCAAAATTATTTCTTGCATAACTTCAGAACTACTGCTGAGGTGTTCTGCCACTCAGAAGTAGAAAGCTGAGCCAACCCAGTCAAGCAGATGCCTACTCTGTTCTCTAGGGGGGATTTCATTACCCTCATTAAAGAAACACTTCCCACTAGTGAGTTGCATGATGCAATTACATCTGTTGTATCAAAAGCAGGGGGATGTTCTTTCGTCTTCCTCTTGGGTCACTCTCTCCCCAGAAACAAATCCCAAACTTAATTCTGCACTGGTAGAAACTTAAGACCAAAGGCAGGTAGAAACACATTCTCCAGTGTTCTTTCAAAGGTGTCCCTGTTTGAGGACACTTTAGTTTAAAAAGCATCTTTCACATCTTATGCTGGATATACAGTGACACCTAGAAAACCTTCAGCCAGGAAGGAAGCAGCAATGCCAGGAACAGCACGAGGAAAGCCTCCCTTAAAGGAGTAGGAACTCCCATAGACTTTAGGTCAGCAAATTTCAGAGGAGCAAAGAGGAGCATCTGACATAAAATTTGAATCCCATTGTCTCTAATGTCAAGTTTCCATTTTAATCTATACCCAGCTGCCTACGCTGTTGAGAGGACACCAAAAAAATCTTAGACAATTTTTGTTCAAGCTACTGCCCTTTAGGGACATTATTTAGCTTAATTTCAGGTGCTCCACTTGCAGTGGAAAGGTCAAACTCTCTAGTGATAGAATTACTTCTGGTATGTGGAGATTCACACACTTCACTGGAAAAATTTAAGTGAAGTGGACATAAGAACAGGTATATGCCTGGTGAGTCTAGGCTTCTGAAATGATGTGTCTCTGATCCAGCCACTGGCAGCAGCAGAAAACACAAATGCTGACTACTCAGTAACAGTTAAAATGATCGTTTTTCAAGAATTTTGAAAGAAAGTTCTTTATCTGAATGGCCAAGTATTTTGTACAACATCCCCCATAACAACTCAATAATTTGTAGGTCAAGTACCAACAGCTCATTGCTTCAGCAGTCACTGAGGCTCTGCCATCTGCTTAGACCATCACAAGACATGAAGCTCCCACCATGAACCAGCTTTTTGCAGTACCTGACAGAGAAGCCTAGGAAGACCATGTACCATCACCATTTCAGGTGGCTTTCACTGCATCAGTTTCTGCAGATGCAGGTAAAGTTGTGGGATGCAGCAAGTACTACGTGGCTCAAAGCTTCAGCTGGGAGTTGCTGTCCTGTGCTCTGGTTTGGCTCTTCCTCGTGAAACTTCTCCAGCTGCAGGGTGCAGCAGAGTTGTGCTGGCACTGGGCTGGTACTTTTTGGCCTTCCCCCAAAGGGTGTTCAAGTACGTCAAATTCACCAGCTTTCAGAATGATACAGGGGCATTGCAAAGCACAGATTTCTGATCACCAAAGCCTCTTATTTGATATCCTTCTGTGAGCCCTGCCTTGCTGCCCTATACTTTTGGATCAATTCCTACAGATACCTGAAATGCTGCTGCCTTGAGACACATGCAAAATTAACCTGAGACACCTGAGCAGGATTAGCTGTGGCAGCAGGAAAGTAGTAGATGAGCAGCAGTTTACAGAGTCCCTGAACCAGCAAATTGCTGTCTGTTGAACACTATGTCCATGATGGATACCACAGCTTCATTAAGAAGCCACATGCTCCAGTCTTGTTTCACAGCACAGGGATCTTTTGCTTGAGCTCTAATTAAACTCACATCAGTCTGCAGCTCAAACAGCTGTGGTAAATAGGGCTCTGCTCAAGTTACCAGGCTTCTGCTGGCTGCTGAGGCTTCCCCTCCCTTGTTAAATGCTTAATACTGCCCAGCATTTTTTTCCCTTATTAAAATATTAGATGAGTAACTGTTTAGAAGATTTGGAATTCATTACACAGCAAATGCTTAAGAATCTTAAACAGCTCACAAAAACCTAGCTGCAACTTTCTCATAAGCTCCAAATCTATGTTTTACACCTTCTGATAATCCTCTCAGAGCAGCCCGCTGCAACAAATTTGAAGGCATCTAACACAATATTAGCTTGCAACTGGTGACAAGTAGTGAGAAAAATGCACCAGCTTCTTCCTGCAGTGTGAGTTTGCGTCCTTCTCTTGTGAGGAGAGGAGAATCCAAGCAGGCAGATTGGTATTACACAGATATCCTGAACACAAAGACCCAGCAAGAAAGTGACACAAGTTGTCCTCTTGAAATCACAGTGAGCAGCACAAAGCTGTTGTGCCATTTACCCTTCCCAGCTGCTGTAAAAAATCCAATCTAGAAGAGGGATTTTACACTTAAGCCATCTCATCAGGGTCTCCCACAAGCAGGGGATTCTGCCTCATGTTGCCACCCATTCCTTGTGTTTCTCAGCAAGACACAAGCAAATTCCTTCAAGAGGAGTGCTCCTGTTAAACATGGAAGTGACCAGTCCAGGGCAGTCTCATCTGTCCATGCCTTCATTCTATGTCACAGATCAGAGCTTCATTGCTTGTGGTCTCCAGACTCCACAGGATCATGAACATCAATGCTGCGGTGCCTGCAGCATGCTACACACTTTTTAGCAAATTTCCTGTGTCTTCAAGCAATGACAGAGAACTTTGCAAGACCTTTACTGAACAAGCAGTAAAACCAGTAATGTGGACAGAATGTGACTCAGATGGTCATGGATGCTTTCCTTGGTTTGCTAGGTCAGGCAGCTTTGTTTCCTTTAATGTTTCCTTTCTTGGCAATTCTAAAATCAATGGAAGTGGTTTAGAGAGCTGTACAAATAATGCATAAAGTTCTGCCCATCCACGGAGATGTTATAGCATACTTTTTTGCAGCAATACTAACATACCAAATGTAAGTCAACAACTGTCAAGCTTCAGTAAAACTGTGCAGGATTTAAAAAGTCATGGTTGCAGACCTTGATCTGCAAGTGGATCTT
The DNA here is from genome assembly GCA_014706295.1 of Lycocorax pyrrhopterus obiensis. NCBI lineage: Eukaryota > Metazoa > Chordata > Aves > Passeriformes > Paradisaeidae > Lycocorax > Lycocorax pyrrhopterus. The sequence continues at coordinate 27,061,307 of JACSVZ010000008.1, forward strand.
GTGTAACAGTCAGGCACTGTCTTACTTACTTGAAGATAATGTTTAATTAATCCCACGAATATGAGATAAGGTACTTCGCAAAATTATTTCCAGATCAGCCAATGCACCTTTATGATGGAGAATGTAATTTTCATTACCATTTTTCTCTGGCAGAGGCAATAGAGATCGATGCTCAGAAAGAGGAGAGCTGTCACTCAGTGTTGTATGAACACAAAAGATAAACCCTCCACACTATAACTTGACAAAAGGCAAAGACAAAAGAATGAGGTCAGTATTCAAAGACCAGAACTTAAACATACAAAGCAAGCTCATTTATTAGACAAGCAATTATTAGACCAATAAGACAACTTAATGAAGTGCGCTGTCCTGCGAGTACACAATTTGCTTCTAAATTATAAGGTCTGTAGTGAGGACGTGTTTGCTTAGCCCTTTCCCACCTATTGAGCAGTGTTTTATACACCTCTGATGCTTTACAAAGGAATAAACAATGGTGATAAATCCATTTGAGAAGAAATTAACTCTATCCCAGCTGAATCCAGGACAATGTCATTTCCTATTCTTGTCAGGGTAGAGAAAGCAGGACAAATAGAGCTTTTTATTCTGCCTCCCCACCCCTTGCCATCCACTTGGTTTTCACTCCAATGGAGGCTGTAATTGTGTCGATCAGAAAGAAAATACAGAAGACACTCCATGTTAACCAACTCTAAAACAGTAATTCGTCTACTTGGATGTTTGATTGTCCAGTTCCTTCTCACTGAGTAGATGTGTTTGGAAAAGAGTTGCATTAGATGGGACTAATTTAGTTTATTAAAGAAAATGAGCATTTAGAATCAGTTCAGAGGTGAAATGCTAGCTTCAATCTCTGATTACTCAAAGTGCTCAGAAAAGCACATACCTACATTAATGCCCATAGGCTGTGATTGCCAGTGATTGGTGTCATGGTGGTGGGGAATGGGCACTAACCTACATTCTTAGAGTAGAATCAATAATGATGTGCAAAGTTATCATAATAGCATTGCTGCAAATATCTGGAACCTTCACAGTTCCTTTGCAAGTTTACACAGTCCAGAGCAACTATGGGTTATGGCACAGAAAAGGTAAATTTACATCACGTCGAGAGCACAGGAATAAAAGCCTTTTTTCCTAATAATATTGTCTGCATGAGCTCTACACTTCCATTTAGTTGCCCTTACAAGTATCTTGAAACACTTCAATTTTAAGTAGGACATCATGCTTTATAAGACCAAAGTGTTTTGTTCAAATACCATTTAAATTATTTTAAAACTCAAAGGTCACTTTGGAGAAAAACCAAAAAGGGACTGAATCTTTCCCAACGGAAGTTCACCAAACATGTTTCTCTGCTTCATTTTCCTCAGAATGGCATTTGGCAACAAATTCATTCTCTCCCAGAGCTCCCAGCTATCTCATGCTTCAAGGCTTTTTTTCCAATGACACCAGAGAAGTGATTTCCTAGTAAGGTCCAGCTGCCAGCACAGCCACAGACTGGGCAGGTACTCCTAGCTCCAGTAGCTTTCCCAGTCAGCCAGCAGTCATTTGTAGGATTAAAGTAAAACTTTCAAAGTTGTTGGAGTTTTTCTTTATTTCCCCCAGGATCCACAAGACAGGAATTTTAGGAGCATAGGAGATTTTTTCAAAAAATATCAGCCTGAACACCTTCCAGTAACTTCTCTATAGACCCAGAAGCCCAAGATCAATGAAACAACAAAACACTGAGACACAGCCAAACAACAGCTTTGGTAAATAGACCTAAGTAAAATCTCTGAACTGTAGAAACGTGTCAAAAAGCATATAAGGAATTTTGTTTGTAAACATTTTAATCATACCACAGAAATCTACTCAAGAGTATCTTTATTGGAGTCCAAGTTCAACTAATATATGAGCTTGGTTCTGTGCATTACTCCCCACAAGCCTGACACAGCCCATTAACCATCTAATACATTAGAAACTGTTTTCTTGTACCCAGCTAAAGCCACAATGTGTTTTTACTAGAAAAAAGTTTGTTCTGTGCTCACTTGTAAACATACCAGAAGATTGAATGGGCTCTGAGAAAAGTGGTAATTTTAGTACAGCCACTCAAGACCACTACAACTAAAATTAAATACCCTTGCCAGAAATTTTTGGAACACTCAGATGAAAGCAGCAAGTAATGTCTATGTTACTACCACTAATTTCATATCACCTCTTTTTGCTTGTCACAATTTCTATTTAGCAGCAAGGCCACAGTGTCAGTACAAGAAAAACAGGGCCCTGGGAGGCACAGCAAGTCCTCAGTAAGTATCTTGTGAGGCACATCCACCTTGGGGTTCTGTACCAGTATGTTCCTCACAAAGGTGATTCCATGATTTTCAAGAATGCGTTTTTCTGTTAATTTTACAAGCTCTGTTTGCTGTCAGAACTCTCCCTTAATAAAATACGAGAAACATTCCAATGCTCATACCAAACCTCTAGTCTCTGCACCAGCCTCTGGAGCAACCACTCCATTAACACCTTCATCCCAGTCTTCAAGTCAGTTGTGCAAAGACATTTGAATCCTTTTAGTGGCACACATGCCAGAAAAGTAAGCACTTTCAGGTGTATAAAGTTTTGAACTGTCTTTGCATCTCAAAAGGTAACAGCACCAAGCAGGAAGATTCATGTTCATAAACCATGAGTGAAATATGTGATCAAATGCTCAGAAAAATTCACTTGCAGTAGTCTGTCATTCTGACTCACATTGTCAGCTCTTTCAATTCCATTTACTTTGGCTTATAAAGAACCTCACCAAAATTACTGCATTTAGAAGCCCACCTGATTAGACCATATGCTAGATGCAAAATAAAATCCACCTTGGAATTAATGACTCTTCTCCTCAAAGTCCTTGCCACCATAGCTTGAATTCCAAAAGCATGTTGTTTCTGAGGGTACAGGTACGTTTTGATAGGGATTTTCCCAGGAAGGCTTGTATTCTTCATCTCTATAGTCACAAAATCTCACCTTTTAGATCTTTTACTCTTCCTAGAAATTTGTTTAAATCATTACTGCAAAAAAAATTTATGCCTTATTCTCAGTCTGATAAACAAGTGATCTGTAAAGTGTAGGTTAGAAACAGTGTTGGCAAAGACAGACTGTTAATTTTCACCTTCTTTTCATTTTCACACACTAAATGATGCCGCTTCAGTGAAGAAACACTGAGCAGAAATATTACTAGGTTGGAACTTTTTAACATAAGAGTTCACTTCAAACAGAGACTAGCACAAGTGTGGCTGCTGCTTTCAACTGAAGGAGCACTAAAGTAATTCCTAGCTGTTTTCACTAGATATAGAGAAAATCAGCATTAAGCTATGAGCTTGCAAACTGCTGATAAAACGGATTAACTTGTAAAAGGCTCATTTCTGCTAAATCCTGTTGCTTGTCACTGAACTCCTCGTGTGTCTGCACGTTGAGTCTTACCTTCAGACCTAACACTTCAGGCTTTGCTCCCTGCAGCAAAGAGGAAGAGGACAAAGGTTTTGGCCTTATGTTATTTACTTCTTGCATCTATTACTGTGCCAACTACAGATTTATTCCTTGTCTTTTTACTGCAGTCTCAAAGCACACCACAGCTACTGAAAAGACACCATTTTGCCAAAACAACCACAGAACTGATGACATGGTTATAAGTTGCAGGAACTAGGAACTGAATCCAGATGTCCTAGATTTTGCTTCTAAGAATATCTCTGTTTTCCTTTACATCTGAGGTTTTTTTCTCATCATGACTAATACTGCAGTCTTACCATCTTCTCTTTAAAGCTGCCACATGTGAGAGAAGAGGTTCCAGGAACAAGCATCTCTTAACAGTCCAGGGAGAACTACAACTATTCTTTCCAGCTATCTTAGGACACAGGTTAGAGTCCAGAAGAGCAGTAGAGCTGAGGTGACACAAACATTTGTGCATAAAATCTCAGCAGCTCAACATCTTAAAGCTGCCATTCAGTGGTTGCTGTATCTCACATCGACCAAGAAATGCAGCATGGCTGACATCTTCAAGTAACAGACTGAAGCACTAAACACTTCATCTGCTTCCCTAAAAAGCTGCAGTAGGACAAAGTTGAAACTCTCCAGCTTCAAAAACGTCCTGCAAGGCCCACACATCACATGCCTTCTAGGGACCACTGCTATAATTTAAGAACTTGAGCTCACGGTCAAAGGCACAAAACCTCCAGATCTAGAGAAGGTGAAAAAGTTCATAATGCTTTCACCAAGCCTGAGCATATTCCAGTTCAGAGCTCCAATGCCAGCACAGAAAGTACATTCAGTGATCCTGATGCCACCTGCTCTTGTCAGTTTTGAGGCCTTTGGTGTTCTGCAAGTTAGCTAGTTTTGTTCAATAAAACTGAATTTTTTTCTGCTACTACAAGCTCACAATGCCTAAAAGGAATGTTCCCCCAGAACTCTTCTGATGGCACAGGCATTTCACAATTGTTTCCAGTTTGGGGGGAAAACTGATTGAAAAGATCCATTGCCATTGTCTTCCTGCAAAAACTGATGGGAAATGACTAATTCAGGGTTGCTCTGCCTCTGTTCCAGATAACATCCATGTGACCCATATCTGGCACATCACACAGTTATGTCTTCTACAGTTGTGAACATTTGAACAGAGCAGAGTGTGGATGTGTGGCCAAAGTGAGGGGAAAAAAGCCACAAGGGTGCCATAGCCCTTAGCTTATTATTATTAGAACATCATGAAAATGAGTAGTGAAAGCCCCACAAAAGAGAGATGAAGCTTCCAAATAAAAGGTACACTGATGCAGAGAGCCCGAGGCTAACTCCAGCTGACCTGGACTCAAAATGGGAAGCAGCAGGCTAATGTTTCCTCTGCAGCCTGTCACCAACACATGGGCATCATCTCAGCGTTGCCAGAGAAGCAATTTGGCAGGCTACCCTTACCGTGCATTTGTTATCATCTGCCACCTGCAGGTCATCCCTCCCTTCCATTTACAACACACTGATGCTCACTAAAAGTTTTCCTAGTCTTGACTGATACGGCTGCTACCAGGGGTTTTTGAGCTAAATTAGCTGTCTTTGCTCTATTCAGCCCTCACTGAGATTCCTACCAGCTGTGGAGATGGTAGTTGCTCCAAGACCACTGGTAGGGATACTTTTTTTTTAAAGCAGTTAAGTTTGAATCATTAAGGTAAAATATTCCTACATGCTGCAGAACAAGGAAGTTACAGTTTTGAGTAGTTAACTACCACTTTTTCTATTTTTAATATCACAACTCATATCCCGCCCTTCTAATATTCACACTAATTTGGCCTCCACTGAAACACAATGCTCTTAAGGGTCCTCATTCCATCTCCTGGCTTTATTAGAATTAACCTTTATAAGAAAGGCATGAGCCTTTCTGACAAAACTTTTTCAAAGGGTGGTGATTTTAATCACCAAACTCCAGCTATCTCAAATGATTCATGTGTACATTACAGGCTAAGCAATATTAAAAATACCTCCTCCCCAAATCCCCTCTACTAGGCTTACTACTGTCAATAAAATGAGAGTAGTGGGGCCCATGATTTAAAACTGCACAGTAAAAAAGATTCAGAAAGGGAAAGAAATATCAAAACTAAGCTTATAACCCATAAAAACCTCTTAGGAAATGAATGAGCAGTCAACTAAACTGTGCTAGAACGAAATTCCAACAGTAAATACAGAAGCTATGTGACAGAGAGGTCTCAGCTGCAGGAAAATAGCCTTGCTGGGTTATTCCACCCTTTTATCACAGTGATCTTCAGGAGGGCTGACAGCGCTGCAGTTCCTCCACTTGCACAGTGCTTTAAACTTATGCCCACCTCAAAGATCCTATGGGAAGGCTGGGCACCTTTTAAGATCCTTTTGTTTTAAGCTGTGACTTCACACAGCTTCCAGCTCGACTAGAAACTTTTTAATATAGGCAGCATTCTTTCGGTAGCTGTAACTCTTTGATACATGGATACATAGAAGCCTTTTGCCTTTTACGTGGTGAAAATTCATAGGAGCTGCTTTAGCACAGACAGGAAAGAAAGTAGTATTGATTTAAGCACACTATCCTGCTTCACAGTTCCATCACAGTTCCCAAATTTGTTCCTTCCACCCATCCCTCCACCAGTTCCTTAAGTCTTACAGGATACTTTGTTTCCCCTGGTCAATACTATTGCTTTGCACTGAGGTAAAACGTGTCCTTAAAGCTTGACAAAACAATCTTTCTTTAAACAGCCTTGAAGACAGGCTTATCTTTTCTTCAGCTTCTCTTTACCCAGCTGCTAGCAGCATTGCTTATTTTAAATCCTGAAGGCACAACTCCCACCCCTGGGAGTATGAATTGTATGAAACAGGCACTGAAATCTTAGTTTCCTCTTACTGTCCACTTTTACCTTACAGTGAAGTCATACAAGAAAAAAAACTTCTTAACTTGGGTCCAAGAACTTTCCCTAGTAGTAAACTAAAGGTTTATAAATTAGATTCATGGTTTCCCATAAACAGCAAGATGACACTTTCAAGGAAGCAGCTTGTGGCAAAGACAACCTTTGGAAAGCCAGGAACTTCAGATCATCAGATGAGATTTTGTTCAGTGAGAGCATTGTCATTGATCTGAAGGATGATTCCATTTCTAGGTCACCTGGCAAACATCAGAAAAAAGTTCCCTCAAAGCACTTTTGGGGTCTCTTTATCCATTGGTTCCAAGAGAGGGGTCGTGGTCATCTTCCTGACATGTTCTTATATCACACTCTTTTGTACAACTGAGACTTACCAGGTACATTTCAAGTATCAACAAGATGACAGAACTAGAATAGCCCTGTGTCTATAACAGAGACTCAATTATCTATAAACATTCATGGCACAGTTCTGGTAATTAGTTTGAAAAAATTACAATACAGCTGAGAACGTTCCAGGAAGAGATGTAGAGAGCCAGAACTGCCAGATGGATTATTTTCTGCAAGTTATTTATTCAGCATGCCATCACAGAAAATTCAGAGAGAATGTAACACAATAGGACAGTGCAACAATTATTCTAAATCTCTGCGTAGTTTAGAAGAAATTGCTTCCCTTTTGTAGCTCTACTGAGCCATCAGCATGCTTCTATAACTGAATTATGGTAAAATTTACTTTTTACTTCTCTAGCAAATTCTATCAGACAGTTCTTTTCAGAACAAAGCAGAAAAAAGGTTTCAGAAGTTTAAGGCTTATTCAGTCCTCAGAATTTTCTTTGAGATTAGAAAGAAAGATACAGTATGTTCTCATTCTATGTACAGCTTTTTGAAAAAAACTTGGCCTTTACCTACTAAGTAAATGAGATGGGAAAGAGGTTTTACATGCTGGAACAGCCACATAATCCATCCAAATCTACCAGTGAAATTTAAATCAAATTCATCAGCTCCCAAAACGAATGGACATTTTTAATCCAGTGTAGTGCCTTGTACCTCCAGACAGCACTCCTGGAGCCAATTTTCCACTTCAAAGAGAGCAAAGTGGTTTTAGGCACCAGTGTCTTTGAAGCATCATAGGCTTAATATAAAGGGAAACTCTTCCTTTATCAAAACTCTTCCAGATCAAAAGAATTTGGTCACATAAGTCATTCATTTAGTCATATTTGGTCATTCTTATAGTGAGCACATGCAGAAGGTCAGTACAAGAAAGTGAAGTCCTACCCTGCTGTTTGAGTGGTCTAACAGCCACTGCACATTGTCAGTAACAGGATCTCCACCAGTCACGCTTCAGTCGTTCCAAATGCAGCACTGTGTGTTATGTCAATGGCCGGAGTGCAGGGGTACCCTCAGCTTCACAAACTGTCCAGCAGCACTGCTAAACCAAGTGTAGGGACACGACACCAATATTGTAGTTATACCACTCACATTGTTAACGTTGGTCCTGTTTGAAATAACTTTGAGATTTTATAGGCAAAGTCCAGCCTGCAATATCTGAAATCATGTTGAGATAAAAATTCAAGCCAGTCACCTCTTTCCAGGAGTGTGGCAAGGCAGGGTGGTGACACTCAGGACACCAAATATTTGCAAAAAATATAATGCAAAGTCATGACTGATTTTAAGTAGCCATTACCGTTATTTCCCACACACACCCCCCCCCCCCCCCCCAGAGTGTGCTACAATACATTTTTAAGGGCTTAGGAAAAAAAAAGAAGTTTTTGAAAAAAGCCTAGTGCAAACTTAAACCAATGTATGGTGGATTAGGTGATATACCTTGGGATAGCAGTAAGAGATTACATTAGTGATTCCTTTTGGCGTGGTTTAAATCTAGTATTTTACAGGGTTCCAACAGCAAATTAATCTCCTGCCTTGATTTATTCTTAGATAAAAGGATAGGATTACCTTATTTGTGCTGAACAAATCCCTAGTTACTAATTTCAGAGAGAATTCCACCATAACAGAACTGAACCCCAGACTGCTACCGCTGGAAGCCCACGTAGCCCACCTCTGTGCATGCTGACTTTTACAGCAGCAAGAACTGCTACAAAGCCCTTTAGGATTCAATTCCTCTTCCTACATTAATTTGATAGGTATCTAATTTAAATAACTAATCCAAATTCTTTCCATAATCTATGGAAATAGAAAACACACCTTGAGAGAAATTTGTTCCCTTCCAAGTCTCTCTGGAGGTGTCACTGGTTCTCTATTGAATACAGAGGGAGCTTGAGCGATACAGCCAAATAAAGTAGACCTCAACATTTAAAGTTTCTTGATGTTTCATTAGTGGTGCAATTATTTTAGAACTAATTTTATCTTCCAGTATGAAAGTAGTTTGATTAGGATACACAATGTGTATAAGAATGATTTAATTCATATGACTGTTAGTGGGTATATTAACAATAAGTACCCAAAGAGGGCAAAAAACCTCCCAACTCTAGAAAAAGTGAGATGTTATTATACTCTAAAAATCGTCTCTGTTTCATGTCTCTGAAGGTTGACATTAGATTGCTTCCCTACAGTTTTCCTATTTGCATGCTGCTAATGAGAAATTGTAAGCCATTTCTTTTGCTGGGCTTCTAATGAGCCTGATTTGTTTCAGTCTGCAGCCTCTATACAATTTTATCCCAAACACTGAATGTCAAGTGCCACTCCCATCCCTCACCTGTGTTCCTCAAAACCTAGTCAACTCATCCTCCAGGAGAAAGGAAAGTGCTAACAAACAAAATTACAAATACTTCATTGTCTTATTACAATATACTTATTTACATAAATGCCCTCTATTCATCTTATTGGATCAGCCTGACAAAAACAGAATTTGCATTTAAATAGTATGACTATGATTGACATCAAGTACCTGCACTTATTTTCATACTCATATCCACATACAAGAGGCAGGGAAAAGCTTTTTCTACTCAGAGAACAAAAGATTAGGATGAGATAATAAGCAGAGCAATTTCTCAAATTTTGTTTTTAAATTCTCCATGGACCCTGCACTTTCCCCCACTATAAAGAGTGATAGTGGAAGAAGCAGTGGATAAAAATCAGACTTCATCTAGTCAAGGAGAAATTGAATCAGCTTGGATGATGTAAAAAAGAAGAGTTCCTTTTAGATAGCATCTCTGAGTAAAAACATCCCAGGCAAAAGATACAGCAAATGGAGAGCACTGGCCATTGCTTTTGTTTGTGGGGTTTGCATTTCTTTTTCTAATCAGGACAACTATCGAATCATACACTGGGAAGCAGAAACATAGGTCCAAAGTAAAAAGGTTTTGTTATCAGACTGGAAGGAAAGGTTGTCACTTCAAAACACAAAAAGTACTCTGCAGAAAGTCCCTGGAAATTCTTTCAGTACCACTCTGCTGCAGGAAGGAAGCTGGATTGCACCTAAGAAACAAAGTGGGAGAAGTGGTGGTCCTCTTCTCCCCTGGGGATGGTGGCCATGGAATGAGAAGCAGAACAGGTAAAACTGGGAGAGGAACATAGAGCAGATTAATGCCTTCAGGCAGTAATGCCCCCTCTGAACAGCAGCTGACTGGAGATGAGCAGCCCACTACCTGAACCATCCCATAGACATGCACAGCAATTAGAAACTGCTTTGTCATCTCCAAAGGAAGCCCAAAACAAGAATGAATTATTGAAAGCTTCATTTCCTGAAGTTCTGGAATACAACAGTCATTGCTTGGATGAAGGAGTACAGTAATTACAGGATACTGATTATGATTTTATTTGGTGTTGCTGTTGACACTCTGTGGTTCTCCTCTCCACTGCATTTCTCCTCTATAAAGCCACAGAAGTGTGTCACTGCCACATGACAAAGCTCCTAAATGAAGCATTTAAATGAGATGATTTGTTAAATCCAAGAAAGTGAAAAAAATTGTAGCAACATTCAGAGGATAAAAGCTTGAAGCAGAGTTGTATGAACATAGCTGAACTGCTCCAGCTAAAGCAGCATTCTCAAGGCAATTGGCAGAAAGCAACAGAAACTCACACAGGACATCACCCTTTAGACAAGAGGATGGCAGCTCACTTCCCCTAAAGATGAGATTATCCAGTTACAGGCTGCTGCAAGAATTTCACAAGAAAGGGAAGGGTTGTTTACTCCTAATTCTCCTACTGTGACTTCAAGTCACAACAGATTTTAAACTTTTCAGAAGTCTTTGGGGTGGAAAGGCAATCTCAGAGCAGACAGAGTTCACAGAGGCTGACACAGATAGACTGATGTTTATGGCCTTTACAAAACCCTCCTTTGTGTCAGCCCCAGTGTCACATGAGCACAGGTTTGTTGAGCTGAGCTGGAGTGATCTATTTGCTCAAATATTTTGTGGCTTGAGGACAGAAAGAGTCTCCATGAAGTTTAAATAGATCCAGCTCACACTTTGCAATATCAGCAGCCTGTGTTTTGTGTTTGATTATAAGTAATAATTAAGAGAAAGAACACTTTTGGAAAAGGTCCCAAGAACTTTCAGTCAAATGTGACTGAATATCTTTACCTCAAGGATATCAGGACACTCTATAGCACCAGCTGCTCATCTCTTCTGTAAGAGACAAGTTTCAACCTCATGAAGAGCAAACTCCAGCTTCAACTCGTTAGCATCGCAGAAGTGAATAGCTTTTGACCTGCTCAAGTGAGTCAGGTGAGGCACATCTAAATTTCATAGAGAAACACTTCTTGCTGGTCTGTATGACCCCATGGATCCTTGAATATGCATAACTAAAGATCAAACTATTAGCAGTATTTTATAACACTTAATTCACTCTTTTCTCACTCTCCTTCCTTCTGCTTTTTTTGCATCCTTAATGTCTAAAAGACATGTTTATTTCCCAGGGAGTAGCAAATTCTTAATGTTGCTTTTGTTCCATTTGCAAGTCATCTTGTCCTGTCTCCCTTCACCTTGCATCTCACCATCAATTATCTTTTTTATTGTATTCTACTAAGAAATTTCTCTGTTCTTTTGTACCCTGCCAGTGCTCTTTTTTACTCTCCCACCCACTACTCATGGGTTTTGTTATCCCAGCATAACTTAATCATTTCTTCCTGATATTGTTTCAGTGAAGACTTGAACATCAATCACTTATTTTAGAATATTATTTTCATTTTTTTCCTTTGGCTCTGTCATCACTGCAATATTCCATGAGGTGCTCACTAGGCATCCAGAAGTGCTGCTTAATTACTTGCCTTCAGCACTGCAAGCTGCTCACGTGATCAGAGGCAAGAGCACCAGAAGTCTCAGGAAGAAGTAATTTTATGACATTTTGGTTGAAATTTAAAGAATAATATCTAGGACAGCTACAGAAGTGAGCTGTGCTGACTAACTCAGTGGCCATTTCACAAGCTCAGGAGATTTTGCAGGATAAGGATGATAATTATGTTTACAGTTTTTCCTAATTTCTACTACAGATATTTTTATCCTCTATGACAATTTTTGCTGACATATATCCACGCAGAAATAGCAGGCTAGAAGCTGCTACAAGCTCCTCTCAAATAGCTACCTGCAAGCAAGAGACTGCTTGGTTATTTTCCCCCTTCCCCTTTTATTTAAAGAGTCAGGCAGCAAAAAAATCCTCATGCAGGCCTGGAGACGCAGTCCCAGCTAAGCCAAGAAGAGAAGTTCAGATAGAATTGGTACATCTGCCAGTCTGCAGTGCCACTTTTTGCCTTAGAATGACTAGAGAAGCCAGAAATATGGGGCAACATGGTGAAACCCTGCAAAGATTATTTAGGACAATCACACATTGCAGCTGAGCACACCATCCCACACAGAGCCGAGTTTGCACATACGTGTCTTCTGTCTAAGTGGCAGAACGACATCCTTCAGCAAGCCAGCAGTGCATGTGAAGCACGAGGAGCAGTGGTGCAGCTCTGTCACTCTGTTTTGCTGTAGTTTGTCCCTGCCTGTGCCCAGCAATCTGATTTGGGCAGCTATTTGTCAGCCCACTTACCTGGGCCTTCATTCAGCATAACAAACTATACAATTCTTGCTATTTTAAGGCCAAGTACAATGAAAGTGATGGACTGCATCAAGTCCTTAGCATTAGAACTGCTTTTGGTGAAATCAGGGCTGGATAAGCCATCCATGGAACAGACAATGCTGATCAAACATCTGCATGCTCTCACGTTTCCCTGTCCATTCTGTAAACACCAAATTCACCAGGATCAATCAATTTTTCCCAGTAAAACCCAATCCTTCAGCCCACACTGCTCCTGACACTCCCAGCCTGAAGCACATTGTAAAGGCATCAGTCTCTCCCTGTTGTCTTCCCTGCTGCCACTAACACCAGGGAAGAAATTAACTTTAGCAGACAGAGCAGCCAGGACAATTATTGCTTCAGTCAGGGAAAGCACAGTATTATGTTTTTTCCATCTCTATTATGAAGGAACTCTAAAGCCTTAGAAAAGTCATTGTTGATGGACCTGAATAAGTTTGTAAATCTATTATACTGCATGTCACCTAGACAACTTTTCTCAGGTTCTGACTTGCATAATCAGTGAAAAACTGGGGCAGGGTGAGGGGATCTGGAAGGAGAAAAAGCTTTTTCTGCCTACTAATTAAATCATAAATAATAGCAGAGAACACAAGATATCCATTTTCTGTATAGAATCAAATCCCCAGGGGCTGACTACCTCCTTCACTAACCCATCAAACTTCATACAGGCAGTGCACAGTTTCTCATTTAACTGTTTTGGGTTTTTTGATGAAAGAAAATCTTTGGAAACAATATATTTAAACGAAGCAGCATTAAAATGCCTTGTTTTGATAATGTTTGACTAACAAAATTGTTTTCAAATGCTTATTTCAACCTTCACAATGAATTTGCCCACAAAGACAAATGGCAGAGTTTCAAATATGGTGATTTAATTGTCCCATCTTGCAAAATAAAGATTTTTTTTAATAATACTGCCTTATCCCAGCTCATGATGGATATAGCAATTCAGCAGAGGTACATTTTACACACATGAGGAAAAAAATCTGCGTTTTCCCACTGTGAGCATGGCTGTGACTAGAAGTCAGACCAAGGTTTGAATGGCAGATAACATGACTTTTCCTTCCCACAGTTTGTTGGGAAAGAGTGACAACTAGTGAGCCTCAGGAATCTGTCTTGGACAGGGCAGTGCATTATCCCACAAGACAGTGGCAGTTCTCCACCCAGCTCAGAGAGAAACTGATACACTGCTGATTTATCTAATTCCTTAACTTTTCTGTCTTTTCCTTTATTTCAGCAACAGATATAATACTCAACATCAACTTTTACTGAGTAGCTTTACTTTTCCTTGTTTCCCTGCTAAGGCATCTCCTCCTCACTCATTGCAAACTCAAACAATTCCCCACACACAATTCTGTTTTCAAGGGAGCAAGAAATGGGGGGGAAAAAAAGGAGACAAGAAGAAGAAGAGATGCTTGCAGAAGTCATCTCTAAAATCAATTTGAGCAGTGCTTCATCTCCTCTCCATTCCCACTGTGTTTTATCCCAAGTGTCTCACTTAAACCGTAACTAATGAGCAAAACCAACAAGCTCAGCCATAAGGCAACACCTGCAGCAGAGCCTCTGCTGTGGTATCAGGTGGCAGAGTTCATCAGTCCCCACAGCCATCCTCTCGACTCCAGAAGAAACCACAATCTCCCTTTCCAATTTATTTCTTGCCAGTCAAAGCCTAAGGCCTGTATTTAAATGCTGTGCTCCAGATTTACACACAGATGAAATCCCACCAACTCCAGAGGCAGCTGCTTCGTTTCAAGTTGAGCGAAAACAACCATGGCAGCAGCTGACAACTGATTAGTCCAGTCCCAGCTGGAAGAAGAAAAAAGGTCTCTGACTAAACCAAGCTACTACATAAAATACAGAGGCAGGTCAGCTAAGTGAAAAAAGTGGGTTTGATAGGAAAAATGTAACTGATTCTGTCACTAAGAAACGGGGTGTTTTCCTGATGACAAAGCATTACCTAAGAGATCACAGGAGCTTGGTTCAAATCCTGGGTGCATCTTCTTAACACAAGGGCCTCTCCAAATCCTCACCATGGAAGCTTCATCAAAATGTATGCACATTTCCTTAGCTTGGCTTGGATCTTAGTGAGTCTGGAGGAAACTCCAAAACACAGCAGGAAATATTGCCCTGGTACAGAAGCAGCCCAAAGTTACTTTAAATTACAACTAAAGAATGATTCCACAGCAATATTTATAAATATATACAAATTTCTTAAACACAGTTTCTGTTTTAGCATTATGAGAGCACTAAATGTACATCAAGACACTGTCACAAACAATGCCTGGAGCCACATCTCCTGTTTTCACCTACAAGTTTCCTATTTGAAACCCATAGGAACTCAGTCCAAAAGCCCTGAAGAAAACATTTTATAACAGTGCTAGAAAATAAGTGAAGTGTAAGAATCACCTAGGCCTTCCTTGGGATCAGCACACTTCAGAGTAGTCAGAAGTAAACCAGATTAGAAACTCAAGCCCTGTGCTGGGCCTAGAAACAAGTAGTATTTCACAGGGAAAAAAAAAAAAAACCAACCACCCCAAACTGAATATTTATGTCTCCAAGATAGAGGATGAAAGGAAAAATCTCTCCACTTATTTTCCCTACTTTGATTTAAAAGGCTTTAGACAATCAGGCTGCCCCTGGAAGTGGCCTGTTATTTATCATTTCCATCAGGTTACACGTATCCTTAACCTAGTGTTTCTGATGACAATTCTGCTCTGCCACTCAAAAGAAAAGCCAAAGCACCAAAATAACCAGACATTCTGTAAGTCTCAAAAAAGGCTCTAGTTCAGGAAGAAAGCAAATATTCAGACTTAGTCCACAATCCTCTTCCCCAATAGCAATTTTACTAAGGATGGAGAACAGAAGAAATATTATTCTCCTATTAAACAGGAAAACAAGTAACAGAAAAAACTTATTAAAAGCATGATTTTAAGTTTCTTCGACTTTTTAGCTTTCCTCAGACTCCAGCCAGTAGCTCAAGGAAAGAACTCTGTTCCTACAGTGAGCTACACTGCCGAGTGAGACCAAAACAGACCTAAAGAGCTCTGGAGCACTAACTCAAGCATGGTTCTGTTTATTCCTCCTGGAGCAGGTGAGTATGCTTGCCTACCTTGTGAGGTGATATTAAAGCACTTTTCAGGCTTCTGCAGTGTGCTGCTGTTTTCACAGAAGAGGAGAAGAATGGAGGGACAGCTCAGTGCTACAGGACAGTCCCCTGGCTCTTTCTGGGCTTGGGCAGGAGTCCAGCAGCAGCCTCCTGGAGGAGGCAGATAGGAACCTAGGTGAACAAGAGGATCAAAACAAGGGAGCAGATGGAGGTCTTGGAAACAGGAAAACACACAAAATGTGCAAAGTATAAATCACTGGGCTGTAGGACACAGGAACAAGGATGCCTGCAGCAGCAGAGCCAAATGCAAGCCCTTCAATGTGCTAAGAGAGCAGTGCCAGTCATCACAGAAACAGGCAAATCCTAGACAGTGAGACACAGATGTCTCCAGGAGTGTTATAACGCTGCACAGCACTGATTTGACACAAGAACTTTTTGTCAACTCACACACCAAGATAGACATCTCGTTATTATTTTAAGAGATTCTACTGCACCAGACCCTACTCAATTTTTCCCAGACATTTTTCTTTACCTTCAAAACTGACATGTCTTAATCAAAAACACCTTGTTATCAGTATCACTTTTTTTTTTGCAGTACTTTCTGTGTAAATGTGTATCAGTCCCCTTCTGGCTGGGGAATGGGGATGTGCTCTCCCAAACCTGGCCCAAGGCCTAGCCACAGCCTTACTTATCTTTCTGCTTCTGACAGCTCCAGTTAAATAGTAATTTTAAGTCAGGAAGATGGAAAACACCTGGGAAGAAATTCAGCCTCTATGACCTCTGCCCTACAGACTCCCAGGATGTTCAATGCTGGAAAGAAATACTCTTCTACCACAGTTTCACTCAATAGCCACATCAGCAGGCAACTACCTTTGCAGGAATAATGGTCTCAGGACTTGGATGCTCTGTGTAGCTTCCAACTCTGTAGTTTTTGTTGCAACAGGATAAGGATAAAAAAGAAAAGTTTGTATTTAATAAAAAAATTAATTAATTTGACCTAACAAGCTAAGGAATGTTCAAGTTCAGGGTGCAAGGTATTCCTTCTTGGGAAAAGTATGTGGAAGTTACCAAGCATCCCTAGAAATTATGTCAAGAGGCTTTTAATGATTAATATAGACAGAAATCATTCCCAGCTCAGGAAATTCTCTGGGCTGAATAACAGAGGACAGGGGAACACACAAGGCAATTCATTCCTCCTCCCTAAGCATTCACTTAGACCTCTGCTAGAGTCAGGATGCAGTGCTAGAGGGACCCTCAAAACTGCCATTTTTGATCAGGGCCTGGCATGACAGATCCAGAGCAGCTCAGAGAAGTTAACTTAAGTTCATCCACCTGAAAAGTCCTGAAACATAGGCAAAAATAAATGTCAACAGTTGACACTAGTGATGAGCTTCCAGAAAGAAGACTTCTTTCCCACTGTGTTTTGTATTAGAAGCTAAGTGGCCCCATGATTGGGGGACTTAAGTGAAGAAAAAAGGAGCAGTGAAGCCAAAAAAAGCCACTGTCCTTCCTCTTCGCTGGTCACCTGCACAGCCCTGCTGCTCAAACCACTGAAAGGGAGGGATCTCCACAGAGCAGCACCATCAGCCCTGCCCTCCCTTCCATGAAACACCCAGTCTGGGTCCAAGGCTGCCAGGCTATGCAATTACAGGCCCAGAGTGAACACAGGCTGACTGGGATCAGAAGCAGCCTGGTGACACCATCAGTGAGAGGCACAGCACACCAAGAAGCCCACAGTTTCTCTTGAGACAGAGGAAACTCAGCAGCCCAGTGTCTTCTTTTGAAACCCACAAGGATGAGCCAAAGACTCTCCTGAAACACAGAGGTTTAAACATTTAAACATTAGGATTTTAGTTAAAGGTTAGCTTTGTTGAAATTAGTTAAAATAGACCTAATAAGCAAACCCAGCTAGGGTTAATTAAGAAAATTAATGATTAGCTAGAGAGTTAGGCCTGGAATAAGTTTTAAGATGTAAGTAACTGATTGCTTGTTATCTTATATTTGTTCAGCTGTGCTCATAATGAGAAACAGACAACACTGATTAATAGATCTGAAGAAATCTAGACAATTACTAATTTTTCCATTTGAAAACCTATTCAAAAGTAATGAAGGGAGAAACTGGAGGTCCTCCAAGAGCAATATGTATTGTCAAAAACCAGAAAGGTAGAAAGGTCAAAGTGAGGTAGATGAGTTTTACTTCATCATTTACGACCTCTCCTCAAATCACAGGACCACCGACTCAATTCAAGGAACCAACTACACATGCTTAATGACTTTTCAGCTAATTACCATACGAAGCAGAGAATGGGAGGTGCCGATGTTATAAATATGCATTTGTATTTTGAATATTTAGAACCTTTGTAGATAAATCAACTTTGCATTCTTTTGTGATTTTGCACTGCGTATTAGGGAATTATCCCACGCGGGGCCCAGCGCTGGAAATAAACATACACTTTCTAACCCTGAGGAGTCAGAGAGTTTTTGTCCATCCTAGTTGGGTATCGATACTAGATCTATGCCCATATTTTGGTAAATCACTCCCCAGAAAGTCCTGCAGACTGCAGGGGGTTATTGCCTCAAGAAGGGTAGGAGGCTTAAGGGTGCATTTTGGGGTTGTAAAAAACTTACTATGGAGTATTCAGGTGAAGGACTCCAGAATCTCTCCAGAAGAAAGATGGTATAGGCAAGTGGGCTATGAAAGAGCTTCCAGAGGGAAATTCACATCTTATTAGATATCAGAGAGCCATAGAAAAGAACCTCAGGCTGCTCTGGGATCAGCAGAGCTTACCTTAAGTTCTATCAATAGGAAAATTCTAGCAGAGAAACCGTCTAAAATTTTGCCTAGAAAGTAGTCAAACTGGAAAGAGTAAATAAAAGCATCAAGTGTCACAGCCTGACCTAAAACACTAGGGACATGAAAATATTTGTTTTTTAGAAGGGCTATTACACACTTTAGTCAAGGTTTTCAGAGTTATTTACCCCAAATTCCATCTTTACATGTACTCAAGTAATAATTAAATCTCAGTACTGTGTGGAAAAATGCAGGTACTTTACAATTTTGTATGCGTAATTACAATTATTTGTAGACAAAAATGGTAGCTGTGGATAGGAACACAACATTTCAACATTAAGTTTAATATCAGCAGGCAGGAGAGTAATTAGTTAATGGGCACACAGAGTTTTACTAAAAGGATGAAAACATTAATTATTATTTCTTATTTTAAATTGCTCTAATAGGCAGAGTCCTCCCAGAGCACATCTAAAGATTTATTTCTATTCAGGTATTGTTTTATACATCGAAATTCAGGCTTGAAATTAGATGTTGCCCAGGGAATTGGTAATGACTATTATTCCTGATTTTTTTTCTTTGAGAAGCAAATCTCATACTCTTAAGAAGTAACTCACAAAAGGCATTAATGATTCTGCACTACAGTTGTCAGCAAATGCACAAATCTGCCTAATTCAGCAGTGATTTCCAAGGCAAGTCTTCATTAAAGCGTCCCTGGCCACCACAAGCATAAACATTGTGCTTATTACAAACTACAGGAATTTTCTTTTGGTACCAGCAATTTACAGGATTGACCAAGTTCAGAGGAAGGCTACTCAAAAACTTAGTTTCATGCAGGGGCAGAGCACATGGATCTGCAGCGTAGCTTCAGGTGTGTCATGGAGTGACCATAAGGGGGTTGTATGCTTTTCCATGTCAGAAGCCATTTTCTGTTTGGGAAGCTTCCATTAACACCGTACATGTGGCAGAAATTAAATGGTGACAATCCAGGGCTTGCAGGAAGGGGTCTTTCCAGAGGAACACCGGCAGGAAACTCTCCCAGGAGGCATAATGGCTTCACATCACTTTAGGCAAAAGCAGAGCTCCTGGCATTCAGATTTTGGAGTTATTCTAAATGCTATCATGCCCAGCTTGTTGGGAGGCTATACTCAGGGGCATTTGTCAGGAGCAGGGCTGTCCTTCTCACCCAACACCATCGTGTAGCTCACAGGCAGAGCTCACTCCAAGCTCTGAAGCTGCCACACCACCAGGCTGAGCCCAGCACCCAACAGGAGCTCTGCTGCTGGCGCGGCATCAGTTGGTGCCCAGAAAGAGCTGAAGCAAAAGTCAAAGCTCTGCCCCTCACCAAAGTCACTGTTATCACAAGGCATTTCCCAGAGAGGAGTCTGATATCCACCACCCCCTGCCAAGGAAAGAGATTTTCCTGGGAACAGCCCAGGTGACCCCTGCCAGGACATTCAAGTTCCCACTCTGGCCCCTGCTGACCTTCTACAAGGAAAATGATGCTGGTTTCCAGAACCATGGCTGCATTTGGAGTACAAACTGTTTTCCATGGCATAGCTGCTGCATTCAAAGGGGGAAGGTACAGGAGTTATTCTCATTATCCAGCTGCCAGAAAAAAAATGTCCCCACCAGCAGAGCAAGAAAGGAGTTGTTCAAGACAAGGTACTACATCCATTATTTACATTTTGCATCACCACCAGCCTTATTAGCACATGCATACAAACTGAAGGATTTTTTTTATCCTCTTTCAGAGCTTGTTAAGTATTCCCTGCACTATTTCCCATGTGACTCTAGAAAGGTATATAAACAGATACTGATTCATACTTGCTAAAGACTTCACCATTGTCACCTAATTATTGTTTAATACTAATTAAAATACTGTATGTAGATAAAGTCAACACTAAATGACAACAGATTGAAAGCATCTAAGCAATTTATCATGTCACTAAAATATGCAGGCCTGTTTCTCAGCACTAGAACATTTCCTTTCTGATTTAGAGGTGAATTAGGCATTGCTGCAAGTTTGTGACTCAAAGATAATTGCAAGACACTTTTCCTGGCTTCTTGTGTTTTCAATTTGTGATTACTGCAAGAAGTTTAATAGCAGCTGTAATTCTTTGTGCCACCCCAGAAGTCCCCAAGGGGCAGGCCAAAGTGCCAGTTTCTCAGAAGTAACCCATTACACTTGCTTGCTATAAAGATCAGAATGTAAAATAAATATGAAATAGAATGTAATTAAGAACTCTTTTGCCAAGAACCATTTCCTTTCAGGACATTATTATTCAGAAAGTCTGAGTGTGTTTTGATGAAAACAAGTAAAGACCAATCCCCTGGCCAAGTAAGCAAGGGCTACCTCTCATGACAATTACTTTCTTAAAAATTAAGAAGCCCCATCAATTGTCTACTCACTGTAGACTAGGCTGAAACACGATGTTTTCTAAGTTGCTTAACGTTGAGTCACATTGTTAAGCTCACAAGAGACAAGTGCCTAAATTCCCCATAAGGTAGGTTAAAATAAGAAAAGACAAATAGGCTTTTCAGATCATAGTCCATTGGCCAATTTCTCATACTGAAAGCTGGAAAAAAATAAAAGGGTTTGCTGTTCTGTGGGTTTGTTTTTTTCCAAGTTCTACCTGTAGTGCTAAGTAGACTTGAGCAGGTGTTTCCAGTAACTTCAGGAGGAAAAAGGAAAAAAAAACCCTCTATTTAGCAATATGATTGAGACCTATTAGAAAACAGCAGAAGCGAGACTGCAAGCAAGATTCTGGTACTGCATTGTACATCTGAACAAACCCATACAACCGGGATCAAAGTACAGCTGACATCATTTCATCCTATTGCAATCAAAGCCAACAAAACACGTCATCAAAACCAAGGCAGTCAGTGTGAGAAAACGCCACCAGAAGTCCCTCAGCCCAGGCTCAGAAGTTCCTATTGCAACCTTGTACTGAACGCCCAGACCACGAGTCTTAATGTCAATTAAACATGGGGAGCACACCCACACGATCCCTGACTATCCCCCATACTGAATCCCTCCAGCTTTGAAGAAAGCCAACACAAAAATTGTTGGAAGTAGCTGGGAAGGGATCTGTCCCCCCTGCCTGCACATCCTACTGAGTCAAATTGGGCAGGACTCCATGCTGCACCCACAAACAACCAGACTGTTCCAGTGGTGATCATCTCTCCTTAGACACAGAGCTGCATTGTCAGGAATAGCCAAAGTATTTTAAACGTTATCCCTGACCATCGCAGCAAAACTCCATGTACTCAGTGCTGCCAAGTATTAGGAGAGAATTCCTAATCACCTTCAACAAGTACTTCAGTGGCCCTTTATCTTATTCCATCCCACAGAGGCACCACACTAGCCTGAAATACTTTAATTTCTTTAAAGCACATAACTCCCTTAAACACACAGTAAAGTTTTGTTGTACATTACAAACCACATGTCCCAGGGCCCTGCCATCAAGGTATCTCAATAACAATAGATCACTTGTGAATCAGATGAAAGAGACTAAAAAACGAGCAAGCAAAAGCCGCTCTCAAAGTCAAGGCAAACACATTTTTAGGGCATGAAAACAAGAAAGGGAATATGGAGCCCCCAGCAGAGGACTACAACAGAATTATCTATCAAACACCCCATCAGTGCAGGCAGATCACGAACGTCACTGCTAGCACCACACGCTGCCTCAGCTCTAAACAAACCCCCTAAAGCATACTTGTATCCAAGCAGATTTTGCATCTTCTCAAAACACAATCAGCTGCAAGAAAGCTTAAGGGTCCCAAAGACACACAAATCTGAACCATAAATCTGAGGCTTGATCTTATATAAGGTTAATTCCAGATGAGAAACAGAATAGTGCAGACCCAAAAAACAGGGAAAGAAGATTAATAAGGCAGGCTATTTTAAAATTAAATAAAAACATTACAGAACACAATGTCTTATTTTCATGCTTCTTCACTCCAGCCTTCACATCAGCTCAGCAGGTCAGAGCAGAACTCTCATGAGTCACTTCATGGTCTTTGTCTGACAGAGTACAAGGTGCATCCTTAACACAGCACCTTTAACAAGGGGAAAGAAATCCAGAATAGTTCACCTGCAAAGGGCTCCAACAGCTTGCAGGCAACTGTCTCATTTGCTTTCAGGATGGCCAGGACCATCTCCCACAATGAAAATGACTGTTCAAGATGAAAGAATCCTATACAGCAACACTGCACCTTGGAATTCACAAATAACAGAGGGAATTGGCATTTCCTAACACCGAAGCAATAAAGACACAATAATGATTAGCTGGAGCATTTTAACAATAGCCCCTGTGCTCCTTTACAGAGATCTGGGAGGACACATCCCCCAGCAGCTCCTAAAGCCCCCCCTTGATCACACATAAATATCTGCCAAGCTTTCTGTGCAGGTCCAACAGCCACACCCACACACACTCACTTCTTCATGCAGCGCACTTGTTTATAAGCATTGACACTTGTTTATAGGCATTGCTCAGCATTAACCTGTTTGCTCAACTTTTCAAAGCTGGATTGCTGAATAAGGTCTTCATCCAGTGAAAGACCATTATTCACACAGCAGTGTTTGTTAAAAACCAAAACAATATACTATTCACAGCTATTCCATTCAGTCAACCTCACCCTCCCAATGCCTCATTTTTCCTACTTAGTCTAGCACAGCATTTTCCCGAAATTGGGCGTAAGGCTGAGATTTTTGATTTATTCTTTGAGGCCACTTGATAGGTACTAGACTAAAAGGAGCCCTACCACATACACACAAAAAATAGCTTTATTTCCCTCCACTCTCACTGCATTACCCTTCAACTCTTTGAGTAAGACCCACTCCCTGCTGAGTAATACACTCCATTTATCACCACCTGCAGAGAATCCTGCATCAGGACTTGGCTCTGTGTTGCAGCACCCCACTGTCTGCTCTGAAGGTTACAGAGGAGTGCAAATACACGTATTGTACCCACTATTTAACGTAGCACCTTTCATCTGTAAATTGTCTGAAAATTCAAATTGAACCAATATGAAAGATGTCTATTACATTTCCCTGAACTAAAACTTGGGTACAAGTCTTGGCTGCTCGTATTTCAGTTAAACAAAACCCTCTGGCTACTACTATAACCAGCATGCCAATAAAACGAAGGGTTTAGTTGGTTATGAATTATTGATTCACAAATACATTGACAAGAAAGCAAACTGTTATCTAACATACAATCAGGAAAAACAATTAACAGCACAAAATTAAAAATTTGTACTTCTATTACACTATGGACTTTCTATCACTAAATTGATAGTCTATCACTAATTAAGCAGTCTGTATTAAGTGAATTCTACCTTCACTTTTTGAAAAGAAGTTTGATGCATTCTTGGCTCATCACATCCTATAAAGCTTATCTTAATCTGTTTTACAGCCCTTGCTCTGAAACTAGAATAATTTTCAGCCTGCTAAGCTCAGGGGACAGCACATCACACAAGGAACTGTGTTAGTCTCCAGCTCAGAATTCGTCCTACATCTTGCAGCATCTTTTGTTTTCCAGGCAAGGGTTTCAATCAAAACTGAACTACAAATCCAGAAGTTACACCAAGGTATAGCGAAAGTAAGGCTTACATCTCTGGATGGAACAACTTGTGCAGCTCCTGTCACAAGCCCCAGGCAGAGACAGTAAAAGAATGTGGGACAGCAAGAAGTTCCTATGACATTCCTGCTATGTTCTTTGTAGATAAACAATTTTATCCATTACTTTTATTAAAAATCCTATTTAGGACAATGTTTCCTTTCAGGAGCACAGATGCACGCTCCTAAGAGGAGGATTCAAAACATCTAATCCTGGATGACAACCCACATAGTTTTGGGTAAAGCTCACAATCTTCACTACAGCTGCACTTTGCTGAGACTCAGCACTATTTCAGTGAATCTTGGTATAAACACTTTTATTGGAATTAGGATTTTTTTCCAGAGGAAAGCCTTAAGTCACTGCAGGTTTTAATCACTATTTTGGAACTGTGCAGAGAGGCAGGCAGTAATCTAACAAGAAAATGCTTTAAGTAGACTACGAAGAGCACCTGGAGACAAACAGATTTTAGTTACAGAATCTCTTCCACATTAAGAAGCAAAAAAAATACAGCGCTCAAAATCTCTGCCACATTTGCCTAGGGCCCTGTTACAGGCATCAACATCTCCTGAGAGAGGATTAGCCTCCCGTACATGTGACCTAAAGTAGGGCCCAATGCAGCTACCACACCTTCTGCAGAAGTTACTGTTTTAAGGAAAGAAGAAGTACCCCTCCTGTATTCAGCAGGGTAGGAAGCTTACAACCATATCTGGAGTTTTGCTGATTATCATTTCAACACTGAATAAAGAGCTCCCAAACCAGCCCTTTAAAGGGATCCCACAGTAAGATCTAGTATCTAATTTTCCTCAGGACTAACAATGAATTAGATGTAGTTCACCACCGTCACCTGACCAAGCACAGTACTTACATGTATGCCATTCAACAACGCCAAACAGATTCCGCATCTCCAGAAATCAGCAGATACTAAGAGTAGTCAGAACTACAATATATTTACATACCTAATCTCCAGGCATATAACCATTTCAGCCAGCTTCTGGATTTGTCTTCTCCTGCCCCAGCAGGTTCCTGAA
The DNA here is from genome assembly GCA_014706295.1 of Lycocorax pyrrhopterus obiensis. Lineage (NCBI taxonomy): Eukaryota > Metazoa > Chordata > Aves > Passeriformes > Paradisaeidae > Lycocorax > Lycocorax pyrrhopterus. Next base: position 27,086,272 of record JACSVZ010000008.1, read on the forward strand.
AATGACTTACCTTTAACCATATCTTTCTCCAAAGGGCACCTTCTTCCCACAAAGACCCACAGAAAAGAAACACAATCACTCTTCCACAACCCTCAACTCAGCTTCTTCCTTCAGGTTTTATCTTCTTCAATGAACTGGCTAATTAAGTCAGCATCTCAGCTTCACCTGGAGCAAGTGGAGAAGGTCTCATATTGGAGGTGTGAGCAATGAATCACACAAATCATGTAGCATTGGTAAAACATGAGTCTTTTTACAGAACTGAGGACAAAATGCATTGGAAGGTGTCCTTAGGAGGAAAGGACTGGGTCAGCCATTATTAATATCTGTAACACTCAAGATGCCTGAGTTAGGTGTAGATGTGCCCTTCCTAAGAGGTGTGGGATTAACTGAATTTTACTAAAGGGAAAGAAGTTCCCAGAGCAGCTGATCACTCAAAAACTGGCACAAAGAATCTTTGTATTTTTTTCTCTGCGGGAAAGATGTTCTTTTGATGAAGTTAGCAGCTAAATCAGAGCAATGTGACAAAACTGGATGATCAGATGGAGTTTACAGGCTCAACAAGAGTAGCTGGATGACAGAGCTCAGGTTAGGTGGTCAGATGATATTTTTGACATTAAGGCCCAGGCATAAAAGACAGGAGACAAGCAGTGGGTAGGCTGTGATTCACCCCTGTAAATCCTTATTCTCCAGGTTTACTTCCAACAGTCAGCTATGCACAGTTAGCTGCATGCTTTCTTTTTATGTGCCATGAACAGGTTTTGTAAGAAGAAATATTTTGGGTGTCCTTCTGAATCCACTACAGGAAACACAAGCATTTTCACAGACTTTCCTGGGCCTTAGTCCTGAATAAACCAGGAGGATTTCTGAGCTGTCTTTAACTCTCTTTGAAACCCTTTGGAAGTGATTCAGTTTTTCTGGGACCCTGCAACCTCCCCGAACTCATGGCCCATCTGCTGCCTGTGGGACCTCAGATTAAGGCTCAGGTTCTCCACCTGGGATAGTGGCACCGGGTTTTTTTCTCAGTGCCTACCAACATGTTTTCTTTTTTCCTTACGAGTTTATTTATACAGTAAAAAATAGGTCAAGCATTTTCATATCAGACTGAACTTGCTTTTGGTTAGGACTGATCTCCAAGTATTAAGCACAGAAAATCTCATCAAAGCAATAGAACCCTAAAACCACCCCCCCCCAAACTGTAGTTGCCAAACTTTTCTCTTCTAGACTCAACACACATAACTCTCTTTTTCATCTAATTTCCACTTTAAGTTTTCCCTGTGCTTACAGAGAAGCTTTCCCCTCTCTCTTTCACTCAGCTTCATGTGCCTTTTCGTTGAGATTATCTAATGGGGTAGTTAAATGTTTCATCTTTGTCCCTTAGCCAGAATTAGTCGTGTTGTGTTCCACCCAGAGTCTTTTGTTTGATTAATTAAAACACACAGAGGAAGCTATACAGTAATTTTATTGCTGTTTTCTACTAAATAGCATTTTGCATTCTGGATATTATCTGGCAAATGTGCAGAATCACAGCACAGAATGGACAATAAATACAAACTAGTTAGTATTGTAGCAAAACTAACACCAGTGCCATCAGTAAGGAAAGTCACAACACACTATGCATTGCTCAAGGAATTTGCCTTTTCTTGGTTTTGTTACTACTGCTGCTGAATTAAATCATGGTGCACTGTTTTGATGACATAAGAGAAATGCCCACAGGTTGCTTTAAGTATCATGGACAAATCTTCAGTCACCATTCCTGTCCACACTATTTTCTAAGGGTAACCAAAATGATTGCCTTTTTATTTTCCCAGTAAAATGTGAAATTGTTTTCAAAACTAATTAGCATATTGTGTGGGGAGTAAGAATTAGTACAGCAACTGACATCACAAAACCCCTAGAAGTCCACAAGAGAATGGATTTTGAAAAACACCACCAAAATCTTCATAAGGTCTTGAGCCCGAAGAGGCAGAGATAATTACTACAGAGATTTCGTGTGAGCGCCCAATAAAGGATTAAGTCATATGTGGGAATATACTGTAATTAAATCAAAAGTAAATAGTATCTTTCTTTGCTTTGCAATGATTATAAATAGCCTGTGGTAACAAAGCTACACAGTCTGAATCTCCTTTACCTGTAGCTTTCCCCTTAGAAAATAAGAGGAAGCTCAGAGATGCTTCCATCAGCTGCAGGCAAACAACAAGCAAACTTTTATTTCTCCACTCTGCTAATACAGATGCTGTCAGCTCTGTTTGGACCAAACTGAGGCTCTCCAACTTCCCAGGAAATCCACGGAAGCAACTGGGCAAGGAGATGCATTGTTAGATGTGTTCTGGCATTAAGTATGTCATGGAAGAAAAAGCTGCATTTCTGATGTGTGATCTTTCACTAACAATTAAATTGATTTTTAGTGTGAAAAACAAAAACCAAACAAAAATCCCCAAACCATTTCCCTTCCTCTTAGTCTTATTAAAGTTATTTCTTTTTGTCCCAGCAATTTTTTTTTTTGGTGTGGAAGTGTCACTTTTTAATTAGCTTGCTGTTCTTCTGATTCATGAGTAAAATGCTTATTGGATTATTTGCTTTCCTTTCCCTAAGATATTTCAGAAACTTTCTATTCTTCCCAGGTACTATAGGCATCTTCAGTAAAGAAGCATATGCTTGACCTTCCAGTCACTGTAATTGAGGAGTGCTCCACTGACCCAAATCAGCTTCCCAGAAACCAGCTGAAAATTCAAATACTGCCAAACATTTGGTAAAATCCCATCCAGAACTGGCTTCATCAAAGCACTCACCTTTCACCTCAAAGGAAGAGCAGGAGAACAAAAATTACTCGGTCAGGGTAGTTCCCTGCTGTGGGGTGTCAGGATCCTCCCTGAGGGGTGCAGGAGGTGGCCAGGTGGGTCCTCCTTTGGCTAAGAACTGTTCAGCAACTGATTTATTTCCCCAGAGTTTGGAAACCTCGAGAATATCTTTCTTTGGTCCTGGTTCTCAGCTGAGCCACTGTTTCCCATTCCAAGGGATCGATGACAAACCTACAGTGAGGTCTGAGTGTTTGGCTGCTGCCTTTCCTTCCACAACACTTAGGAGCACCTGCTTCACAGCATTTTAGCCCAAAAAGTGAAAAACAGGCAGAAGCAGTCAACTATCCAAGAAAGCACCGGAGAAACTGTTTAGTGGATGGCTTCTACATCTGGAATAAGGCAGTAAAGGGTGTTTCAGAGACTGGACTGGAGACAAAGCTATGAGATATTTCCAAAGATTAACCCAGGAGACAGGCTCCTTACAGGGCAGGTCCAGGTCCAGCCAGGAGCCAGGGTCACAGTCACAGCCCTGGCTGCCAGCTGTGGGTCTCCTGGACCGTGGGCAGGGGTGGGAGCAGCTGGACAGGGACACAAAGGGCCATTAGTGCCCTCCAGGGCTGCCAGTGTGACCCATCCTGCATGTCAAAGATTACATTTGCAAATGTTAACTCCAGTATAAAACCAACAAAAAATAACCTTCAATTTTATGATCTCAGCAGCTTTCTGGGCTCCCCTTCAACTACATGAACACGTGCTGGGATTAAGCTTTTTTTCAGTTTGTTTTTTCATAAATATTGCTAGGCAATTATCTTTGGTACCAGATTAGGTGATCCAGCTAACAGTTCTCAAATGCTGGAAGTCTTCCTTGCTCATCATTAGCACTCAGTTCACCAGCTGACTGAATTATTGCTTGTAAATACTTTTGGATTAATTATCTCTTGTGGGGTATTTTGAGCTGTTTGAATCATGGTACGCTAATTTCTTGATCTTAAATTGTAAAACATCAGAGAACTGGGCCCACAGAAATGCTTTATACTACCCTATTTTATACAGTTTGCATCATTTACATGGCTACTTCTGACCCCTAGTTGGGGTGAAATGTATATTCCAAAGTAACTGAGTCCCATTATACAGGCAATTAGATCCCTGACACCTCTAAAGTTTTCTCTCAGAACTGGAAGGTCAATCCAAATTGTGCTGATTTTCTTTTTCCCTTTCCTACATCAGGGTTTTTAGCCAAAAACTTCTTTAAGATTTACAAAGATTTCCTGAGAGCTGGCAGACCTGTATGAGCCAGGGGTTCGAAGCTGAGTTTCATTCTTTGCCTCTGACTTTTCAGGCATCCTCAGGCCTCCCTCACATCTCTGAATTCACTGACTTCATTTACCATTCACAGGGATACCATTTGTTATTCGCATTTATTTCCCGTCACATGGGAAAAAGATATTCAGCAGCATTTTGCAAGGACATGACAATCCCATAGAACATTTTTCAAACCTAACATGAAATATACAAATGAAAGGGAAAACATTATTATTCGGTTCTAATTGTCTGATTCTTCTGCAGAACACAAAGTTGTCAGCTACAGGGTCAGTTTTGTACAGTTCATCACAGGCTGTTTGCTTTTTTCAAATTGTTCATCAGAGTTTGGATGGAGAAAATTCATGTCTCTCACTGTGGGATTAATACTGTAAGATTTCCTAAAAGAGAGCTGCACCAAAGAGAATTCTCTCTGGTATGAGCATACAAATGTCATGCATCCAAACAACTCACTTTTTTAAATGTCCTATTTTGAGTCTGCCATTGGTGGTGCGATCCATCCTAGGGCTGTTGAATTTTTCTGCTCCTGCATTTTCTGAAAGCAGAAAATCTTTACTTTTTAGAACTAGCAAAAAGAAACAATTCTATTTGTAAGCCCTCAAATGACAGAAGATCAATATGAAATCTGCAGAAGTACAATCTTTCGCAATCTTAAAACAAGTCTTTTTTAAGAAGGGGTTCAAAGTGTGCCTCCCAGACCAGCTATTAAAACAAACACATTTCAGCTCGGAGATGAAAGTCCATGATTTTTGCCAAGTTTTCCTGGGATTTATTCTGCAGATTGCGTTGTGCAACAGTGAGTGATTCTGAGCATCACATTTCTCATTGCAGCAGCCTCCAGCAGTGGGAACCAGACCAGACACAATCTGTTCAGTCACATCTTCAAAGCAGGAGTCACAACAAACACGCAAAATTCCCACTTCACATGGAACAAGCTGGAGCATTTATATTAACCATTACTGCGGGCATTTAAGTAGATTTCACAAAAACTACAAGAGAGTTACCAATTGGCACCTAAATACCCCCAATATGAGTTCTCATTCCAAAGCTTACATGAAATGTGACCCTAATAATGGCCCCCCTGCTTGTCGCGGCAGTGGTGCCCACTTCTTCCCCCAGCTGGGGCCAGACCTTGCAGATTATAGCTATTACCACAAACACCACTTTTTGCTCTGTGTAGACACTGCCAGCAGTGCAGACGAGGTGGTCTTGTGCTGAAGGAGGTCTCCAAGCACTGCTTAAGTTAAAAATAGAATCTTTGGTCCTTGGATAAAGTCACGTAGCAGCCAACCAAAGGGACATGCGTAGCCCAGAGCATCAGAAAAGAGCTATTAAAAGATAATTGCCAAATTAATTAATTGAAGACTTCTGGAACATATGAAGACATGAAATTGAAGACTTGAAGGTGCCATTGAAGATGTGTAACTGCTGTGGCTTCACAGCTATGAAAGCAAAGCATTTCATACCCACGTGAAGGAGCTCATCCTCCTCCTTGCTGGCTGCTGGAGTTCTCAGCTCCCGGGAGGCCCTGCCGGTGCTCACCCCTGGGAGCTGGCGACAAGCTCTGGCAGTTTCAATATTAGTCAAGGATGATACTCAAAACCATATAAGGCATTTACAGGCCCAAATTCCATTAATTGTACAAGGAACTGAATGCTCCAAAACCTTAGGGACCATCAAGCATTTTACCCTCATTTTCATGTCTAAGATTTCCTTTAAAGGAAAGCTTTTGGTAAGAGATGCTGTGAGGAAAGCACTGATTTGCAGCTCTTGCTGAAGAGAAGCTACAAATCAGTAACTTCTGATTACTACAAGCAATGAGTTAATGAGTTTTCTTTGTGGTTTCTTAGTCCTGTTTGTAGAGGTGATTTTTGTATCGCTTCCAAGCTCTCCATTGGAGGTGACAGCTGCAAGGTGGGGTGAAAAAAGATGATCTGTGAAGAATGTGCTGGCAGAAGCTAAAGCATAAACATTTTAAATCACTTGCTTATGACAAGCAGAAGGACTCTGTGGCTAAGGTTTACTGACTCTCTGACACAACAGTTTATCACTCCTGGCCATTCTTTCTCTCTGCTTGCTTCTAACAGGTGAAGTGCTACTAGAAATCAAACAAATGACAGCACAAGCTCACACACATATTTGATTACTGATGGACCCAAGGCACTACTACAACCTTCAGATGTTTATCCTGATGATTCAAGGAACATAAACATTCAAGCCTCAGGTTTTACTTCAGCTTGTTCTAAAGATGGGGATTAGCCAGGTAAGCATCATTTGCCAGGTCAATCTTATGAGATTTCACAGGAATTTAGTCAGACTGTGATACTTTTGTCAGTCCTGCTGCAGAGGCAGAGAGATGACTCCAACATGAAGTAGGTCTTTCTGAATGGCTGTGTAGTCTGGCACACTACAGAGACTCACTGGAGGGCTCCTGCACTACAGCTCTGCACAAAGAAGTCTGAAGTACAATTCTCTGCTCAGCAGTCCTCTGCCTCCCTTCCAACCCTGTGGTCCTTCTCCAGGGTAATATTCACTCTGCCTGCAGGGGTAGAGCACCTTATTGGTGCCAGCAATCACAAGAGCCTTGCTAGAGGACACGGCTTCCACAGGATTCACTTACGTGGTTTTTAATATTCTACAGGAGAGCAAACTTGGGATGTGGTTTGAAGCGTTTGTAAACCTTAGCAGACAGGTATTGCAAGGGCAGTAACCTCCTCCTGTCACCTTCCTTATCCAGGTGACAAGAAATCTGCTCTCATGTCTTTCCTCTCAGGCTCATTTCTCTTGCTGCTTTCAGACAGTTTCATACATGAGCAATATTGAAAGAAAAAAATGTAAAACGCCATTCTTAAAACATCTAAACAGGGATTTACTACAGAACAAAGTAAAAAGAAAACTCCATCTTTCTGCCACACAAGCTCTTTCTCACGAAAAAGGGTTCAGGGTACCTTCATTGTCCTGGGTGGTTTTCAGAGTTCTCTGCATGAACAATCACAGTCATTGAACATGTCAGTTCAGTGGTCAAGACTTGAAGTAACCCAAGAGCCTAATTCTTGAATGAGTAGGGAGAAAAATCTCTTTTAGGCTTTTAGGACAGTATCAAGATCAGCAGGAGGGATGCACTCAGTGCTGTGGCCTGGCACCAGGCAGAGATGGGAGCCTGCAAACCACACTGAGAGTCTGCTCTTGAGAAGGAGAACAGGCACTGCTGCAGCCTGATGGGACAGAGGGAAATAAAAGGGTGAAACAACAAAATGTTTCTCAATTCTAACTTTAATTTCTGAAGGAAAAGTCCTAATTTTAAAAGTCCTAATTTCCACCCCAAATCTGGCAGCAGCTTTATGAAACAAAAGTTAAACATAGCCCAAGTTCATGGGGTCAGAGTACACCCTGGCAAGGAGGGATTAGGACGGACTCTCTGTTCCTGCACACACACAGATACCACATGCAGGGCACATCCACACTACCCGAATCTCACCGTGGAGCAGGAGCTGATTCCTGTTACGATTTCTTTGATTGGCTGAGTCTCACTGCCTAGCACTACTTGTTTCTTTCTCTGTTGTAGAAGTGAGGGATAATACTGACATTTGCCCAAAAATTATCCCGCAGCAGGAAAAATTATCCTGAAACAGAGTGTCATCCAGTGGCCCTCAACTAAAAGGCAGCCTGTGAGCAGAATTGACCATCAGAAAAAATAAACTTTACAACATAATTCAGTATCAGAAACAAAAACCAATAAATTTCACATCCATATAGACCACCAAAAGACCTATTCCATACTAAATATCTCTTTCACATACACTGATGCACACCCCAACATCTAATCCAAATGATCATCTGCAGAGCAGAAATAGCAGTTAAAAGAGAAGAGGGGGAGATAGAGTTGTAAAATATCAAGTGAGATATCGAAATAGAGCTCTCCTGCACATATCCTTATGAAAGGAAAGAGATAATCTAGTTAATGTGAATTGGAAACCCAGTGCAGGCTGGTCAGAGGAAATGCCTGTCTGTTTGCAGGAGCAATTCATGCAAACACTAACGAGCCTTTGAAACTCGTTGATGCTGCACCACTGAGGGATGCAGGAGATCACACAATAAAAGCTATCCTGCATTTCAGCCTGTGTTCTCGAGCATGAACTTGGAGATTTGGAAATTAATTTTTAAGGTGAGTTATTTAACTGTGAGGGTTTTTTGACTTACGTCTTAGCCCATGCCCCAAGCTGCTGTCAGGGGCAGGATGACACAGACATGGTTTCCTTACAGCAGGACAAATCCTGCATTTTGACACTCCACAGAAAGAAAAGAGCCATGGTAAGGGTTGTGTTTATTAGCTCTACAATATCATAGATAAATTGCTTGATTTCAGCTCTGCTGAGCAAATGAAACTCCTGGGTTCTTCCCTTCTTGAAACCCAATTCCCTCAACCACTTTGGAGAGGTACTCTGCAGAATTAAAATCCTCCCCAGGGAGATTTTGTAGGTACAATAACACTGTTTAAAGATCCCTGCCAGGCTGCCCATGCCACTCAAAATCCTTCTGGAACTACTTAAAACAATCGGAGTGGAGAGGTTGAAGTGAGGGAAATGTGAGAGTTGTGCAAGTGTGCAAGTACGTGATAACCTTTCTGAGAAACAAAGACTGTGGTGATTACCTGAGTCAAGAATCAATTTCTAATGCAGCTGAAACAGCAAGCTTGCTTTTTAATTTGTGATAAGAAGAAACAAAGCTATAAGGAAACTCTGCTAACAATTTTATTGTAGGTTCTGTAAGAAATTCACTAATAAAAGTGTATTAAAAACACATTATTAAAGTTTTGTGGTAGAGATTGAAGAGACTGAATCCAAGAGCTGGAGCAGAGTCTAACACACTTTTATGAATTCATAAATTGTTTTACAGGACCTCATGAGCAAGGCCCTGCAAATTTGGAGCCTGAAGCAAATTCTTTTACAGTTCACATATATAAAAACAGAACCAGAGGTTTTTAATGGCAATGTTGACACATTGTTAACTATACGTGAAGCTGGAAATGTTAAAAACAAAGAGGGGAAAGAAATGAAAGAATTTCTGGGGTACTCTGAGTACATCGACGTTTTCTGTTATTTTACCTGGGAACCAAACCATTAATTGAAACAAAGATAAATGGTAAGTCACTGCTGAAATCCTCCTTCATGTCACTGGAAATTAATAGTGCTCTTCACAAACTCCTTTGGATGAGGACAAAGTTATAACCTGACTGAGCTGCTTCCAGCATTCTGTTGTTACCATTTGTTTCTGTGCAATGTACTGACACACTCCTTTTTTTCCTGACTGGAAAGGCAAGAGATTGGTGTTTATTAGATGCTAGTTATGTAGCATTTCTTTAAAAAGTAAAAATTAAAAAAAAAAAGCCAAAACCAAAAAGGGCATGCAGATCCTGTAGAAGAGGAAGACAGAGAAATCTACCTAATAATTAACTTAATTTTCATTTACCTAGTCGAGTTTTGTTAGTTTTCCTTTACAAATATTATGTGTAGGAAAACAACTGCTGCGAAATGAAATACATTAAAGTGGTGTCAATCCTCTTGTTTCACAGAGACAATCATGATTGGGTTATCGTGCCGAGAAGACAGAGAATTGATTGTACTGGGACCATTTAAATAAGAAAAAATTCACTTTCACCTCCTTCCTCCTTCATCAGTCTTCATGTATTGTGCCTTGCATGAGCTAATAAGAGATTCATTGCAGCCATGCTGTAACTGATTGCTGTACCTTTGCATATTTTCCCAATGTGTATGAAGATGTAGCACTGAGGCTCTCAGGATTAACAGATCTATGCTTTGAATTACTTCTCATTTCCGTTCAAAGTCCATGCAATTCTTTACAAGGGCTCTTCAAAAGAAGTTCTGGAGGAAACAAAGCCAGAATATTTACGTTAAATTAAAACTCGGCAAGGCTGAATTCATATGTGGTGAAGAAAGGAAATACAATAAGAAAACTGGTTCACTTTTACATTTTTAAACAAGCAGAGCAATCATGACCTTACAGTGATCATAATTCTCACAGCAGCACAAAATTAAGTGTCTCAAAGGCTGCCCATGTCTGTTAATTTGTCTAAGGGTGGCCTGGAGATCTAAAGCATAGAGATTGCACAGTTCTGTCCAGTTCCCAACAGGAGCAAAATAATGGGATCATGTAGGTTGAGAGGAACTACTGGAAGTCTGGTAGTCCAAGACCCCCCACCCTGCCTCAACACAGGGCCAGCTTAGGACAAGCTGCTCAGACCTTGTCCAGTCTGGTGTTTGACCCCTCCACAGGCAGAGATCCACCAGCCTCGCTGTGCCCTTGCTGCAGGATTTCACTGTCCTCACTGGGGATGTTTTCCCTGGTATCTGATAGGAATTTCCCTTGTTGCAGCTTGTGTCTGTTGCCTCTGTTCTCACTGAAATTTTAGAGCATATCAAGATTGCCTTGGTGTATCTGGTATACTAAAAAAAAAAAAAAAATTCCCTGGATTTTCCAATATAATTTCTTATTCTGTACCTTACTTTTATCCTGGTCTGTTGTTGTCTTCTTAGAAACCATTTATCCAGAGTGGCTTTAGAAGACACAGCTGGAGAAGCCCAGCTGAGGAAACAATCCAGTGCCTTTCTCAGGCATTTGAAAGAGAAAGTGAGAATAATTGCAGTAGGACTTGAGAAATTCGAGTAAATATCTGGTGCCTCTCTGATTTCATTAAATGCCAGTCTCCACTATGAGTTAAACTTTTAAATTACCCGGAATCCAAGCCCAAGTTCTTCAGCTGGCTGTGGTAATTGATTTATCTAACACGTGGTATGTAATTGGCCTGCAGTTTGCTCTCAGCTCATCTCTTTGGGTGAGCCTCTGTGATTCGGATGAGGGGAATAATCTAGAAATTCCTTCCCAAAGAAGCAGCATCCCCTGCACACTGATACCACTACGCTGACAGTCCTTTAAACCACTCTGTTCTGCTGTCTAGGGAGGCTTGCTCATCATGCCTGGCTTCACGGTCCTTCTCCCAGCTCCACACTGCTCCATGGAGTTCCCTTAACTCCTGCACTACTCCAGCATTTCCAGCTTGCTGGACCAGTCTTCTCTTCCAGCAGGTCCTGGTGTCAGCCTTCAATAATATTCTAGGAGTGCGAGAAAGGGTGAGGATTTTATGAGCATTTTCCCTTTGGGTTGATTCCTTTCTGAATGAAACCCTAATCTCAGATAAATCTTACCCAGGGAGACAAAGTTTTCCTACAAAGCAAGAGGAGAGACAGAAGAAGAGAAGAGGAGTAGCTCGTAGCTCTTCATGGCCCAACACTACTTTTTTGCAAGGGTGGAAAGATACAGTCCAGTTACTTCATTTTTTCTCCTGCCCAGAAGTTTCAAGCAGGTGTTATGTTCCTATTCACTGAACTGGCGTCATTTAATGGTGTCTCAAATTGTTAAGCAGTTTCTGAATCCTCTGTTGTGATGGATGAGGCAATTCTGTCTTTACGTAATTCAGAGGAGCCACATGAGACTTAATTAATATTTATAAAGCATTCAGGATGCTCAGTTGAAAAGGGTGATGATATAAAAGCTCTATAAAAACACTCACAATTTTTCAAATTCTCTGATGTTGCAGGTCAAATTAAAGACTCATTTTTCCCCCTCATTTTCTAGTAGCAATTGTGTCCCCTATGGGTTCTGTGGAAACAGTCAGTGCCCTGAAGCCAGTAACAGAGGGAATTTAAAAAGAGTGGATAACCTATTTATACTTGTAACTGATGGCAGGCCACAAACAGCAAAACCAGTGAAATGTTGTTTCCTGTGAATCCGTGTCCTGTCTCCTCTAACCACCACCTCATCAGACATCTTCCCACAGCCCTTTGACGTCTGCCAAGGGCACCAAGGGCAGGTCAGCATGGGCAGTTCAGCCTCCCAGCTGCTGCACCTGGAAAGGGCAACCAAGCTGAACTGTGTTGTGATGACAGGAGAGCTTGTTAGGACATCTGCAATCGCCCTGGCTTGTGCACGTTGGTTGAAAATTGTCTGGAAAAGACAGACATCCCAGCTGTCTGAAGAACCTCATTTCTTAAAATTGCCAAGCACAGCCACAAGCAGATCGGGCCGGACTGAGGCTCTTGAGGCCTCTCAGTGATGTCAGGCTTCTACCTCTGCCTCACTCACAAACAGCTCTTGGTGCCAGCAGAGAAATAAAGCACTGCTTAACTGAGGCTGGAGCAGAGTGGAAACGGTCCCACCGTGCTGCAGGGCAGCACCAAAGAGATGCAGTGGGGATCACAGCGACTACAGCAAAGGCACCGGACTGGAAGGGATGTGTTACAGCTGGCAAACACAAGCACCAGGCAGAGAAACATCACAGCCCCCAGGGAAACGTGTGTTTATTTTTCAGGTCGCATCTACCATCAGAGGAAAATTACAGAGAAAGAGAGTGTGTTGTGTGTGTTTGCATCTGCACTCAGCTGTGCTGAAAAAGGGAAACCATCAAGCCCATAGATTTGTCTAATGTGGGATGATTTAATGGCATATGGCATAACTCAGTCAGTAACCTGAGGCTATCTGCCCCCACAGCAGCCCGTGTTGACAGCCTCCAGCCCCTCAGAAAAGGGTTCTTGGGGCTTCTCAGGGCTCCTTGGGGTGTGGCTCCCTGTCCCCACAGCCACCTGCTGTTGCTTGATCCAAGAGCTGCTCTCACCCCTTGTGAGGAGACAAGGGGTGGCATGAGCTGCTTCCAAGACAGAAAGGCAGAAGTTGGTTTATTTCTTATCATACAATGCCTGCAGCTGCTTCCTGCAGACATTCAAATGATCTTGTCCCTGCTCTGTATCAAGCCAAGGGATCACTGGACCAAACTCCCCAACCACGGTGCCTCGGCAGCACACTCTGATTGAAGTGTGGGGCACATATGGGCCCATCTTGCCTTCACCTTCCTCCCCTGGTGCCAGCTCCAGCATGTGTCTGTCCAGAAACATGCTGACAGTGACCAGTGGTGCTTTGCAGGGAGCTGAGCTGGGACTTTGATGTGCCTGAAAAATAATCCATGAGAAAAAGGGATGGAGGGGGTGATGGTGCAGAGTTCCATTCAGCTGTGCTCCCATCAAAGCCTCAAGCCAGCTGCCTTGGAACAGGGGGCACAGCACTGGGGAGGAACTGAGGAGGCAAAGAGAAGGGGAAACAGCAGGATTTGTTGCGATCAATGCTCTTGTCAAGACATGCACGAGTGACATTTCCTGAGCTCCACAAAGCCACCTGGACACTGGGACAGAGATGCTCAGCAGGGCCCTGGCCATCTCCCTGTCCAGCCCACACCCGTGAGCTGTGCAGCAGTGAGCAGCACTGTCTTCCCTACCCCGAAGGATTTCTTAACACAGCGGACTCCTCAGTTTTTATTGAGGGCATGTTCAAATCTGCTTTGCACTAGAGGGGCCAATAGAAGGATTTTAAGTAAAAAAACTTGTGTGTGCTGATGAATTAGCATGCTCACTGGTGTTTTAATGACTTCTTTCTGGGATACTTGAGATCAAGAAGGTTATCTTCACAAGAAAAAGCCTGCAGAATATTTTAAAATTAAATTAGTGCTTGTAATGCTTTGCAGAATATTTATGAAGATGATGTGATACTGTAATAACACCTTGTACCCATACTCAGACAGTCCTGGAGTTGCCCTGCAGCATCAGAGGAAGGTTTATATCTAAAGGGGATAAGCTGAGCTGGCAGCCCTGTCAGTCCCTCTCCTTTCCACCTACCATGCATAAGATCCAGTTCTCTGCCTCCCAAAGCTGCAAACCTGCCCCTTTGGTTTACACGGGGCAGGGGGATGGGGGCCTGATACAGATCTACAACCCAGAACTCTGGCCTTGCATCTGGGACACTTCCAAACTTGAGCCATGCTCTGGTCTGGTGTTGGAGCGATAGTTTCGTTTCTTAAAAATGCCTGTCTGGACCAGAGAGTGCAGGAAGAAGATGGGTGAAGGGCTCTGATGCACATTTTAACTTGAAGACGAGTAAACCCCACATGGTCCTTCAACCACAGTGGTGGTTGTGTCAGGTGCCAAACACTGCCTGACTCCTGCAACTATAAAAATCAATCACAGCAAGAAATAAAACCAACTCCAAATGAAGTGCTTCCTATGTCTAGCAAATATTGCAGCTGGCTGCCCAGGAAGTGATGTTTTGTTTCTAAGGGACAGTCCAGGGGCTGAGGTTTGGGAATGGTGGTGCCTGGTCCCTCAGCAGGAATCGCAGCTGTAGATGGAACTCCACCACCATCTGCTGGACACACTGGGGATGGAGCTGGGCTCGTCTGTGTTTTGCGATGAGCAAAATGACAATACATCTGTAAAGAAAAAAGTTTAAAATGCTGGGAGAAAAGTCCTTAGTCCCCTCTTTTACAGCCATATTTTTTCTGGCCATGGATGTAAGTGGCAACTATGTATCTCCTTTGGAAAGTCTGGTTTTATTTAATTTTACTGTAGCTGTGATAGATCTGAGATACAATTCATACAAGTACAGCCTGAATGCTACAGCAGGCAGACAGTGGGGGAAGAGTGTTTTCTTAGGCAATTTGAAGAGAACCCCTTATGTTGTTTACACAGCAGTGAGCAGGCAGACTCCAGGTTAATCCCTTGTGTGAGAATGAGTTGGGAGAAAGAAATCACTGTACCAGGGTGGACAGAGGACATTGCTGAGAGCAGAACAGGGAGAACTGAAGAAAGAGAGAGACTGTACTGAAGAAGAAAATCACCCTGAGCTAGTTAGAGCAGGAGTCTCATTGTGCCAGTTATCTCCAGGAGGTCCTGCATACCCAAAATCCCCTGCACAAACCCACCTTCCAGCTTTGCTGAGACTGCAGCAGGGCACGATGCACCAGGCTACTGCAGCAGCAACCTCTCAGGCCTGCTGCATCGTTCAGATCTGATTCTTTAATAAATGAAGAAGTGAGGCTTTAATAAGAGATAAGGGAGCCTTGGACTGCCGTGCTCAGACTAATCTTTTAATGGTTGAAAATGACAGACAAGCTGCTCCAATTTCTTATCTAGCATTTTGCTTTGAATTATTAATAATCAATTTGTACTTAAGTTACTTAGTTCAGAAAATTAACTACATGTGTCACTGATTCCAACATTTTTCATTTTTACTGCCTTCTGCATCGACGAAGGGATAACTTCATATAAACCAATTAAAAGACAAAAACACACACACACACACACACACACACACACACACACACAACCTCCTGCCCTGGTGTGCTCTCCCAGCTCTCTGGAATATATCCAGAAATACCAGCTTCTAATATGTCTATGCTTCTTTGCTTCAGACTTCTGTAAACTACAACTTGGGTTAATAATTACAGCTGGTAAAGGGATGGAATTCTCCTAATACCTAAACCAATTTTCCTAGACTCTTGGACAAAAAGAAACATTTTGGGGTAAAAGGGACAGATTCTGCAGTTTTGAGGGAAGAATGCAGGAGTTTTAAAGCTCAGTACCAGAAGTAATTCACATTATATCTAACTACTACGAAAATGTAAACACAAAACGTGTCTAAACTTCCTCCTCTCCTAGGAAAGGGAACATTCATTTTATTACGTGCAATGATTTCTTTTGAGGGATTAAAAAACATTTTTCAAGGATAAACTAAGGAAACTGGAGTCTATAAATGGCCAGCCAGCCAGCAAGACAAAGGGAGAGATTTGCAGGCAAAGGTGCTGAACTATGATAATTTAGTTTAATGAAGGGGAAATATCAACACAGAAAAAGGCTTTTACTGCCTTCCAACAGGTAGTAGTTTAATTTGCCTTCTCCATCCTGCAGAGACAAGAGGAAGCCTGATTTAAAAAGAGCTGAACACCATGGCTAAAATTAGGCTTCAGCTAAATTAAAAAAACACATACATTAGCATGGCCATAAGGTGAGCCTCTGAAACTTTACATAGCTATGCAAAATGTTTAACTGGGGAACAAAACCAATCCCTCAGCCTCTCCTCAGCCTCGTCTGAAGAGGGACACCAAGTCAAAGCTTCTACAGACACCACAGTGAGCAGTTAACAAGCCATCCCAGGTACCAATTACATGCAACCCTCACACAGCACAGAGCTCTCTGAAAGAGGCTGCTTAAGTACTTTTGGGGGGATCCTGGAAACTCTTCCAACAAAAATGCATTAAAGTAGTGCCATTGTCAATTCTGTTGCATTTATAAATGTTGTTTTCTTTGGGCAAATACAATCACTGGGGCCTGAACTCCTGAGATAATGCAATAGTCAAGCCAGCAGTAAACCCGAAGCTCAGGAAATACCACTCGGCTTTCAGTACTTCCAGAGCAGTGCCAGAGTTAAACTGTAAACTGTTAAGAGATTACAGGGTTAATTTGTAATTTATTATTGTTATCTGCCAGGAACACTCTGGAAGATGAAAATGCCAGGGGCAGGATTCCTCTCCCCTTTTCCAGTCACCAGGGATTTTACTACTGGCAGAGGTAGGAGACTCCTACACCTCTCTCTATGAAAATGCTCACACAACACAGTAAAACAATCCAGAGCCACAGTGATGTCTGGTTTCTTCCCCAGTCCTTTCCTGCTCCCTGCTGGCTCTCCATCTGGTTTTAGACCAGCAGAAACACTAAGCAAACATTTTTACAGAACAACCTTAATAAAGCCCTCATATATTTTACTCCTCAATGATGACAGGAACAAGAAGTATAATCCATACTACAGCTGCTCCTGATCTCAAACACAAAGAATCAGCCAGACCACCAGCCAAAGCAGCCAGACCAAGCTGTTTCTGTACACACACATTCCTACTTTGCCCAGGAAAGATGCCCAGACGGCAGAGCTTCACCTGTCTGCTCTACTCACCACCACACAGCAAGGTCCAACCAACATGGACAGGAACCCAGTGTTCCCCAGGAAAAGGAAACATTAGCCCTCCCTGGCCATCTATCTCAGCACTTCTCTTTGCTCACAGTAAAAAGATTTTACATTATCTACCCTGGTTTTTTTCACAGCAACTTAAGACTGAATTCACTACTTTTATCCAATCCGGGTACTCCCATATCCAGGGAATAATAGATTCTTTTCTTCTCCATACACGGGGATGAGGGGAAGCCTTTTATTTTTCCCTTCCATTTTGCCTGCAGCATCCTTCAAATAGAACTCCTCAAACAGGACATGGTATCCCAGCTGAGACCTCACGGGCTGGAAAGTTTTGCCCTATGTTTGTCATTCACGTGCAGGAGTAAGGGTATCATTACATGACACCTGCCCTTTCCACAGCAGCAGGACCCTGCTTGTGGTCTGCCAGTAAATTGGAGTTTTCTCCCAAGAACTGTTACACAACTGGTTTATTTCCTCTCCTGTGCTTGTACATCAGTTGGGCTTCTCTCAGATGTAATACACTGTACTTCCCTGGTTGGAACTGCTTTCTTCTTTTTGCCTTCAGATCTTTCAAAAATGTGTCATTACCACTGGGGTCATGATAACCTCCACTGGACTACCTGGCTCTCCCAGATCTTGTTACCTACAAATGTGAAGTGCAAACTCTCTTCCATTCCCCAGGCCACTAATTAAGATACTGAACAGACAAGACTCAAAACAGATGTAGAATCGTGTCCAGTTCTAATAGCAATCCTTCAACTCCAAAATTCTTTCATTCTGACTGTGGCTTGTGTTTCAACAAGAGGAAGAAAAACCACAGTATACCTGCACACACGCAGTTTTCCTCAAATTACTCCCAAATGAAAACAGAAAACAGCATCAGAAGTGACACATGTCTAAAGCCGTGCATGGGTTCAGTGAATCTTTGAGCCTAATTTACATCATCTGATCTCCATATCTGTGTTTCCTCACCTCTCAGGGACTGTGGCTCTGGAAAACATTTGAGACCCAGACATTGCAAATACTATCAGTTTAACGACCAATATTATTACTGTGCTGGAGAACAACCTTTTCATGCAAATTACTCATAGCAATTGTGCTTTGTGTCTTTTACTGAAATTTTGCATTGCATAATTACAAGCACATAGATTTGTATAACTAATACTCAGTAATTAATTAAATAGCTTTTGTTTCTGTAACTGTGAATGCTTTATGACAGATGAAAGTCTTTTTGGGGTTTATGGTCTCTCAGGCCTGAACTCTGGCACAACACACAGTGATGAACATTTCCTACATGTTTCTTCAGAAAAGACAGAAAGTCTCTTATTCTAAAGATAGCCTCAACTATGATAATAGCTTTTGGATAATTACATTAACAGGTTGGCCAACTTACAGGAGAATAAATAAGGACAATAATTCTCACCCAGCACTGCAAAACACAAGGAACATTTATAAATAAAGACTGAAAAGAAAATGTTTCAAGCAGCAACTCAGATCAATGTGGATCTTACCTTGAAAACACAGAGCTACTGAAAACACGATGTACCATGAGAGAACAAAGCAGAGAGCTCAAAGCAATGATCCTCCTAAATAAGCCTGACAAACTTTTATTATAGAAAAACTGAATTAAGCAAAAACTAGAGATAAGTGCTTTATCTGACATTTGGGATTTCAAAAGACTGAGAAATAGGAAGACATTTACAGAAATAACATATAAGGTCATCACCAACAAGAATTGGGTTTAATTCAAGCTATTGACAATAATTGAATTCTAAGTTTCCTGCTTCAGCCTAGAGTTGTCAATTAATTGAGCCTGCCTTGCATGTGAACATTGCTAGAGGCCTCTTATAGAATCAGCTGATTATAACTTTTTTTTCCTGAAGAGTGAAGCAGCATCCCTCCTTCTCAATTTAGATAACGATCATCTATGCAGGTTTTATTATATTAAAGCCCCATTCCAATTAATTCACATTTGTCAGATGCTGTCACAATTGCTGACAGGTGTTTACTGGACTCCAGGTCAGCTTCAAATCACCATAAGAAGCGAAGTCTGCAGCATCAGAGCCATCCCAGGCTCCTGAATGACACACACACCCACGAGGAGAGAGAAACTGCAAAAGAACTTCATGTACAAGAACCTTGTGGGGATGGGGAACAGAGAGGCAAAATGGCACCTCCACGTTGCAACAAAACAGTGGCTCAGGAGTTGGGATGTCACCTCAACCTGCTTTTTAAGTGTCTCTGCTGCAGCACATACACTGGTAGAGATACATCTACAACAGAAGATTTTAATGCTTTAATTTCAGAAACTACCTGCAGTGGGACAAAGTTATTGAATGAATTCTCTTACCAAGTTACTTAAAAAAAACACAACAACAACAAAAAAATCAAAATAACACTAGAAGAGCTTGTTAAATGTCATATTAGCAAACAGTTTAATTTATTAAAATGACTCCAGTACACCTCTGTGCTCTTACAACAGACACACATTACACATAACAGGTAAAACACAGTAACATTCTCCAGTCTGCAGTTCCAAGCTCATTAGCTCAGAAACACAAAAGCAACAGTATCTTACATCACCTCCCAGCTCAACCTTCTTCCGGGTGGTGCTTGGGGCACTTCTCCGAGGGGCAGGCAGGCAGTTGAATGCAAGTGTGTGTCTGTGGTTCCTGCTCAGAGATGGTGAGTACAGCCCTGTGCTGCCCAGAGCACGCAGGTTTGCCCCGACACTGTCAGGGTCAGTACAAAGTCAATGCGCTGCCAGGACTACGGGCAGTGAGGACAGGGATCGCTGCAGCTGCATGGGGAGTGCAATTCTACATTTATCATCACTCTAAAAACGGGACATCTACAGGATGTGCATGGAAAGGTCAAGCTTCTCATAGCATGAAAGACACTGGCCCAGAAAGATTTGCACACCTGAGTATTATGCTCACAAGAATGATGAGACTCATGTAAGTCTTTATAAAGTCTTAAAATACAGTTGTGGTAATTCAGGGCCAGTCCTTCCACCTTTACTGGTTAACTTTACTGAAATCAACTCGACCTGGAATTCTAACCCCAAAGGAAACATGAGAAGTTAATAAAATCAGAAGACACTGAAGGTGTAAATACAGTGCAAGTGTTGGTTTTAGTTTTTTTGACCGTTACAGCCTGATAATTTTACATTCTGTGCTTTAATTTCGGGGAAAAGCATAGATGTTGTGTGTCAGAACACACACACTAGCATATATACACGTATACATACACACTTGCTGTAGAATGCAAAGGCTTCCAGTGGCATATGATTCATAGTACCAATCTCTCACATGCAGGTTTTTTTCATACAAAACCAAAACAGTTTTAGAGGTCCCCACTCCCCTTGCATATATAAGTATTCATTAATGTGTATTCACATGCATTATTACCCACTCATTGATTCATGTTAACCAGATTTTAATTTTTTTTTAATGTAAGCCATAAATTATTTTAGTTGCAACACCTAGCCAGAACACTCCAGTGACCACAGTACTCCTGGGTTTTATGGTAACTAATACCTCTGTTGGCAAAACTTTCTTAATAAAATGACTCAAGTTTTGTTTGCTTCATATTGCTTCATTTTAAAATTTTTTTTTTATGTACAGTCTTTGCTGTTAGTACACTTCAGATTTACTGAAGTGCAGTAAACTATGAGAGCTCGTTATTCAGAAGCACCTAGACTTTTTTGATATTAAATGGAAGCCATCAGCAACAAACATTTTATGGAGAATTCATCAGGTGGACAAACAGTGCACATCAGTGAGTATGAGATGAAACTGCTTTCTAAACAGCTGGTAGCCTTCACAAAACAAATTATGTGTGATGTAGTCACTGTCCTGCTGAGACAGCAGAAGGACATAAGAACACAAGCGACTCTAGGGTCAGTGTTTATCCATATTAATGTAGCTTTGGTTCAGAAATTCTTTAAGTGTTGTAGAGCACCTGGTTTAGTGACAAACACATGCATCTCACAGTGCTAACAGTAGAATGCTAATAAACTATAAACTGCAGGTTTCAAATATTAATAGCATTTAATAAAAAAATTTACAGAAATATTCTTGTTGACAAATGTGCAGTACAAATGCAAGCTCCTTGGCCACAAACTCTAATTGTGTGCATCAGTTTTGTGCTGGCATAACAGTGCAAGTGCTGGGATTCAAGTATGCTTTTCCATGTTTGTGTTAAGCAACAAAGATTACATGATGAAGTTTGGAGGATTTTCTGCTCACAAGGCGAGGATGTGAGAATCAAGCAAAGCAATGCAGCAAAGGAAATGTTTAATTTCCCTCATCTAGAAGGCATAAAGGAGGGAAAACACATTTCACAAGCAAACCGGCTTCACATTCCACCAAGTTATTGCTTCAGCTAAATCAGCTGTACTAAAATACAGGACTACAGGTTGCAATCTAATCTGCCCTCACATGAAGAGAAGATGAAATCTACAGTGCAAGTCCTCCATGGGAAAGGATCAAATTGCAACATCAGAGTCCTATTTCATAGGGCAGAATTTATTCATCATTCAGTTTTGCCTATGAATTAATTTTTTTTAAGTTAGTTAGATCACAGTCAAAAGTACATTGCTTATATTTCTGTGTTTCTAGAAGTACTACTTCATGCCAATTTAGATCTGCTCAACAACAGAATACAATACAAACACTTGTTTCCAAAGAACTGACAAAGTTGAACTGACAAAGTTATTGCTGAAATTTTTAGGGCCAAAATTAAAACCTATTTCACCAAATCAAGCCTTTACTCCACTTAAAAAATTCTGACATCCTATTAATTAAAAAAACAAAAGAAAACAAAAAAAACCCCCTGAACTTAATAGGTATTCTTTTTTCAATTAAATAATAATCTAAGATTTTACAAGATATTCACATTCAGGCAACTGTCTCCTGACTTTCATCTGACTGAATGACAGATGCCATAATAAAAACAAGAACACTACTCTCACATTCTTCCTGACAGCAGTAATTAGTGCAATTTACCACTGCACTACACAGTTTTAATAGTGCAAGGTGTGCCTGCTGACATTTCTCACAATCACCTGCTACATGATTGTTATCCTCAGATGTCTGTACCTGTAATTTTCATTAGAATTTTGGCATTTATGTTAACATTTATGAAAAACTATGGCTTTATCCATGAAGTATATAGCCTGCCTAAGCAAATTTTTTAAACCATTTATTTAAAACAATAAAACTGAATTGGAATGGAAGTTACTTGGTTAAGCCATAAGCTGTGTTGCCACTAAACTCAAGATCTCAGGGTTAGCTACAGAACACCAATATGTGTATTTGTGCATCTGTTACAGTCTTTAAAAGTTCATTTAAAATGTAACACTGATAAAACTTCTTTTTTTCTTTTTTACATCTAATTCTAATAATTTTTTTTTTTTGCAACATGTTTAATTACTTGTATCCAAAGTGTCATCTGAGTATCGCTGTATTACAACAGGACTGGGACTGTAAGAAACCCATAAATGCACACGTAAGAAGGCACTTGTCTTCCAGTAGTTCAAGTCAGAGAAGGCCTTACCCAGACAGTGGCACCTTACACTTTGAAGGATTAACAAATGTCCCCAGGCTTTGCCACAGTCTCAAAAGCTGTCCTCGTGTCCCTGGACAAAGGTGCTGTGTGTGGTCTATAACACCATGAAGCTCATGATGAATTCCAGTAGTTTCTGCCTGTTGCGCTGAGGTAGGAATGTAGTGCTGAGTTCCAAAATGATGTCTTTCCTTTGCTTAGTCTGCTTGAAAACCTAAAGCGCAGCATGAACACATGTAAGCATCACCATCTTACAGGAATCTCCTTTCTCTGAGGTTAAAATGTTACAGTCTATACTAAGTTTTCCCTCATTTAGAAGACTTTTTTTTCATTTCTTAAAGGCTTAGATGGGAATGCCTTTAGGTATTATTAGAATTCACTCAGTGCTGAAGCCCTTCAAGGGTTACGGAAGAAAAGAAATTGACAAATAAGTACAGTGTGTGATAAACAGCCAAAACTCAACAGTGAGGGATAAAACAAACAATGAAAGGCATCCAATTGAAAGTGTAAGCACTTTAAAAACAAGAATTCAGATGCTATGCTACAATAGATGCTCAGCAGACATTATCTAGTTCTACTTTTCATTTTAGTTTATCCTGCTGTTGGAAAATGATGGCTTCAATATGTGCTTTGCTCACAGCTGTTACGAGTCTACAGGAAGATACCTTTACTAGGCCAACTATTTTGGATTATTCAATATATCAGAATTTAAAGGCAAAGACTTCAAAACCCGTATCTAGCAACATTTTGCCTAAATGTCAAAACTTTCAAAATTATAAAGCTGTATCTAATCTGGCATTCAGGAAGCCATGCCATTCTGACGAAATAAAAACACTTCACTTGCAAAATCTAGATGGGTGATTTAAAATTTAAAATACTGGTGGTAAAGTACAAAATTGAATGTTTATCTCAAAGAACACCTGTATCCTCATGGTAAGGACTGAAGGTGTATAAGGATGGTTCTTCTGGAGCATCAATCACTGCTAAGTCAAAATTCAATAACTAATGCTTTTTTAAAGACTTAAGTAGACTTCAAAATTAAATTTAGCTGTTACTGAGCACAGAACATGCTCTCAGCCTTTCAATATCGTCCAACAGGGATATGAAGTAGAACAGAGGAACTTCATTTGCTGTGAATAAAAATGTCTAGTCACCCAGCCATCCAGACAGGCCCTCCCAGGGGCAAGAAACACCCTGTTCTACAGCTTGTGCTCTCTTTTACAGCCCTCAGCCTGAAGGAAACCAAAATGCTCCAAACCCACAATACATTTCTGCCGACACGTTCACTGATTTTAAACTGACACTGAACAGATCCATTGAAATGTCCAAATTGTGCTCATTATTGAAATGAAACTTAACAGTCACCAGATTCGAGCACCAAACACTTACTCCAATTTCCTTGAAGACTTTCACCGCATTTTTCACGTGACTGTAGGTAGCACTCTCAGCTGCAAGAAAGAAAACCCAGAGATAAACAAACTGCAGTTCAACTGGGGCTACCGTGTGGTAGAAAGAACAGAATGAATTAAACCCAGCTCCAAAACCAGTTCAACATACCATACACAGCAACATTCCTCTCTGTCCTGCTTATTAAGTGCCTGTGTAGCTTCTGAATATATTCAGATTCTAAAACAGGACCACCAAAATTGTGTACAAAAATGACAGCAGAGCTGTACGCCTCCAGTAAAGGTCCCAGTAACCTCTGCAGGAAAGTGATGTACTGCTGGTGCTCTTGAGACTGGCTCACCTAAGAAAAGGCAACAAAAGGTTCAGTGACAGAGACCAGTGGAAACCAGAAACGACCTGCAAGGCAGAACATGGCAAAATAGCATCCAAAAGAAAAACAAAAGCTCAAAAACTTGTACAAAAACAAGTGTGGGGGTACAGCACAATATGAGAGCATAGCAAGAAAAGAGGTTTATCATGAGGGACAAAACAGGCACTGAACATCACAGACCAATGCTATTTTTTCTTCCCCCAGGGTATTACTATTCTTCCAAGATAAAATTAAAGACATCATGCTGTTCTGCAGCCAACATAAGGGCTGCCCTACATTCACAGAGTTGGAAAGAAGTTTTCAAGTGTTAATAAGATATCCTAAAGAGTGTTTGTGTCAGCTCTGAGAAAACTCGTAATGTATCTAAAATCAACATAAGCAACCTATGAAGTGAAATATAGGCTGAATATAAATACCAGTTGGATGTGCCCCTTGTAGAGTGCATGTAAAGAATAAAACTCAGATACTTGAGTCTTTGTCAGTTTGCAGGACTCTAACCATTGCTCTTCCCTGTAAAGATTATTTGATGTTTCTTCAGCTGTTTTCCTCATGAGAAGCAGACAAAAGTATTTTATGGACTGTACAAAAATACTACAGACTAAAATTGCAAATCAAGAAAAAAACCCCAAAGAAAAAAAAAATATCAGTACCTGTCCTGAATAAGCAAAGTAATTTGTATCTCTCACAAGAGGGTTCAACATTAGCCTGAAGGAAAACATTACCTTCAGGTAGCAATCTCTCTGCTCCTCTCCAAAATCACTGTCTTCATCTTCCTCGTCACTTCTCCAAGATAATGGCTCAGGGAGTTTTTTATTCCACTGCTGTTCTGTAAGACCGGGGCTAACATCCTCCTGATCATCCTGCTTAAATTTCAAAGACAAGTGGTAAATAGGTACAACTCCAAATCCAGGCAAGCAATAGGTTTATTTCATAATCTCATCTGACTTATCAATGCATTTATTAACCAGTATTTAATGGAAGCAGGTGAGACTCAATTATAGGCAGCAATGAGAAAAGGAGAGAAAAGAGACATTTGGTGAAAAAGACTGGTTTTTTCTTGCTTCCTCCTGGGTGCCAAGGTTTGTTTACTGTGCACAAAAAGAAGTTAATGAAGCAAAGATATGCTGAATCAGCTGCCTCTGCTCCTAAGGTTTTCTTTGCACTGTGCACCTCTGGCAAACTGCACCACACAGTGACTCCCCTGCAGCCCCAAAACTGCAAGCTGGGGAGTTTTACAGTAATTCTGAGATCAATGCAAAGGAATTAAAGAATGACAAAAGGGCTGGACTCCTGACTCCTGCAGAGCAGAAAGTAAAAATCCATGTAGCTATGCTACACTTGAAAGGGCTCCAATAATAAAATAAATCCCAAATTTCAAGACAGTACAAAAATACGTGTCTTCCTAAGTAGCCTTGTTGGTAAAATGAAATTACACACAGAGTCATGAAGCATCACAGGCTGACTGTACCCTATGAACAGAGGAAGGAAGCAGTCTCAGTCCTGGGCACGTTGTTACAAGCTTTCAGTAACAATGTATATTTAGAACAAGTCTCACAACTAAGGAGCATGAACTACCCTAGCACAGTACAGTACTCCTACAGCATCTCTGCCACTTTACCTCGGCCACCAGAAGAATGCCATACTGGATCAGCCTTTCCACAGATTCATGGCAAACTTGGTAGATCACCTGGCAAGGCTGCACAACATAAAAGGAATGCAATGAAAAAATCACATCCATTACACCCATTATAGCAACATCATTCCCTGTTCAGTGAATGTTTCAGATAAGCAGTATCATTCCTTTCATGCAAGTTGTTAAACTTTTATCAGCATAATCCCAACACACCACTCTTGTGTTTACCCTGGCAGACATTAAAAAAAATTATAATGAAATCGGGTATTTAAAACATGTCCAAGATTTTTCCGAAATGCATTACCACTGGTAGAAAGCCACATTATATATTCTCCCTTTTTAACAGCCTCTAACCAAATTTTAGTTTGTTAACAATTCTGGAATAAAATCATCATAAAATTAAAATTATTGAAACTCATAACAGTGATCTATTTGGAATTTAAAGGAAACTACACTTTCAAGAAATTCTCTCATGTGTTTTGAAACTGAATAAAAAAAAACAACCTCTTTTACATTATTCATTATCATTTAGGAAATATTTTCTTAGTTAAAAAAATAATAATCTATTATTAACTCTGAAAGCAGAAGGATAATAGCACTAAAGAACTCCACTATATGAGCTAACATTACTGCCCAGACAAAAATACTAAATTTGGCTTATGCTTCTGTAAAAATGCACCAGCCAAATATGAGTACAAATTTAAGAACTAATTCAAGAATCTCTAGAACCTTAACTTCTACACATAAGAGAAAAGAACATCTAGCACTTAAAACTGAAAGTATGCAGTGTCTGAAAAATAAGATAACATCAGCTCTCATCGGTGTTTTGTAACACAACAAAAACTGAAGTCAAGCCTTGTTTAAGATTGCTACTAAGTACTAGGTGTGGCACAACATGACTACTGCACTCCTATGCAAATAAGGGTATCTTTAGAATATGGAGCCTTGCTTCCCAACATAATTTCAGTCATCTGTGCATACTCATAGTAGCTGGGTACTCACAAAGACTTATGTTTCTTTAGGTTAAAAAAACCCCTAAAATAAACAGTTTGGGCAGAATGCAAATACAGCTGTGATGATCTGATGACATGAGTGACACAAAATACGTTAGAGAAGTTGCTCTCTCAGCTTCCCACAACTCGAGGTGGGCTTCTTAATGCTGCCTTTCTCAGGAAAAGCCTAAAGCACAGCAGAAATGTTCCAGCCCCAGCCCAGCATTGCCCACTTCAGCACCTGCAGGAGCAGCAGGGGGCACTCAGTGTGTGATACCCACTGGTACCCACCACCATCAGACTGCACTGACAGTGAACAGATCAGAGCTGTGACACTTGCAGAAAGCGTCCTGTAATTTTAAAGTAACCAGCAGAACAAAAACTGGACAATTAATGCAACTGCTTACCAAAGATACAGTGAATTCATTAGAAAGCAAGTAGCACAAGCTGGCAGCTTTTCGAACCAGGTGTTCTTGACTGATCAAACCGGGAGAAGCACCACTGGTACCATTTCTGTACCTCCTGCTCTGAACCGCGTGAAGGCTGCAGGCTGGAGCAGGAACAAACACAGGCAAAGTTTAATCTTCCAAAGAGCTTTATGGCAAAGGACACTTCAAACTTCTGTTTTGTCTACTTCTGGGGCTAAAAGCAGTCAAATACTACACATGCCATTCAAGAATAAAGACAGAATTCACCACTATTTTGTGTCCAGTAATGTCAGATCAAAACAAAATCTCATTAAAATACTGCTCATCAAAGCACAGGTTTTGCCATGTTGGCTCAGAACTCTGACAGTGCCTTGCCTATGGCAGTGATCAATACACAAATACTTCCAAGAAAGATAAAGGATGAGGGGAAAAAAGAATGGAAATGTTCCACAAACAAAATATAAGTTTGCTTTACATTTGTTTGTTAAGGTAAACATGGGCTGAAACAGGAAGTGAAAAAATATATTAAAGTAAATAACACAAGAAACTGATGGGGTTTTTGTGCAGATACTTTGACTTTAAGGGTTACAAGAAAGTCTTTCCTTGATAAACCCCAAAACATACCAATAACAGCCTCTTTAATGAATACATGAAGTATTCCATTGCTGTAGAAGTTGAGTTCAAAGACAGCAGGTATTGTGATGCTGGGAGTGACGAAGAACTCATTGTTTCTGCTCGTGTTTGTGATATTTACACAGTTCCCCAACAAGTGGATGGCATGCATGACAACATCATCCGAGTTCCCTGAAAATCCCAAGTCAAAGTCACGGGCTAGGACCTCCTCCTTCATGGAGAAGAAATCTTCTACCAGCCTGGAAAGATCAGTTCCCTAGAAATAAACACGGAATCACAAAGTTAAACAATTTTTCTGCACATGAGTCTACCAGTGAACTACATAATCAGGTATATATCAAACACAATACACTAACTGTCAACAACCCCAAGCACAACAGTCATAGCAGAAAAACTGATTTTTACTGAGGTTTTGATGAAATAGTTCCACATGTTTTGAATTACATGTAATTATATTTTACAGCGATGCAACTATTTGGGAATGCAAGATTTTTCTTTGCTTCTTGGTTTATTTCACAGCCTGCAGAGACCTGAATACCTCAAGACCATGTCAGAGGTACCACATTTCCATTACCTACGCTATAAAGTGAACGATCAATTAGCTGGGAACACTGCACTCAACAGAACTGAACAATTGCTGTGGAACATGAGGAAAAGCCTTTCCTCAGGCACCTCCTTTTCTTGCTTTCTGTCAAGATGGACTCAGATCACATTGTAAAATGCTTCTTTGATCCCACTATTTCAGGAAATCAGAAAGACTGGACTGATGAGAATGGTGACTCTTCCTCCACAAGCAGGATTATACAACAGACCAATATTTTTCCATTTGTTCTCAATTTACATGCAATAAAAGCTTCAGATTAGAAGGAGAAGGAATTTTAGAAAAAATGCAAAACAAACTTTTAGGAGGAAAAAAAAAAATCTTCCAAGTCTCATGCACAAGACTTCAGGTAAACATTAGTATCATTCTGCCATTGTGACAAAATATTTTAGTACTGAGGAACAGCAAAATAAATTTGGAAATTAATAGAACAGTTTCTAGAGTATTCAATAGTGAATGTGTTTTGAGATCTAAAAAACAATCCTAACACAATAAACAAAACCCATGTAATCTTTTAGAAAGGCATAACATTTTGAATTACAAAGATCTATTTCCATATGAGCATTTATTATCATCCCATCAATATCAATGCTTGTTTTCAAGCACCCACTGCTAACTAAAATATCAGCACTCAGACTACCTCAAATCCACTTTAATTTAAAATTAAATTCAATTTTAACCTTTCTTCTTTTATCAGTATAATACAATAGTAAAATCCATACTGGTTTTCTTTAATAAATTAGTTATCAAGGCCAAAGCAATGTTTGGCTATTTAAGCAGCACAGAAGCCTTACCTGCCTGTGTCTGTACAGCAGCAAACAGGCAACAATGTGGGTAGACATCACAGCACAGGACTTGTTAGCAGCTAGAGGTGAACAAGATAAACTTGTTAATGCCCTGAGACACTCAGAACACCACTACAAATGAAAGAGCACCAACTATTTAAAAAATAATAATAGTGATGTGGGCACGGAACTGTACCCACCGAATGAAATACAAAGTGTATCGTGTCTATCAAGAAACAATATTAAAGTAACCAGAGTAAATTCACTAAGAAGGCCAAATAAAGCTTAAATACTTACTAAGCTAAGTACTGTTTTCTGTGTATCTCTTGTACCACAAACTACAGAGCTACTGACTGAAGCATACATCACATAACCTATAACACCTGGCAACACTGGTCCATGCAGCTAGATAAGTTCATGTATGACCTTAAATAAAGCCACTGAGACACTCCAATAACTTATTGCATGAAGAGATAAGAAACGAGTGTGTCAATATGACAATCAAGCACTTCAGAGTACATAAAATTTAGTCCAACAAACAGAACAAAAATCTTCTACTTGATCAGAAAAAGAGTTTATTAAACTTTGAAGAGAAAGGAGAAAGACAAGGGATGGAGAACTGTCAAGCTTATGTAAGTCATGAAATAATCACCTGAATGGAGACAATTAGGAAGTATGACATTACCACACAGACAATTCCTGCAGTCAGCAAAACAAAACAGGCAGCTGATAGCAACCTGGTCCAGTGGAAGGTGTCCCTGCCCATCGCAGGGGGGTTGAAACAAGATGATCTTTAAGGTCCCTTCCTATCCACACCTATGATTCTGTGGTAGTGATACTCTTCAACACTTACTGAACAAAATGTGCTCAGCCAAGTTGGATATCAGCTCTCTTCTGAAGGGTTCACTGGTGATATCCCTGGAGTTGGGCAGTGAGGCCTCCGCACCTTCATCCACAGTATCGTTAGGTCTGAATACAGAATAAAAATTAACATGATGACATTTAGATTTTTATCAAAATGTAAAATAATCTAAACTGATTTTTTTATATATATACTAACTGGACCACAGCACAAAATACCATTACAGTCTGGTAAGGGCAGAAAAATGTTATCAGGAAAAAGCTCTACCGACTTTTCCAGATTATTTCTTCGCACTAAACAACAATCCATAGTAAGACTATCAAAAGAAAAATTGCAACCATTTTCTATGGCTACTCATGACTTTGCTGCAATACCAACTGCTCTCTTTCCTTCAACAAATATGGACAACAACAGAATAAGCAAATCTACCTAAAAGACAGAGCCCAGCCTCTCTATAAACTAAAAATGGTCTCTTGTATGGACTTACAACTTTCTAAAGGTACAGGACTGACTTTGTCTCTACCAGGACCACCCAGGTTTGTATAACTCCTGAAAAGACCAACTAAAATGTGAATCTATGTAATAAACGCAGAACTAACCCTTGAGCAGTTTTTCAGTTCTGAGTGACAGTCACCTCCTTGAAAACAAGGAGTACGCCTTCTCAGGTCCTATTTGCTTTGGAATTATTCCAAAAATCTTGTGAAATGTTTGTAAGGTTTAAAAAAATCCTTCACTTACTTTAAGCATGTAATTTTTTCCCTAAATTATTCCATAAAATTTATAAACAAACCAACAGAAGTAACTAAAATTTAAAAAAAAGTAAAAAAGTCTCCTTGAATTTATTTAAACAGAGCTCATCAGGAAGAATGTAACTCTTATAATAAATTGCATAGTTATAATTACCTAAGTTTTGCACTTTTCTATAAACAATTAGATTATCCATGGGCAGTTCAAGCACTGCTTGGAATGTAATGCAGAATATTAAAAAGATAAACAAACAAACAAATCCCAACCTGTCCTGCCTTTCAACAACATCCAAAAAAAATCTCTACCTTGAGGGAAGTATAGCTGGTAACAAAGCTTGTTCCAAAGAAAGAGGAGCAGGCACAGGTTTTTGGCTTTGGCTGTTTACATACTCCTGTTAAAAAAAAGACTTGTTATTTTTTGTACTTTTTCCATCCTATTCTTGCATTCAATTGATAATGCTATTACAAGAAAAAAGCAATTATTCAAAAATGAAACCATGATCAAAAATAGCTCACACTAAAAAAGCAGTAATAAGGTCAGAGATATTAAAAGTTTTCAACAGCTTATTCACTTTTGACTTTATGTTATGCACAAAGCAGACTTCCCACAGCAAGGGATGTGTACTTCATGAAAAAACTCGCAATGAAAACAACATATAACCCCTGTCAGCACCCTGCTGTGAACAACTCCTTTGAGATGAGCTGCTCCAGGATTAAATTAATGAGAACTGCCTCATTAACATGAGTGAGAGCAAAGCCTAGCACCCATTCAGAACCAACGTGGAGACTGTAACTACTGCTTGCTCCTGCCTTCCTCAAATGCCAGGATAGAGCACTTCTCCAGGGGTAAACACAACTGTACAAAACTCCAGTTGCAAGACACAAACTAAAGCCCCCAGGAAGCAGGCAGGGTATTGCATGCTTGAAATTCCTGAATCCCAAATTTCTCAAAAGCCAAGCTCCTCTCCTTATAGGTTAAAATTTACATTATTCTGTTTTCAGGACACTGTGTTCCCTCAGTTTCTGTAAAGAATGGGAAACTAAAGAGCCACTTAACCTGCTGGTCAGGAAAACAGTTCCCTCCCAGGAAAGCTGCTTAAAAGACTTTCACAGCCTCTTTCACACACTCTTCTGCTTCCAAGCCTGTGCTCATAGAACTGCAGATGCCCAAAATTAACTCCCAAAGCTCATCTGCTTTAGAAAAACCTGCGGTGACACAACTACAGTTACACTTGTGCAAATCTGAGCTAAGGCGCACACTAACGATTTATGTAATTTATCACCGTTCTAGAGCACAATAAGGAACACAGGTACAAATGAGACCTGCCAGAGGCTGCTGGGAAGGTATAGAGTGATTAGCATTTCACTAGATTAAGAGGGCAGATAACCTTCTTTTCCTTACATTGATCCAAGAAGAGTTGTTAACTCCCTACCAAGAATAGCCCAAGCCTTCTCCTTTGGAAGTGAATTAGTATCTTTCCCTACTACACTAATTATAATGCAGTGCAGCCGGTCACAATAATTTCATGCTGTGGTAACTGAACCCTCCAAAGCTCTCCAGCCTACTGCTTTTTCTGGGAGAAGTAGGGCAGAAAGAAGAACACCTAATTAATTTGAATAATGTTCTAGTAAGTTGCTGTTACAGTGCTTAATCTTATTAAAGTCACACTAAAAATAAGGTATACTGTGGCAGAATACAGATTAGTGAAATCTAGATTAGTATCAGCAGATTCTGCAAAGAGATCAGAGAAAATTTAAAGTGAAGGCAGATACTGCCACACTACCCCATTCTCTGAGAAGCTACAGAACAGTATATGGTGAAGTAGTGTAGGTAATAGCTGTGAACTAATAATGAATGAGGACTTTCAAAGAATATACAGATCTTTATGATATACTGCCCATGGCACTTCTATAGCTACTAATTTTCTTAGCAATCCAGCGAGACAAATGCCCTTCCTCAACCATAGCGTATGTCATTAAATTACTTAAACTGGAAAACAGTATTCAGCTTCCTTCAAATGTCTCTACAACATAAAGAATTAACACAAGGTATAAGGATCATTTTAAAGATTGCTTGTTAAACAAAGAACGCCACCAGTAAGAATACTTAGACCATTTCAAAACTAATATATCAACTCTGAGACTATTTCAGCTGAGTCCAAAGACTCACACATTCATCAAAAACAGGGATACTTTTGTCCTGCCAGAATGGATGGCAGCAGATAATGCTAGTGATGATAACCCACAAAGAAAAAATCTAAATAAATGTGTCCCACTACTGAAACACCAAAAATGTCAAACCTTCAAATGACCTTCGGAATACCAAACTTACTTTTAAGGAAAATGGTTGTGCAAAATCTACTCTGACACACCCATAATTCTTCCGCAGCATTCTGAAGACTCCTCTAGCTATACTCCAAAGACTTTCATTCTTCTTAGGCTTGCCCTAGAAAACATAAGTGGTTGTTTTGCTTTTTTTCCACTTTGCAATTAAAAGGTTACGTTTAAAATTAAAATGCATGCAACGGCAGACAAAGCAAGGCCGAAGCTCTTGACACACCTTATAACTTCAAGTAAATCTAGAGAGCTATGTTTCTCCATAGATATCCCCTTGAACATATTACTTGTCACGAATTTGCATTTAGAAGTGTGTCACCTGTACCTCAGCACTCCCTGTCAGAGAGGTTTTGTGATTCATGCCTCAACACTAACCCCAGGTCCATGGGACAGAGGACTAGCATAACATCTAACTATGTAACATATTTTCCTGCACATAAGCAGAAAATCCCCCAGGCAAAACAAGTTGTTTGATTGCTCTTACCAGCTGTTCACTGTTATAGTGACCTTCAATTATGCGATCATAGGAGATTCCCACAGGTATAATTAGGACATCAGGAGTAGCATTTGAGAAGAGAGCATCCACCACCACGGACAGAAGACCTGCTCTAGGTCCAGATGTCTTTCCACTTCGAGACCGTGTGCCTTCCAAGAATATTTCTAGAAACTGCTGCTGTCTCAACAGTTCTTCTATGTGCTGAATACAAAAAGATTGGAAAAGAGAAAAAATTATATATATTAATTATATTGGCATTTATATATATATAATAACATATAATTATATTTCAAATATATTGTCAGCCAACCATTTCCTTTAAAAAGCATTGGAAGATCATGACTTGGCATGAATACTTGTGGGAAAAAATCCCAGTAATTAATTAACGCCTGACACAAACCCAGACCTATCTGCAACTGAATTTGCATCAATATTCAAGCAGTATAATGACATTTGTTCAAAAAGCATCTCTAGCAACAGTTGATGCAGTTGATTTGCATTCATCTCTCCTTCTGGTTCCCCAGAACACCCCATCTTCCAAGATGTAAATACAACTACTACACTGAATGGCACAAAGGATTACATCAACCCATCATGAACAGAGACTTCCATTGTGTTAACTGAATCAGAGTAGAGATGCCTCACAACAAAAGACAACAGAGAAACAGCATAAGTTAACTCAGAGAGCATTAATTCCACATTCTTTAATAAGGATTATGCAAGGTGGAAATCTGTTCATCCTCAAAGGGGCGGAGCATGCAGTCTTCTTTATACTATAAATTCAAAACTTCATACAAAAATCCCCTTTTTGCATCATGAAACTTCAGCAAATTTAAAGCAATAAATACAGAATGATAGAACTCACTTTCCCACTTGCCATCCAAGTGAAACACTACCTACAGCAAGAAAGACAAGAAATACTCACCACGTAGAGCAAAGCTCTGTACAGGAAATCCTTACGACCATCAGGATTCTGATCCAGCTTCCGTCGAATGAAAAATCCTCCCAGCTTGCGGATCAACGTGCTACACACCAAAGAAGGATTATACTCACTGATTTCAGTTTGCAGGAAACCACTACACATCCACAAAAAATTCCTTGCACACAACAAGGACTCAAATAACTGAAACTATTAAAGACTAAGCTGTGTTACACTACTTGCACACGATGGGACTACACAAATATTTCTCTATTTCACTTATGAACAGGCTTCTTTACCCTGTCTTGCTCCATTTCACTGCCTTGACAGAACACTGACCAGGAGATTCTTGCACACTGAGATGCTGGTGACCCATGTAAGACTTAACGTGAGCTGGCCCCAATCTGTGCACAAACAGCATGGCCTCCATGCCCATGGTGTGCTGCACACTCCCCTCAGCTGCAGCATCAGCTCAGCTAATTTTAACAGAGCAGTCTGCAGGCAGTTCCCACTTGGCACCAGCAATTACACCACCTGCATGGTCCTGCATTTATCTCACAGTGTAGCAAGAAGTTCTCATGACAACACCCCTTCTGCTTGACAGAAGCAATGATGAATAAAGTTGTTTTCTTGCAAGAAAATCCTTTACTGGCTCAAAAGACCAAACGTGGGTGACTCTTTCTGCAGACAGGGTACTGTGTATGGATCATGGGCCTGCTGAATGCTGCAGAGCTCAGGGTTCCCAGTGCCTATAATGTTAGATTATCTATGCTAAACTCTCTTTATTCTGCTGGCCCTAAGAACTAGCATTTTAATTGATAATTTATATGAATGCCTTTTTCACTGGGATTATTACAGACCTGCACTTACTCATGTAAAATACCCTCAAAGTCAAGGTGGTCCCCTTCTTTTCTCAACATTTCCTATAACATCCAGTGGTTTTTTAGGTATCAAATATGCCCAAATTCTGTCTCAATGGCAAAATATTACCTAAAATACCTCATGTTCTTCAGCCACCAGAAATATAATTTAAGCACAGACTCAAGTGGAATACTTTTCCACAAAGTATTATTCACCCAGTACTGTTGCTGCTCATTAGCCAGCTCACTAAACTGCATGAAGAGCTGTCCATTCACAACTTTTTCCCATATCATCTTTCCTTAGTCACCTACTCACTTTGAGACTCCAAGAAAGGAATATCCTTCCTGCTTACCCTACTAAGGTTGTAACAGATCTCAGAAGGATGTTGTGATGCTCCCTCTCTGAACATGTTACAGGAACTGAAGAAGTTCTACATGATGGCCCAATATCAGCCAGATAATTTTACACTTGGACATTTTGTGCAATAGGTCAGATCCCACCACCTCAGTCTTTTTTCAAAAAAGGAGAGGTTATTACCTGAAGATGGGGATGTTGAGATTATTCCCTGCAGCTATGTAGGGTGCTTTGATGTTATGGCAGAAAAGAATGAATGTAAGAAGCAGGTAGTCAATGTGGGACTTGTGAACAGGCAAAAAGATAAGAGGCAAATTCATCTATGGTGGGGAGAGAAGGAAAAAAGAAACAAGTCAGTTAGTAAAAATCATGGAATATTACTCCTTTTCTTAAATCCACTGTTGAGATTGCTAGCACCATCTTATCTGAACTGATAGTATTTTCCAGTCACCATAATTGAGTTTGTTTACTCCTGATTTTCCTTCAGCTGGGACAATGAGAACCTTTTAGTCAACTTCTTTTTAGTCAAGTAAAAACAAGTCTTTAGTCTTAGTTTTTATGGACTGTAGTTTTCAGTTGTATCCATTACATTAGCAATGATTAATACTCCCAGTTTCTTCAGACTCACAGTGTTGAGACACCAATCAAACAATTAAAGGGATGTGGAAAAATCCACACTGTCACCAAAGTACTGGTATTGCTATTAGATGTTAGCAAGGATTTATAAACAGTGGGTTTCCCAAACACAGCATGCAAAAAACAACAGAAAATAACAGGAACCTATAGGAACCTTTTTTTATTTGTTTCATTTATCTAATCAGTATTTCT
Source organism: Lycocorax pyrrhopterus obiensis (assembly GCA_014706295.1). Taxonomy (NCBI): domain Eukaryota; kingdom Metazoa; phylum Chordata; class Aves; order Passeriformes; family Paradisaeidae; genus Lycocorax; species Lycocorax pyrrhopterus. Next base: position 27,123,074 of record JACSVZ010000008.1, read on the forward strand.
AAGGTAAATCCTGCAAGAAGAGTTAATTCATTAAAGTGTAAAGAAAATGGTAGCATTTAAGAGTTTGTTCGACCAATTTCAATAAACATTGAAAAACTAGAAAGAGATTGCTAGAAAACAAGAAACAGGAAAAGTTTTTTCTTAAAAGTTTTTACTCTAAATCAAGGTAAAAGTGAAAAAATCCTGACTAGCTCTACTAATTTATTACTGGCTGTCTCAGCTCAAAAAACCGGAAATGATGTTGGATGCAGGTTATCTGAGATAATCATTCAGCCTGACAGTTAAAATTTGATCCTGAATCAAAGGTAAACCCAGAGTTCATATACTATTTTAGGTTACCTAACTCTAAGAGTATTATATTTAATTAAGAACACTATTTCACAGATACACACCAGTTCTACCTACAATCTCATTTCATACAGACGTAGCAGAACTCTCACAAAAAGACAAGTGCTGCAAACATTATTAGAAACTACTTCAGAAATCTACCTTACTGGATTTTTTCCCACCCTCCCTTACCTCTGTTGCCGCTTTGACCATTTCTATTTGACCTCTGTGGATCTGGATATTCCAGAAAAAGCTGTTAAACAACTTCAGTAACACCCAGCCAGTCAACCTAAGGGAAAACAAACACAACTCAAAAAGCTTCATTTATTTCTGCTTCTGTTTTATATTGCTTCTGTAAGACTAAAGGCAAAGCCTTTCAATCTGATAGCTTATATTTAAACAAAATTACTGTAAAATCTAATTGCCAAACAAGGTTTTGCCTATGGTTAGTAGCTGTTTTTCAGCCTCCTGCAGTTATGACACGAGTCTTGTATTAACCTCAGTGAAGGCTGTGAAATAGGAACATGACAGAGACAAAATCATCCTTAGTAGTAAATGCAGACACCACAGAAGATGTTACCTAAAATAAGACTCTCTCTCTGAGATATTTATATCTACAAATTTTAATGTTGAATAGGCTACTGGAAAAATTGTCTTTCAGTCTGTGATGCTGCAGATAGATGCTCTTGCCCACGTGAGCCTGAAACAACAAATGCTGCCAATACTGGTCTAAGCATTAGCACCAAAACTAGTTTTGGGAGAAAAGAAAAAGGTTGTATTTAATCTTATAAGATTTATTCCTTGGAAAGGCAGAGGGTTTCTGCTGCATCTGAAAATGAAGAATAACTACTATTTTATTAGCTAATATTAGAAAGTGAATTTTTATGAATAATTTTTAGAATAATTATTGTTTCTGCATAATGTGTTACAAGATCTGTTAGTATTATACAGAAAGAGCTTGTCCATCCTTCCACTCACTGACAATATTGATGAGACATTTTTCTTACCTGATTAAAGCAGGTGACACATTTGCTACCATTTCCTGGAGAATTTTCCTAGCTTTTTTCTTCACTTTGTTGATAGCTTTAGGATCCGTCTGAACAAAACTACCTGGAGTACTTGGTTCAGAAGCTTCATCTACAATGGCCTTCTGGACTCTAACATTAAAAAGGAAAGTTTATGAGACAGTCCCACAACGGAAGAGTGCAAGACACAGACAACAGCTCAGAATGAGCTATGTATTACTACAGGAGTAACTTGCTAGCTTAAAAAGCATCCACACCAAACTATTGTGTACTCCAAATGCATTAAATTTAATTCCATTTTCTAAGGTCTAATTTAACAGGCAGATGATGGTTGAATGAGCTCAAAGGCGAGCATATAAAACAGTATGTACACAGTTCACAAATACCAATATTAAGTGACTGCCAATTTTCCGAAATGGTTAATAAAGTTAAAAATCCAGGGAGAACAGGTGCAATCTCATCTTTGTTAATGTTTTCTTTTCCCTGCCATAGCAATTTCATTTACCTCATTAGATACATTTACACAGTTGCTCTTTTGAACTTCTACAGTATTGTTCCTCTTGAATTCTCAGTTTTAACAAGTCTAACAAAATTTTATAAGGACTATTTTACCCATTTAAAACATACCCAGGAGACAGTAAGTGGTTTAACACACCATGACTGTGGCACGACATAGTCTGCTTTACTTTTCAAAAGCAACACTAACATCTTCAGATGGGACACAAGCATTAAAAATTCAGGAGAATTCGGAATGTTAATGTAGGCAGAGCGTGCCCCCTGACAAAAGTAGCCTCGAGGAGTGAGCATGTGGTTCAATTTCTTTGTATCCAAGGAAAACTGATACCTTAACAGCTGATCAGGGGCTCAAGATGCCATTTAAAATGAAGCATATGAAACAGAAAACAAGCTCCACAAAGTTAAGCGTGGGTACTCCATTCTACAGCCTTTTTCCATTTTTTGCTGCACTCTCCAGGTGTATACTCAGGGTACTCCAAAATGCTGCTCTCCTATTATTTCTGAACACTGACAATTTCTGATGACTGCAGTATGACTTCAGTGGTAATGATTTACAGGAATTAGACAAATAGAAGTTTGAAGAGCTCTCATTTAGCAATTTATTTTAGTGTGTACTGTCTGCTGTTCCCCCACTACACACCGTTCATTTAGAGACTTGTAATTGTTAAACTCCCCTTTTACTATTCCAACTGAAATTGCAAGCTACAGTCCTGAAAGGCTGTGCTAAAGATACTGTATCTTCTAATATTTTTGACAGTCTGATTTTCAAAACTCGCAGTTTCTAAATTAAGTAATATTTTAATGTACTAGTAATTTAAAAAATAGTTAATTTTGCATCATCTTACCTGCTGTTATTCAGCACATTTTCTGTCAGATTCTTGGCAAACATACCCTTATGAACATCCCTCTCTTGCACAAAAAGGACATAACAAAAGCGTCTCGCAAGCCACCCTCTGTACCTACAAAAGTATGAAGGGTATTTCAGTGTGATCCTCAAAACACTTCGCTGCCAAAAAGGAGCATTAAAAACAACTAAAAATACAATTAAGAAGCAAAAGTAAGTAGAGTTTTATGAATGGCTGTCTAAAGGCTTCTGTATCTTCTAGAAAATCACCAGTATCTTCATGTTATGGATGAAACAACTGATGCATAGCACAAAACATCTGAGACAACCGGAGTCTGCATCCTTTAATTCAGGGTGATGCTGCCTGAAAACATCCACAGAATCACAAGGAAGTAGCAACCAAACCAGCATATACATTGTCTGTCTACTGGAACTGACTTCCCAGCTCAAAGAGGCCAAACGAAGCGATAGTGTTGATTTCCAGTTTGGTGCCCCTTTCCACTGAGGAAAGTAAATGCCCAGCTAAGAGGTTTGTCAACTTCTTCAAGGAACACCAAGTCCTCTTGGGAAAGCTGCTCACGTAAGTGCAGGGTAAACTCCCACAAACACTTTTGAAAATATGTTTGCATTAGCCACCAAAACTAAATCCACTTTTTTAGTTAGCTTTTCTTCCTTTACAGTGTTTTCAAACACCCAGTCCTATGTCTTCTCCATACCTTCTCCTAGCAAAGTTTTAGCAAGAGTAGAACCACTAAATAATCAGTAAATCTCACTACAAATTCAAGTGGTTAAGGTAACTTATGCAGACAGTCTCTTCTTTTTAAATTAACCCTGTCCTCTACTCTCTAAATCATGTAAGCAGCAATCACCTGAGAAAATATTATTTGGCATATCAAACATCCCAGAAGATGCGTGTGACACAGGAAGGGCTTACATCCCATCCCCAGCAGTGGATATTCATTACTATTCTTCTTCTCACCTCCCTCACTTACCAGGCCAGGAGTGAACAAGCCACCACTTACACAAACCAAACACCTGGGACCCCCAAACAGCGGAGTTGATGTGATTGGGCAGAATTAACAGCTGGATGAAAAATGAAATCCTGGCCATTCCTAAGCCCAGAGCAGTTAAGTATTATGTAAAACCCCTGTCCTGAGGTCTGCTGGTGCAGTGCCTGGCTGCTGCTCCAGCGAGTGTCCCAAACTGAACCATGGGTGACAAAGCTCATGGTGGTTTCCATGCTGGAGTGCCGCCAACGTCTCACCCCTTGTCATCACTCGAGTTACTAATCTTGGCTGTTAAACCTCCCTACCACATTTCAGTAAATTTATACATGTGTTAAAAACAGCGAGGAAAGAGGAGAAGGAACTTTTACACCGTGAAAGGCCAAAGCCCCTGAGTGCACTGTAATTAAGATGTGTGCACATGCACAAGTCATGGGCACAAAGTGGCAATGTATGTAATGTAATGATTACACGAATATTCAGACCAGCTACTCGTGCTGTCAGAGAAGAAGACTGGTGACTGTTTTAATTGCTTTTTTTTTCCTTTTTCCCCTTCTCTTTGGAGTTTGAGAGCCTTACTGATTTTTTTAGAAAGCAAAGATACGGACATGCTTCTTTCTGACAACAATTTTCGTAACTCTGAACATATCACAACAGCACACAGCTACTGCAAGGATCTGTCAAGGTACGAAGGCTTCTACATTCATTTTACAGCTTAGACACAATGTAGTTTAATTGGAAAAATCTGTTTTCTGATTATACAGCAAAGAGAGAAGACAAAACCCACACAGAATGGACCAGTCACAAGACATTTAAAACTGGAAGTTGTACCTCAGACAAAGGCTGTGATAATATGTCAATTACAGCATGCTAGCAGTTAAAGAGAACCTCTCTTGGTTTCTAAGGCCAGGAAACTGTGACTGTGCAGCCCCATGGGACCTCAGAACTTCATTAAAATTGTCCATTTTCACACTATGACACTCTGAGCTAAATGCATTTATTTCAGAATAATTCAGTAACCTATATTTTTTGACTCCAATTCAAGTAACTCTGACCACTCAACCATTCAAGCATTAAGGCTTTTGAAACTAATTTTTAAAAAGTTAAATAGTATTTCTGTTATATTTCTGTATTCTAAACTAGAAGCTCAACTCCTAAAAACCATAATTAATTCAAATTTAATAAAGAACAGCCTCTAACATTAGCTTCCTCCCTCTCAAGCACACACAATGCTGCCTTTCTTCCACTCAGACACTTTGGCTCATTTCTTTCAGGCTGCTGGCCTCTCTTTGTTTGCTCTGACTCTACAACAAACACTGCAGGACTTGCTTATGCTAATGACTACTGTAGAAAAAACTTAGCAAGAGTTACTAACTTTCCAAAGAACAGAATATTTTTGTGCCATTCCAGTATCTTCATCCCAGAAAACAACATATGATTCCAATAGCGCAAAGACACATCTTGATTTTTTAGATTTTTTTCATTTATATCCCATTTCTCAGAAGCTGCACTCTGCCACTGAGGCAGAGAAGAGACAGACTCATAAGACATATTTAGATTTAATTGCCATTAGTGATAATAGTCAACACCTAAACTGTGAGGCAGAACTGCTCAGTAAATTAAAACGCAGGCTGAAGTCATTCTGCGCAAGGGAATAAATCCGGTCCCCTCAACATCATGCTGCAGATGCTGCCATTTGCACTAAGGGAGAAAGAATTTAAAGGTGCTCTGGTTTTTTTGTGAAACAGGTTTGACCCCTACACTCCTTGTCTGTAACCTCAAAGGACTTTGCCCAGCTCCCAAATACACACAGCCAGATTTAACAAGTACACTACTGAAGTCAGCACTAAATTTCTGCATTTTAGGACCCCAATATATATTAACTCAGTCCAGACCATAATAGAGATTTCCCTGCCAATCAGAACACATTGAATTTTAAAAGCAAAAGAAACACTTGCTACATTACCTCGTATGTGTTTCATTGATGTATATGACATTACGTAGACCCAAAGAAGGAATACTAGAATTGAAGAAGTTATCCTGTAAAACCAAGAAAAAAAAAGATTGATGGACTACTTCATTACGTAAGAATAGCTTTGTCTGTTACATTCACCATAACATGTAAGATAATGCAATGGTTTTCATTTATACTATAAGCAAAGCCAAACCAGAGAAGTGCTGAACCTGCTTATACAGTACACAAACTGTTCTGAAACGAAAATGAAATTCAAGTCACTATTCCCACGTCCAATACTTTCAAACCATTCTCTAGGCTTCACTGTGTGGTTGTACTGGTTACACTCTTCAAACCACAACATTTCATCAGATTCTGATGTAATATAAACCAGGACTTGTCATAATACAGAACTCCTCTTTGAGACAGAACTTTATTAAGCCACGCTGAGGATTAGTGTAACCATGAGCATTTGATGCTCAGTCTGTGACATCCAGTTTGCCAGCAGATCAAGCATCATGTAACAACAGCCCAAGGGTCAGGTTATCCCTCCCTGGTTAGGTGGCAAATCTCCACATTCCTGCTCTGCCTGAACAACAAACTCAGCCCAGCCTTGTAGATCCTTGTTACAGACTCCACATGCCAAGATATTAACTGGGATGAGTTTAGGAGCACTTCCACAACAAATATTCCTTAGCAGGAAGACCTAAACTCTACTCTTCCATATTCCAAGTAAATACCTCGACTAAGAGACTGATTTCTTTCTACCCAAATAGTACATAATTATAAAACTGGTACCTTGCCAGCAGTGAATTACAGCTAAAACTACTGGAACTGTACATGTCAAAGAAGACAAAAAAAGGACAGCAAAGGAGAAAGATGGTCACCAGCAACAGGAGAGCTGCATAACAGCCTCACCACCAACTCTGCTATGGGAGTCAGGTAAGAATCATTTGTTTGTATTTTGTTTAGGACACAGCATTGCCACAGAATTAAAACATATGACTGTGCTATGTCATTTGCAAATCAGGCAGAAATTATGTGCTACAGTGGGAGCACAGAGTCTCCTGCTCCCAGCTAAAGCACAACTGGACCATACAATCAACCAGTTGTTGCTCTAAGCTTTTTAAGAGGAAACTTCAAGGTAGTGCTGATTTCTTTGACTATACACTGGTGATTTTTTTTGTGGATCTTATAAGCTGATGACATGTTCTGGCAAAGAAGCAAAATGACTTGCTCTTGGTCTCCCAAACAATCAGCAACAAAGTTAAGTATCACTGAATTCCAGTCTATACCTGTCTATACCTGTACTCTAAGCGTCAGGTTAAACCTCACTATGAAACCCATCCTCCAGCTGTAATGCCATAATTTAGCTTTTCCTTATTTAAACTCTTCTCCAATCCTGTGTAGGCAGAGCATGTGGTTCTGTGAGACCAACTGAGCCAATACAGGATGTCCCTGCTGAGACAAAGAAGAAGCCCAGCTCCCATCATCACATCCTGGCCTTTCCTGCTGACCACTACCCCTCACCTCTTAACTTACAGCACATCTAGCACACCCTTTAATGTCCCAACTTCATGCAGACAAGACAAAAAAACTAAGACAGACAGACTAAATGAATAAAGCAGGTAAGTTTTCTGCTTGGTTAGTGAACTTGATCAGCCCTCAGGAGAGGAGGAAGGAAAGAGAGATGGAGAAGCAAGACTTCCCACTCTCAGCCCTGGCAAGTTGTTAGTTTGGTCAACACACTTAAGGAAACTTGTCTCAATCATTACTTTTCCTTAAGAAAAATAATGAAAAAGGCAGCTCAAAAAAATTGGAATCTAATGAGAGGATTTTCTTAGTTACTGTCTGTGCAAGGATGGTATTTTTTCCTTATAGCAGAAGTCAATAAAGGGCTTAATAGGTTGTGTCCCTTTCTTAGGTGGGATCTCAGGATAGTTAATTAGTCTCTTACTAAATGGACAAAATACAGAACAAGATTTTTATTTTTAAAGCATAATTCCCAGTTTGAGAGGAACAGCCTAATTACTAACAGGCTAATTACTAAATGTATGAAGCCCTAAGCTGAGGATTCACATACACCTTTTCATAAGTCAAAACACTTGACTTATCTGTTTGAAGTAGTCTCAGTTTATCTAATTGCTTGTCTTGTTGCCCATACCATACACAGCCTTCACGGCACATTTGGATTTCTATACCACATTTGTATGTCACTGCAGCAATTTTCTGTTCTGGCAGAGGAACAGAGTGAAATAACTTCTCTTTGGTCAAAGAGACAAGCAAATTTTCACTCTAGCCCAGCCAATGAAGGTGTAACTGAGTGCAATTTAAAGCCCAGGGTGTACACATAGTCAAATTACATGATGAACTGGTTGCAAACTGCATTATGCCATTTATCAGCATTTTGCATCTTGAGCTTACAGAAAGCCTGCCCAATGCAGTTCAATAAAGTTCACATTTTAAATCAGCTTGCACAACCTCTCTAGAGCCATCTTGACACTGTTCCCAGCAGACAAATATCCTCACTATCACAACTGGCAGTCCTTGTTTCCAGGCTGGACAGAGAGGCAAGGAATCAGCCAGGTGTAGAAATTTAACTTGTCCTTTCAAGTACAGGACTGATCAAGTTAGAAAGGAAACATACTGCTCAGCTTCAAAACTGTATTTATTCTGTGGATAGAGAATTAAAGTGTCCTAAAAGCAAACTTTCACACTTTCATATGCACCAAATTCCTACTATTAATCTAACAGACCAGATAATTTTGCTATCCCATGCCCTAGTGACCACTCTGAGGAGCTGAAGAGTTTTGTGCAAGGAGTAAGTCTGCACTGAGAGGTGGGAGACTAAGCATCACAACAGATGCGTGCCATCCTTTAATTCCACGACAAATTAAATGTAACCACAAACAACAGTGAAAAACTACAGCACTTTATAAAGTAAAAACATTATGACCTTAATTCTGAAAGTAAGGAAACTACTGCAACTTTATTATGCTGCAACTGTGCATTATTGTCAGACATAATCCATTCCATAATCTTCTTACCCGGCTCTGGGGAGTGCATACATAGCAACATCGTCCCACAAACGGCCTTTTCCTGCTCAGCAGAGCCTCCTTCCATTTTAAAGTGGCAGATCGGAAGAGAGTGGGACGAGAGTTACACTCTCCCTGCAGAACAAAAGACCACTGTGTAAATATGCAGAAATACGTGTTTTACTGTGTATGGGAAAACTTTGAGGAAGAGGAGTTGCTAAACGCACAAAAAAAATTACCCCTCAGTTGCGTAAAGCACAATTTTTTCCAAGGTTTTTCTAAAATTTAAAAAAAGAGAAGCAAAATCTCAGTGTTGTACTCTACGTATCTAAGCACTTCTGCATTGGCTGACACGCAAAATTTTAAAAGGAATGATAACTGTAATTAAGAAACAGCAAAGAAACTGCCAGCTGAGGAAAGTGAAAGAAATTAACAGTACACTACATTGTCAATAATCGAAAGGTGCTTGTAATATGAGCAATGTATTTTAAGGTTCAACTGAACATCACCCTGTAAAATTGCAAGACTCAATGCACCCAAAACATTAACTCCATGGACTCTGTAGGCACCTTCAGCAGTTTCATGCAGAGTGATAGGAACTCCTGTGCCTTCTCCAAAGTTACACTGTCTATCTGAAGATTACAAAACAAAAAAATCCAGTGACTGCATTCACAGAACATATTCTGTATGTTAGGACATAATACAAAAACTGTAGTTAAGTATATTTTCAAAGATACTGATTGTTTTCACTAAAGTCTACTGAATTATTGCTTGCCTGAGAATGACGACTGAGTTGCCATTTTTAAACTATGCATTTTATTGAGAGGGAAGTTACTTTCAGTATTAAAAGAGAAGTTACAGAATCAAACCAAACCAAAACCAAAATGTTGTTTGAAATAGAACTTTTAAGTGGAAGAGCAGCACGGTAGAACAAGGGTTGGACACACAAATACAGACCACCACATACTCAGCCCAGTGAGAAACACCCAGAGAGTCAAAAGCCATGCTGAAGATGCTTAAAAACTGAATTGTGCATTTATCACATTTGGTAAGCAGCATGAACTGGCAAATATTCCAAGGTTAAGTCTTCCATATGAAATAAGCAAGTATCAAGATGCTAAGCCTGCCATAATCCCTCCTCTATCACCTTTCATGCTACCTCCAAAACAAACCAACTTTGTAACAATGCCATCTTCCTTCTGCTTGCCCCCCACCCCTGACTTAACTCTCCAACATTTTCTTACAAGACCTCCTTTTTGTCTCTTCTGACTTGCCTGCCCTTATTCCACTTTCTCACAGACCTCCTGGTTATTGCAGCTTGCTGTTCCATGTAACTTAGATCTAGCTAGATAGAAATCCCAGCTGCCAGGACATCTGTCCTTTCCCTCAACTCTGATCATGTCTCCAATTCTTCTACTGTATCAAGTTCAAACTCCTCCTCTCCAGATCCATGTCTAATTCCTCCTGATCTATGCTGCTAAACCAACTACCACCATCCCAGTCCCCATGGGGCTCTTTTGGCTCCACCCACACAGCTCTGCTCACTGCCTCCTTTGTCCCTTCCAAATCCCAAGACTCGCTCAACAGAGGATACAGACTTTTAATAGGCTCCTTATTTATATCCATCAATATTTTTCTGCCTTCTGGACTGCATGGAAAGCTCCAGCTTCAATGCCTATGTGACTGTGCAACTTCAGCATCAAGCTTCTTTTCACCTGTGCATTTTAAACTACAACACTCAGAAGAGCAATAAGCTTCCTATTTGACTTTCTGTTTGATTTTGGCTACTCCAGAGTGGGATTCAGTACAATTACTGCTATATAAAACGATTAGCAACATCATATCAGAAGACTGTAAGACTATCAATAGGGTTTGACAGGATTTTTCTTTTCTAGCAACATTATTCTTCGGCACAGAACTGAATTGTTGATTCCTCCTTACGTTTCAAGTTAAATTAAAACCAAACTGCATCATGCAGGAGGGAGGTAATGCCTTATCTTCATTCTTCCTAACAATAAAAAGTCCACCTCCAACCTGAAGAAATAATAAGGTAAATAAGGCCAGTAACATTCACAATTTTTACTTACCCATTCTTCACTGGAATGCTTACATCTACTGATGCTGCAGTCTGCTGAGGTGGACAAATAGGAAACATCTATTGTTCCAAGGGACAAAGCAGTTTCATCCATGACACAGGAGTTGAACTGAAGATCACAAACTGAAAAATAATATCATGCATGTATTTATATTTTATATATCTGTGTGCATGCACAGAAACACACACCTAATGTCAGTGATGGGCATCTAGGAATAAGTTAGCAAACTGGGATTTTTTCACCCTTCAGCAAAAGTTCAGTTCCAAAGACGCTTCCTTGCAGCTAGAAATTGGCATGATTTTAATATGTTAAAAACCCCAGCACATTTGACTTTCATAAACACAGCACACCAGTCAGCTTCCCGCATGCTTTTCTCTCCCTGCTCTTCCTCCCGTAACAGGTCACTGTAGTCCCTTTGTAATTTTCCACTGCTCTTCACTGCATGGTTTAAACCATGCAGCCATAAGGATACACGTCAGACACTTTCAGAAGTTTACTATTCTCTTGCACTTTGTGACCTTGCTCTTTCATAATTTGCTTCTCAAGGACAGCTATGATGTACAAAAACTGCCATTAATGTTCTCACCTAATCCTATCTCACAGTATATTTTATGTGTCTGGTCTAGTTGCAGTCAAATCAGTTTGCAAATGCCTTTGGAAGGAGTGCTCTATAAAAAAGCACACCCCTAAATGTGAACACCCTGCTAACAAGTGACATTTCAGTCTTGTGGGATTAAAGAGCAGTAAAGAAATCTAAACTTGCATCATTATTTTGAAATGGAAGTTTTGAAGCTTATACAATGAACACAGTAAATAATTCTCCCTTGGCCAAAAAAAAAAGGAAGGGCAAACATATTAAAACAACTTAGTGTTGTACAGTGTATTTGCAAAAGACCACAAATTAAACTGCTTTGTTATTAAGAGCTACTGAAATAGGAATCCCAGCATTTCCACCAAGAGAAACTGTAAAGAGGCAATACCTCCTCTTTCATCTGTCACTGCAAGGAAACTTCTGTCATGGCCAGGCTGTGGGCCACCAGGAATGAGACTGTTCCCACCCCGCATGCTAAACTAAAATCTGCAACAACAAGACCTAAAACTTTAGTCCAGCGTTTTTGCCTTTCTTAGTGCCTTCCCCAAGCTGCCACAAACCCATCCCGTGATACCTCCACACAGAGAGCCACCACTGTAAACTGGAGTCTGAACCAGTATAACCATGCAGACCATGCATGTCCTGGCACAGCCTAAGTACCTAAGTCATCCCTTTGTCTTTGCTGGCTCTTACATTCAATCCGCCTTTTATTTAAATTAGTCCTCAGGCAATTACTATCTAACCCTCCCGATAAATACAAAAAATGCCTGTCAACCTCTAAATGCTGGAACCGAAACGCGTCCCACTCGTGCTCAAGGTGACCTTGGCTGCACTGGTATACACAAAAGACGAACTTTAAAAAATACGCAATTACAAGCCCGTGTGAGCAGCAGCAGCCGCCGCCGCATACCTACCTGTGAGCCAACCCGCCCTCCGAGCGCCCGCTCCCCGCTGCGGCGCTGGCGCTGTTCACCTGCCGGCCACCGCCATCCCTGCGGGCTCCAGCAGCGCTCCGGGCTCACCAGGGCTCCCTCAGCAGGGCTCCGCAGCGCTCCGGGCTCCAGCCCCGCCGCTCACCAGACCTGCTATAAATAAAACCGCGGCGCTGAGAGAGGTGCGGGTGGGCAGCACCCCGGGCACGGCCGCTGCCAAGGGGCCGCCCCGGGCACGGCCAATGCCAAGGGGCCGCCCCGCGCCTCCCCGGCCGCGGGCGACCACCGGCACCGGCCCCCGGAGCCCCGCGGGGATGGCCGAGGCGCCCCGCGCCCGCCGCCCGGCCCGCGCTGCCCCTCAGCCGCCCCGCGCCGCCCGCACCCCTGCAGCCGCTGCTGCTCCGCCGGCGGCCGCGCGCTGCCCGTGCTCCCCGCGCTGCCGGGGCCGCACCGCCCCTCCCGCCACGCGGCAGCCTCTGCCCTGCCCCGCCCCGCCGCCGGGGGCAGCACCGCCCGCCCGGCCCGGCCCGGCCCGGCCCGGCCCGCACCGCCCCTCGCTGCCGCCTGCTCCGTCCGCACCGCCCGCTCCGCACCCTCTCCCAGCTCCGGCCCCGGCCCCGCTCACCGCGGGCTCCGCTGCTGCCCCAGCCTGCCCGCCGGGCCCGCGCGGCGCCGCGCCTGACGCGACTTCCTGAGCGCCCGGCCCGCAGCGCGGCCCTGCCCGGCCCCGGCTCCGGCCCCGGCTCCGGCCCCGCCGCTGCCCTCACGGCCCGCGCACCCCTCGCAACGCTGCGGTGCCCGTGCCCAGCCCTGCCCGGAGCCGCTCCGGCCGCCCCGGCCCTGGTGCAGCCGCCGCATGGTTCAACAGCCGCTTCCCCGGCCCCCTCCCCAGCCCAGAGAGAGCAGCGACTCACTGCTGTTTTGCTCTCAAATCTGAGCTGCTAAACAGGAAAACGCTGGCAAAATGATGTGAAATGGTGCTTAAATGGGTTTGCAGCGACTCAGAGTTGCCGCTGAGAACAATTGCAGAAATTCCGGGACAGGCATCGATCTGCCTGCCCGGCCTTGCAGCAGTGCCAGTTTGCCTTCTACTGAGAGTAAATGTTGATTGAGATTGCTGCATGTAACCAAACAAGGGCGAGAGTATTTTTTTGGCTTCGGCATTCTTGGGCTAGTTAAAGACAGTGTTCTCTGTGGCTTGAGTTACAGCCCAGCATAAAGGCTCGTGCCTACATTTCTTCTCTGAATGTCCAAATCACAGCAGTGCAATACAGGAATAAATGACAAAATACACGGTATCATTTATACTAATGCAAATACTCTGCTTACAAATTTAAGTACCACGAGGTATTAGTCTTCCTCTTAAGGTCTTCGTTCTAGATGTTGTTTTGAAATTATTACAAATGAGAATTGTAAAGTAAGAATTACAACTGCCTTTCACACACAAAAGAAAATGCATAAGATGTGATAGACAAAAACCTAACTGCTGCATGCATAGGGGAACTGCCCTAGTTCCCACCGCTGAGTGCCTCCAGGGAATACCACTGGAGTATTAGAGCTGATAGTTTATGAAGAGCATCCTGCAGTTTGTGGGTCAGAAGGGATTTTGAGTCTGAAGTTTCCTGCTTTAGCAAGAAAAAATACTTAATTTTGTTGCAACGTGGACATTGGAATAAAAGACACCAAAAGTAACTGTACTTTTCAAATTAAAAAATACAATAAGGTATGAGCTAGTGAAAGGTACAACTCATATAAAGTTTGTATTTCTGTGTAATAAGAAGCCCAGTATTTGTGTATAGCAAATAGTTTTCTAAAACATCGCATTTTGTATGAAGAAAGGACGTTCTGTAGTTGTATTTCTTAGAGCACATTCACATACTAAAGTTTTCGTCCAGTTTTCTCATAATCTGGGCCAGGAATTTCAAATTTGTCACTTCTGGTGAAGGAGAGTTGGTGAAATAGTGCCAAACACCCACTTTATAGTTTTGGTCTTGAAAAGGAACATACCCAGAATCTCTGGCCACTTCTAAAATACAAGCCCTTTGCTGTCCAGCTTTATAACAAAGCTTTTGACTTGATGTCAACTTTTTTTTGGAGTGATTTGTTGAAAGTCAGTTGGGAAAGAGGGGGCAGATTCTGCTTTCAGCTGGCTCTGCTTCAGCTAAGAGGATTTGTATCTGCTTCGCTAATCAGAGCTGAGCCAGGAGGCTGTAAGTGTTTCACCGACAGTCGAAGTGCTACTGTCACATCTGTGCCCTCTGTCACTGCACCCTCATCTCGGCTTTGCTTGCTCCATGAGCATCTCGTTGCCTTAGTGGACACCAGAGAAGGAAATGCCTGTCTTCAATCTTGTGACCAGCAGCAGGGCCACATCCCACACCCAGGGTTGAGTGGTGTTTGACCCAGGGGTGTTGGAAGCATCGAAAGGGGAAGCTCTGAACTCCACTCAGAAAAGTGAAATCCAGTGTTACATCGTGTGTTTTTGTAACTCTCGTCGTATAAGGAGCAGATCACAGAAGTAGTCAAAGGCCCAATACAATGCTGCAGCCCACATCCTCATCATTGCTTCCAGTGTGAGTCTACATGCAATGAGAGAAGTCAGAGCTTGAATCATGTTAGAAATCACATTGGAGGAGATGACTCAAGAGCTGGATTTCATGAAAACTGAATATAACAGAGATGGCAATGAACACATATATTGAGTCTAAGAAAATGCAGGAAACATAAGGCAGTTAAAAATCTTACAATGTCATACTTACTTAATTTAATTGTTTCACTGCATTTGTATTGTTACATGGGAACTTCTTAGCAGGTACTTTGTAAAAGACCCTCAATACTGCTTACATACAGCTTCTCTAGGTATGGAATCACACTGATTTTTTTCCCCTTCCACTCATAAAAATAGGGGATCAAAGAGGGCACTTGTTTTCAGTGTGCTATAATGTAACTCAGAGCAAACTCTCAGCCAGAGTATAAAGCCAGCTTGTCTGCTTTGCTTCTCTCTATAAAAGATGACCTATAGTACATTTAAAACCTAATATGCAGATTTTGGCATGTTTTTTCATTGTACACTTTTACACTGCTATATTTTTTTCTGGTTGCAAAAGAGTTATTTCTGTGGTATAAGTAATACAAAAATCAGAAGAAAAGCCTCAATGGCTTTATCATAATTTTGTGCAGTCTCTAGAGTCTGATTTCAGTATCATTTACGAGAAAACTGCTTAGGCTATTCTTTAGACTGTTTTGAAAAGGATAGTAAATAGATAGTGTTTTACTCAAACATAGTGATTCGGTATAATAATGAATGTTTCTTGTATGATTGTAGAGCAGTTTTCCTGTTTTTCTGACCTTAAAAAATTCTTGGCTTACTGTAAAATAAGTCCAGACAGAGATAATGTTGTCACTCATTTGAAAAGGATCCTGAATTAGTCTAATGGGAATTGCAGCTTAGCAAGATCTTTTTACACTTGTATAAATCCTCAGGCTTAGTAGTAAAATCTCATTTCAGTATTGAAAGCTTGGTGGTGATGTTGTGTTGCCATAGAATCAGGCAAATGGGAAAAATTTTGGAATGCCCCGAAGGAGCAGACTTTCGGAGCTGCATGTGCTCCAAAAAGCTCAAATACCGCTGGGTTTCACTTCCAGAAAAGGGAGATTTTATCCTGCTTCCACTGAAGCCAATGGGAGGCTTGCCACTGATCTCAGTAGGAGTGGGAGCATGCCTGAGTTTTGCAATCCCTCTTTTTAAAGTCCTTAAACCGAAGTGTTTAGCGTGCCAATGAGTCCAGGGAGGTGATTTGCATATGATGGCGAATGAGCAGAACCCTGGCTTTGTGTGAATAAGCTGCTGACCATAGTGCATAGCAGCCTGCAGAAGAGAAAGAGCTGGCAGGGCTCTTTTTTTCTAAAATAATGATTGGTCCTTCCTATGTTTAAATTCCTCATGAAGCTTCCAGTGAAGTTCAACAAAGTACCTGTTTGCTGGACAATGCTGTGGGGAGGAGAGGGAGCAGGGACAAGGGGACTTCTTTTTACATCAGCTGTACCCGGGGTCTGTTCTCCGAGCTCATTTCCAGCGATTCCCATGATGTCACTTTTAGTAATGGAGACATGTTTACAAAAGAGTACACAGCATCCTCTTTAAAAAGAAACTTTCAACTTGGGGAGCACTACAAAAGTTAGGAAACCAAAAACTGTGTGAGGAGGGAGTAAAGATCCAGACAAAGGTTCTTTGTTTGCAGTGACCGAACTTGACCTCACATGACTATGAACAATAATGAATATGCAGTTTGGCAGTGGCAGAACTCACTGTCAGCAGTATTGCCCGTGGTATACAATATATTAAGAGCATCTGAGAGTGGCAAGTGGCCACAAACTGGGCTGATAAGATTGCATGTAAAAATGGGTTTTATATACTTTATATCTCCTTTCAAGACAAATGATTTTTTTCTCTTCTATTTCATCCCCCTTATCTTGAGAAAAAATACAAAATTCATTAAGACTAGAGTGACTCTCTCCTATGTAATATAGCATATTGTGTTTCTGTAATTTTGAAAAGATAAGGGGCATTTCAGCCCAAGCTGCTCCTAGCTTTTCCCTTGAACTTGTTACTCACGTTAGTACAAAAAAGGCTTTTGTTCTTACAGAAAAAAACAGTGCAACTAATTGGTTTAAACCTAATATAACTAACTTTTACACTTCCAAACTTAGCACCATTTTTCTATCAAGAAATTACACACATGCATTTTGTACAAATCAGAAAATCCTAACTATCCGAGGGAATTTGCCAGCGTTTTTAATACAGCAATATGGCATGGCAGAATTTGGAACGAGATTCTCCCATACTTGTGCCTTGAGCAATTATCTGCCATAACAATGCAAGCTTCCCCATGCCTGCTGTGAGCAAGGGGGGCATGTTGTAAGGGTGGTTAGTTCAGTTGTCCACTTTTGTTTCTTGAAGGTATTTGCAAAGCTGACACTCTATCCAAGAGCTGCTTTTATCTGAAAAACAACAGATGAAGCAACTAATTTACTGCATATAGGCCCTAAATACTGCTGGATATTTGAAGTTATTACCCATTTGTAAATCATTAAAAATTGGTATGTGCAGGAGACTCTGGTGTTTAAAGGATACATTGCATTTGCAGGTATTTCAAATGTCACTAGTGACTTTATTGTCAAGCCAAATAAACTTCTACTTGTTGTCAACTTCTCTGCAAAAAGCAAAGACTTTCTTCTCGTCTAGTTCCCTCTTCAGGAATCCAGAACTGCTTTCTACCCTTCCAAAAGAGAAACCAAGGAATATAATAGAAAATAGAGAAATCTGAGAGCTAAGGGCAGTACGGGCAATTTTGAAAAAATGGCATCTCACAGAAAAATCACAAAATCGTGATCTTATCAAATTTGCTGTGACTCATCCTTGAGTCACAGAACTGCAAGTTGTTCTAGAATAACAAAATTCCTAATCATTATGAGGTTCTAGGCAAGTGTTTCATCAGTATCTCAAAAGGAGGCACTTTCAGTGCTCAGGTTTGCTCTGTTGCGAAGCTGTTGGCTTTAGATGGACTTGTCACATCTTGTAAAGTACTGTAGATATTGGAAGTCAGGATCACAGACAGCTCTTTCAACAGTGCTCAAGATGCTTTGCAACAGATTGTGTGACCCAGGTATTGAATCACATGATATCCCACCCCTCCCCTCATTTTCAGGTCTTTGGGACCATAATCAAGGCAGTGCTGGGTGGGACATTGGAAGAGTCTTAATGCCTTTGATGTGAAAGACACAAGACCTGTTGGTTGGGAAATTTGCCTCAGAATTTTGGAGCCATCTTTTGAAACACCTTGGGAGAGTTAGGAAAGTGTCGGGGCATCTGTTCTGCTCTGATGCAATGGTCCTGATGCAGACTGCCATATATTCCAATGAAGGCTTTACACTCCCAATATTTTCCAATCCCTTCTGTGATTATCTCTTATATAAATGAACAGAGAGACACCTCCAAAGGGCAACACTCCCTGCTCCCCAATTTATCCAAGCAAACAAAATGGATTTGCTGATTTTTGGCTTTGCAAAAAGCACAAAGGAACTAAAAATCCCCATAGATATCTAGATATATTTCCTTTTTGTAAGTCAGTCTCACTAAAAAATAGAAGGTCTCCAGCTTTAGTTTACCATAGATATATATAATTAACTTTATGTAACTTAAATTTTATCTATGAACACAATCAACAAAAAGTAAACTATACATTTTGTCGCAGCATGACAAAATTAACTGAGAACCCTGACAAAAAGCATTTTTTTGCTCTTGGCCTTCTCTCTGCACTAATCTGGCTACACCAGTTGTTACATTCCAATTCTGACACTCAAATCATGTTGAGCAATTTTCCCACAGTGTGTTTCCCAAACAAGGGCATTTTTCCCACTCCCACTTATGTGTCTCTTGCATCTGGGAACTGCAGAAAAATGTCCTTGTTTAAGTCCTAAGATCCAGCCAATCCATTGCAGTATTGCAATGCTAGATTTCAAAAACTGTGGGTGATCATTTGACCAAAATGATACCAATTGACCCAGCAAAAGCAAACTTTTTCAGTTACTAAATTACAGATATTCAACTCATATCATGATAAAATCTTACATAGGGTTTTTTTCACTGTTTGAAGCATAACCTAATACTTTCCCAAGCACCTTATACCTTCCTGAGAGCAGAAATCTTTTTATTTGTATACCCTAAACTCTTAAATTGCCTAGTTATTCCAGGATATTCACCTGAAATGGCAGAGGCCTTGAAAAGGGTATAATCTCTTTCTAGAAGATGATGTTTTTGCAGGTCCTGTCTTACCCCTTTATAAAAGAACAGAACATATTACTAGCTTTGTATTTCACACATGACCAGCCATTGCTTCAGGGGAATTACATGGGTCACAGCATGACAGGCTGGATTCGTAAAGCTGCTCGTGGGCTAAGTCACCCCACAGCTCTTTCAGATTTAGGATAATGAAGGGTCATACGTGCCTTGTTTATTTTTACTACACTTTCCCCTTTCATTATTACCACAGGATGAATAAAGCAAGGGTGGTTTTTGGAAGGTTCTTGTTTATTTTACCTTTACCTACAAAAAGAGACTAAATATTCCCTGAAGCAAAGTACCCCAGGCTGTAGGACAGGGGTGTTTTGAGCCAGGTCTTCTGAGGGAGAGAAGTGATTGATGCCTTTGATTAGAACATAACCTGTTAACAACTTAACCTGAGGTACAAGAGAACATTACATCAGATTTTGGCTTTAAAAGCCCTCTTTCAGAGACACAGTTACAAAGAAAAAACATTTCATCCAGCACAAAAAAATTGAGCAAATTTGAGCACCTGTTTATCAGCATAATTTACTGAAAGCATCACAGTGGTTCAGGTAAACTAGAATTGGTGTGAACTCAGGTTGAAAGACAAGATAAGGAGCCTCTTGAATCCACAATGTCTTATTTCTTATGAAGAAAAACATTAGCAAACTGCGGATAACCACCTCTGCATTTTGTGACTGAACTTTTTAATTAATGTTGTGGATTGACTATACTGGTGTGATTTTATCATAGATCCTTAAGGGTTAGGAAGGAACCTTAAATATCATCTAGTCCCAAGCCCCCCTGCCATGGGCAGAGACACCTCCCAGTAGACCAAATTGCTCAAGGCCTTATCCAGCCTGGCCTTGAACACTTCCAGGATTGTGGCATCCACAACCTTCCTTAGCAACCTGTTCCAGTATCTCACCACCCTCACAGTGAAGAATTTTTTCCTAATATCTAGCCAAAGTTTCCCCTCTTTCAGTTTGTAAATAGCATATAATAATAATAAGTATAATAATAAGTATAATATAAATGATAAATGATAAATGTTATATTTATATTATGAAGTACAAAAAGTAATGAGCAGACCAGTGCACTTTGAATTTGCATTCAGAAGTCTGCTTTAGTGGTTAGAATATACTGGGCGTGCATGTGCCTCTGGCTCTTCCTTGCAAAAAGTTTTCTTCTCATCCTGAGCTACTGCAATGTCTCTGAGTCAAACTGAGCTTCCCCAATCAAGCTCAGTTGTGTTTCCCCGTCAGCTTTTTTCACAAAAGAACTTTCTGTGCATTTTCACCTGTGGCATTTCTCAGACACATTTTTGTGGATAGCTAATGTTTAGTATTTCTTACATGACACGTGTTTAAAATGTGCTAATTAAGTTAATGCATAAAAACTACTTGGAAAGCAGTGGCCAGATCAGAAACTGGAAAAGGCTCCTGTGCACTAAAGAAGTAATTTCTGGAACAGTCTTCTGAGAGAATTATGTTGCAAATATCAGCCCCATGTTTGACCTACATCATGGCATCATCTGACATTTTTGGCCATTCCTCATTCAGTTTCAGCTCCTCTGGTAGATCATTAGTATGCATGGGCCAGGAGGTACCATCAGTAATCCTACCCAGTATGATGAAACATGGAGCAAAATTTCATACCTTGTTTACCCAAGCAATACCTGTTACTAAAAATAACTTGGTTACTATATTTTAACTAATACTTCAAGGACTGGCATAGATATCTTATCTGCTTCTGATCAGCCCTCAAAATGAGGGCAAATATATTTTGAAACATAATTTATTTTCTAATCTAGGTGTTGTTAAATCTCATTAAAAGGCAGATATGGAGAAAAAGTCATCCATTTCTGTACTTAGAATATTTGGAAGCAAAACCTTGCACAATCAAAGAGTCCGTATGAAATTTTGCAACTTTGTGGTCAGGAGCATGATCCACTCTCTTTGCTTCTCTGCTTTTTCTGTTCCTCTGAGGACTCTATGTAAGAGGTTTCCTGACCATAGATATATGTGATATCCCTGTGGTCAGTTAATACTTGGAATTTGAAGAGGCTCTATACAAAGTAAGGTGTGCATTTTCAGAGGACCACACTAGAAAATATACCCTGGTGGAGCCCTCCAGTGAAGAAGTGCCTGAAATGTAACTTATGTTTGTTATGGGAATTCATATGAATCATTTAGAAAGGTTTTTAATTAATGGTAGATAAGGAAAGGATGTAATGTTACAGCTGAAACACTTTAAATTCCAACTGTGTCTATAATCCAATTTAGACTTACAAAACTGTTTCATTTTTGCTAAACTGAGATTCCTTTTCTCATCTCCATTCTCTTCACTTTCTTCCATTTCAGGCTAAGTGCTGTATTTAGTGCAACATTCAAGACATCTTTAGACTCTGTTTCCTCGGTACAGATCCTGACTTAGCCTAATTAAAATTAAAAACAAGAAAAAGAGCTAAAACAGTAAACTTAGTACAAAATAAATTTAAAAACCCTCTTTTGAATGTTGACTATGTCTTCTGATGTCTTCTCTATCTACATGTTATTTGTGTAACAAATCCTTGGGGTAAAATCATAGCATGGCAAAAGCCAATGGCAAATCACCCCCCTGACCAGGAAAGCTGCATCTCAGTGTTGTATGATACAAATACCACAAAACTTAAATACTCTGTTACAGGACAGCCACAGCTACCTACCTTCTGAGCCCTACTTGAGCTTGCACTCCCCACTTCTGTATTAACCAAACACTTGACTTATGCAGGGAGGGCTTAATTAATGTAAAATTTTTTCAACCGAGAGTAACCTTTGAAACCATGCTTACACTATCAGTTGTGATTTGTGCAGGACACCTCACGGAGCTGCAATCTATGCATCCTTACGTAACAGGCGTTAAGAAGCAGTTACACAACTTAATGCAAACACCACCGGCAGATGAAAATCCATGGCACAGACAGGATCTTGAGTAATCATCAAAGCAGTGCCAGAAAGCAAATTCTACCTGCAGAAAACATTTTTTCCTGTTAAATCCGTTTCCTGGGATGCTCTGTAGTTGTGTTGCTGGTAGCCTTAATAGTCTGCCACAAAGGGGATTTTCATTGTCAATTTTTTATCCTTCAAAACCTGTTAACACAAACTTTGACCAGTGCTGCAAGAAAATGTGTGTGCAATTCAACTCATATCTTTACTGACTGCAATAATAAACTTTTGGTCTAAAACAAACAGGTCATTAGCAAACAGATACTTTTGTGCACTGAGGTTACTTGGGCCTCTCTCCTCCTGTCATCCCATTTTTCACTCACTGTTCAGACACTTAGAGTTTGATGTCTGAGTATGTGTTCAGGATGCCAGGGCACTGCGATTTTCTCAAATTTAGTACAAGGGAAGAACATACGCCATTTTTCTGTGCACAAAGTTTCTTAGTGTCCTTTAATTAAAACTCTTAATTCAGGCAATACTTTTATCTCGGGGTTAACTTGTGTTACAGGGTGTGCCTAAAGTCAGGCAGTTGTGGCTATCCATACATCTGTTCTAAATTGAAGAAATGGTATCTAGTTATCTTGTACTACGTTCTGAATATTTTCTTGATAAAACATTTCATTTTTAATGAAAGGAGCATTCCAAGACCCACTTTAGATACTTCATAGTGCAGAAGTTGAAGTATTGTATGGGAAAGACTCTGGTCCCTTTTACATCAGTAGACATTAGGATGACTCCAAATTTTCACTGGTATAACAAAGTAGAATCTTTTCCTCAGCCAAGATGCCCAGGGATGGCAAGACATAACTATGTGGTCAGAAATTCTAGTTGAAAGATGAGTAGTTTATCACAGTTTAACTACATGACATCTTCAGAAAACACTCAAGCATTTAAAACATCATCAGGCCTCATGTAAGACGCAGGTGGGTTTTTTTCAGTCTATGACATTGTTTGCTTCCTTGACCGATGTGTTCATAATGGATAAAGAGATGATGCTTTTGAATCAAATATATTCAAACAGCAATAAAATAGTAATGCTGGATAACTAAGGCAGACAGAGTTGGGCTGCATTAAGGGAGATAGGAATGCTGAAAGAAGTTTGGGGTTTACCTTTTTCACAGCCTCATAAGAATCCACCCATCCAACTTTACTTCTAACCCACCAGTCTATTTGCCCTGTTGAGTATCCTGTTGTAGCCTTCCATCTCTCCAAACACAATCACTTGGAAATACTGAAATAAATACATTCAGTCACTGAAAAGCCTACCCAACAAAGCCCAAAGACCAGGTTTAAGAGTCACCTGAAGACCTGACCCTTCCTGGTTCACCTTTTCCATTTTTTTCCCGCCTCTCAACAAAAAGAAAACACTCCATTCCTTTGCGATTTTTTGGCTAAAATATGCTAGTGGCAAAATATATGCCTCCTCAGAAATGTGTGCAGTGATCTAGGGAGAGGAAATGATCCACCTGGAAAAGAAGTCCTCATCAACCATCACACTGGTCCAGCTTTAGAGGCAGCGGAAGGGTGTGAGGAATAGCTGAGGGAGGGGCAGGAGCTATGCAGAGTAGCAGAGCCATTAGAAGAAGTGTCTGTGGAGCTGTGCTCAGACAGCCACATCCCACTGCTTGTGAGGAATAGCATTGTTTCCTGTTATTGAATCAGAGCATAAACATGGGGGAGGGGGAGCCCCAGAATGAAAACTGACTTCATGGAGGATGAGGTAAATTGTGGCTTTAAAAAGTACATGTTTTACATGATTTATCCAGGTTAGGGCCTAATTTTGTTTTCTGGGAGTAAAAAAAAGGAAAATAACTTAAATACTGATAACATATTTTTTTTCTCATTTAAATTCCCAGTTTAAAAAAAAATCCAGTTTGTTTGCATGCCAACAATTCAATTTACCAGAATATATTTGTATTAATTCCCTAATTAAAACTACATTACATTTGTCAGAGCCCTTTAGGCCACAGTAATGTCAATGGGATTAATCACCAAAGCATTCTTTTCTTGATCAAGGTGTTTTCCTCAAGTATTGGTACGAGTTACATCCAATTCAGTCATGATTGAGAACACTGTAATTGTGTTGAACAGGAACATCATTCTTTCCTTAATTAAATAGGTTTCCAAAGTGGTTTCTACCACCTACAGTTTGGAAACCAGTGTACTGCCATATAGGATGGCTTCTTTCCTTGCCTACTATTGGCAAACTGCCATTTTTTCTCTGTATGCTCAGTTAACACCTCTACTTACAAACTAAAGGGTCTATGAGTACAGAAAAAATCTGGGAAATGTGATGAAGCATTTATGTATCATCTTCTGACCTTCATATCTTAATTTTTTAAATGTTTCTTTGTACTGGTTATTCCAGAACTGTCTGTCATCTACAACATACTAATTGTATTGTTTTAACTAACAGGTACATACAAACATCATTCCACAGACTTATTTTTAATCAGGGATTTCTCATGCTCAATTAAAAAATAGCAGTAAAGGAACACATAAGATAATTGTAAAACAGGCAGTGGTTCTGAAAGAAATTAAGCTGCTCTGCTTCACATATTGCTCCATTCTAAGACACCTGAGAAACATTTATTTTTCAGCCTGCCAGTATCCTGAGCACTGTATGGACACCTCTAATTGTATTTTCTTTTATGCAAAAACTATGGCAAAATAACCAGTGTATTACCATGGCCTGCCAATCCTGCCACATATGTGGTCATGAGAAAGGACATAAATAGAATCTAGCTGGATAAAGAATGATTCATACGTAGAGAGGAGGTACCCAGGAGAGATGCCAGAGATGATTTCTGTCCCCTGCTATTTTATCTGTCTTGCTGAGGCACTTACACGGTTCCCATTACTGTGATGCCAGAATATATAAGGACATACAGCTGTTCTTACAACACTCAAATGGGGTGGACTGATTACATGGGTTATCCCGGGTCAGAAGCTTGAAGAAGATCATTGCACAAGCTTCACATGTTCTCGATGGGTAAAAGATGTTTATTGACCATTCCTATATAAATCATCACCTAACCTCATTCCTAAAGCATCCAAGTGTTTCATGCTAAAATAGTCAAGAAGTCCCATCTTGGAGGTTTTATTGGACATGAACCAATGGCTGAAATGACTTGTAGCAACTTCTTTCAGTGCACAACAACTGCTCTTTTGCTATGGTTGTCAAGATAAATGTATTCCCTAACAAGGCTTCTAAATGTCTATTTCAGTCTATGATTGCAATCATAGAGTGCTGAGTAAGACTCTATTTCTCCCATTTTCCATGTGGTCATGGGGGCAGCATTGTGCCTGAAACTGACTTGGAAGCAAAACTTCCCTGTTTACAAGCATGAAGAAGTTATCCCCAAAACATAAATACATGAAGATGATCTTGTTAATTTAGTGAAGCCAGCAGTGACGTTTCTGCATGGGACACAGGCATGTTACCATCTACTCTGAGTCATGTAATTTGAGTTTGATGACTGGATGTCACCTGGTAGCTTCTCCTGTAGAGGCACCCATTGCTGGTGGGCTGAGTAACACATTAGTCCATAAATTCTATACATGTGCTTTACCACAAGTGGGGGAATAATATCCTTTACACAATTGTCTATGATTCCCAGTCAGAAATTTTTTGTATTTTTATAATTATCTGTAAAATGCCAGAATACTCACCACCCTAGAGGGATGTTGGGTAGGATAATTAACTGTTATTTGGAGCTGCTCTTAGGCTGATGAATGTTGAGTCCTGCAAGAGAGAGAAAGATGTGATCCACTGACACTTGATTAACACACACCTATGTCATCACCTCTGCAGCCTTTACTGCAAGAAACAAGCAAGGCTGGATTGCTCAAAATTAATAATGGGTTTGGACAACACCTGTCAGTGAAAAGTAATGTCTTCCGTATGTTTACATCTTTTCCGTTAAAATACCTCGTTTTACTGTTTCATCTAAACATTTTTTATCCAGTACCATCTTTCTAGCACAATGGAATGCCCATCTTTTGGGAGCTGGACTAGATGACCTCTAAAGGTCCCTTCCAAACCAAACTATTCTCTGATTCAATGATTTTACTGATGCCAATACACGTTCATGCTCAATAAGCTTAGGCAGCAGTAATTTGCTTCAGATTTCATGATAATTTTTTTAAAATAATTTTACTTTCTAAGCCAATTTATATTTTTTATTCTTGATTCTAAAGCCAAAAGGATATGTTGTAGGTACCTAGAGAAAATCCGCATGACAGAAAACCTGCAACCAATAAAGGTACCAAGGCAAAAGCATACAAGAACAAATGTCATGAAGTTCCAGATGCCGAAGACACATTCTGCAGCAGCACCATTGCAGCAATGTCATGAAAAATGTTTTTAGCATGTATTTAGTACGTCTTAACTTTTACTGGTGACAATTCCAGGTTAATAAAAATCAGAGGGGCTGGACTGGAACTGATGGCGACAATGCTAGAGAGTTTCACACAATGCACCTGTTCAGATGACTTTGGAAGGCCATGGGTTCCATCTTCATGCTGAAATATCTTGGCTATTTCAGCTGTAGCCAATGCGAGCTTTAAGACTAATTTAATACATTAACCTTAATATGGTGCAGTCAGATGTAGGAGCCAACCAAATCTAAAAAGCTCTTAACAGGTTTTAATAGCATCTTGCACTAGAGCTGGTTGGATATTTTTGCATGAAAGAATGGATGGAATTATTACATAAAGTTAGTCTTTATGGCAATTTTTGTTGTTAATCATCTCTCATTTAATCTAAAAATAAGAGCAATTTTGTCCCAATCACTTGCTGAAAAATTAAGATGTCAGCTCAGAAATACTGCAGCACTTATGGAGAGAGAGGGTGAGCTCACAGTTTAATAGTGAGAATTTAATATCAACGATATCATTGTGTTTCAGGAGAGATGCAGTCCAAAGGCAGCTTCCTGCCTTCATTCTCCTCTTCATGCCAGGATCCTTGTCAATGTTATATGTTCTACAACACTGCCCTGGTATAATGCATCTTGAGAGATTTTGTCTGACACAGAAGTTCATGCACCTAAATGCATCTCCCCAGGCATCTGCAGTGATATTTCTGAATAGAAAAGCTTTTCAGTTTTCTCTCTTTGAAATCTGTGGACAAATCTGTGATCACAGACTAACTTTTCTCTGTTCTGTTTACATGGACAGCATTGCACACACACACAGCACTATTTCCAGTAAGTTCAGACATGCAGGGCAATTTGAGGCAGAAAAGCACTAATAGATAATATTGATACAAATTGAAGTCCTGACTCTCAAACACTTGTTGAGCTGAACGGTTCCCTCTCAGGAGGGGAATCTCAGTGATGCTGAAGAGGCCTCTGACGTATGTATTACTCACAGGAGCCGTGGTGCAAGACTGGAAATCCACTTCCAGCTCATTTTGCATGTATGGTTTCAGTTGTCCTAATGGCAGGCTCACACATATACACACTTTAACTGTGCAGCAGTGCGAGTACAAAACCTACAGCCACTCAGCATCAGTGTAACAGCAATGTACTGCAGCAGACACCTCTCCACAGCAACTGGGATGGGCTGGTGGCTGCTGCTGTGCCATACTTTGAACCAGCACTTTCCATGGAGAGGAAACAGGGCAGAATGAGAGCTGTGAGGAGTTTTCACATTTTTACATCAGCATGTCTAAGTGTTCATAACACGCCTTCCATTTCAACCCCTGGATATTCATTTTGGAAAGAATAAGATTGAAGACGCAATGGCAATAAAAGACAAGATGGAAGGATAGACACAGCTCACTCCAAATCAGAAGATTCATTATTTAGTCTTCTTAAATGTATCCCTATAAGAAATTAGATTATTATATGCTAATACCTAGGAAAATCCAGTTGCTGATATATCTAGTAGTTATTCAGATGAGTGAGAACAGACTTGATGCTAATCAGGTGGGAAAGTCAGAAATAGCAACACAGAAAACCATTGTGGGTTCTTAATCTAGAGGAGTTAACCATCTGGGGCTATATGGCATATGTTGTGACCACGATTGTAGCCCCAGCTCTAGCCTGAGAGAAGCTGTGATTCTGCCTCCCTGGGCATCTGTGAGACCTACAAAGTCTGCAGGGTAACAGGCGGTGCTCTAGTACAGTCAGAAGGGGTGATAATTTGGAGGGTTTTTTTAAAGCATTATTAGCACAAAACTGGGGTGGACTTACAGGACCGAACAAGTTCAGTAAATGATTTGCCACACCTTGCTCTTCCATCTGCTTTGTCTGTGCCTCCTACAACCTAGAAAAATTCTCCTAAGTCCTGCTGAGTCCTGCCAATACCGAGAGATTACTGAGAGCCTAAGGAAAACATGAACTGGACTGAAGGACCAACGCACTGGGTGAGCTTCACCCAGCTAAGCCTTGATGTTTATATCTCTCTCACATTAGAAAGAAACATTCATTTCTAGGGCACAGTCCTTCTGATCCCAGAGCAGATGCCTCAAGCATCCAGCTGCATCGCTCATAACAGGCTCTGAAGGACCCAGTTTCTCTGCACTGAATATAAAATTTGTTTGAGTTGACTGTTCCAAATATAGACAAACCATTGACTTCTAGTCATGCCAAAACCATCCCAGCTGACAGCTTTGATAGCCTGGTATTAAAGAAAATCAATGAAGAGTTTATCTAGATGCACAGGACTGATAGGAAACCCTGAGATACTTGTAGTTACACAGTGCTACAGCTCAAGGAAGTCAAAGCCTGGACTTTGAAATACAAACAACTTCGGATTGATCATCAAAGGCTTTAACCAGCTCAAATCTCCTCCAGCAGAACTTTGCCGCTCCATCTTCTCTGCAGGGTTGCTTCTGTCCTTGGAGAAGACATTAATCCTCCCACTGAGGATCTCCAAGGATCTTGCTGTGATGGAGCTAATTATAGGCAATCTGCTGCTGATGTACAATTAAATATGCTCACCAGCACAATTTGTAGGGTGCATGGTATGCTCTGCTCTGCCAAGCAAAAGGATCTGAGAGTGGACAGGAATAAATACCAGCTTGGACTGCAGGAGATTAGTGATCTGAAGCACCTGCTGTGTGACAGAGACATCCAAGCTTGGATGCCAGTTCAAACAAATTCCTTTAAACGAGGATGCTTTGTCATGTAGTGTTACGAAATACAATTCTTCCTTAATCAAAATTAAGGAATCATTTTTGAATATTTGCTTTTTACTAGAAACCAGAGGAGGAGAGAACAGAACTGCTAATCCACCCAGTGTGCTACAAAAATTGTAAGAAGAGACAATTCTCCCAGTGAGGAGACTGAAAGCTAAAAATACAAGGCAGAGGCTGAAGGGCAGCCAAAGGCACAGGGTGATATTCCATGTCTGTGATCACACAGCTGGCCTGTGCCCAGGGCCTGTTCTCTGTCCCCACAGCACTGCTTAAATACATCCTGGAGTGTGACAGTACAAATGAAAAAAGCCTCTAGAGATTGTAGGGGGAAAAAGGGTTGCATGGAATGATGTCTTTCACTGTCCTTAAGTTAACATGAAGCCAAAGATCACCGTCAGTGCAAGGGCACAGCTGGCAGAATCTACTGCCAAATGACTGATCCCACCAGCACCGATCGAGGACTGATGGAACCAGCAGTGGGAGCGGATTATGAGCAGTCTCCAATTGGATCAGAAAGTTGTTTTACAGAAACCATGGCACAAATCAGGAGTGAGCCATAGCAGAGATGCAAGGCACAGCAGCATTCCTTACTGAACTGGACACACAGATCTGGAAAGGGGCTTTGTATTACCCCAAAGTTCCCCAAGTACTTCCAGTCTGAACACAAGCAGATGTAAAAAACAGGAATGTGTTCTACATAATACCACAGAGCCTTTCTGTCTTCTACTCCTAACAAAACTCAACCCATACAAAAAGCAATACAAACAAACAAACATACCTTAGCTGAAGAATCTTGGTGGGAAAGTCGAGCGGAAATTATGTCCTCCCAAAAGTTTCTGCAACTGTCAAAGACACCCAGATGTCAAAACTACCCAAGAGACCTCAGTGAGAACCATGAGTTTCAGAACAAAGTCCAAAATACTTTGTTCAAGTCATTTCTCCAAAGTTAGGATCAAATATGAAGCAGCCAAATTTAAAAAAAAAAAAGCATCAAAGGACTAGTTGCAGAATATGAAAAATCCAAAGAAACTGCACAATACACGTGATTCCCTGTGCCAGGGCTAGCACCTAGCATGTATGTATTTGAACATAACAGGATTTATTCCTATCCATGGACTGCACAATGTATTTATGTTTGCAACTGATGTATTGCACAATGCAATGAATAGCAAAGTAATAACAGAGAATAAATCAGTTTCCTTGGCACCAGGTTCTGGATAGTACTAATCTGCAAATAGCACATGACTCATTGGCAATTCCCTTTCATAGGCCAATTTAAAGAGAATGATATAGAAGTTCATCAAATTCTGCCCATACAGACAGCTATATCCTATTCAGACAACCAGTTTATATAGGTGTTGGCTGTGAGGTGCATTGTCCACTAACCAGTGTCCTGAGCCAAAGATATTTAACCAAAAGGAGTTCCCAGAGAAGGATGAGCATGGAATAAGTAAAACCCTATCTTTAGGCCATTACATCTATGAAAAAACAACAGTCATCACATAAAAGCAGATTATAACCTTTAGGTGAATTAACAGCTATCTGTTTTACAGGTGGGAGAGAATTAATTTTTTCCTAAAAGAAGGTGGCAGGAGATTTGTTTTGGAAAGGCTGAATGCCCTCAGTGTTAAGATCATAAGGCTTAAGCTACCACCGTGGGTTGTTTCAACAAGAACAGCACAAGACGTTCCAGCACATCACAGGAGGATTCCTGGCCTCCATGGCATTCAATCAAGAAATGTGTCTGTTCTGAGCCTTGCTTTTCATTACTCTTTGTAAGAACAACACAGGGAGTAGAAATTTAGAACAGGGGAGGCAGGGGGTGGATGCAACACACTTCCAAACACTGCCTAGTTAATTACAGCTGTGGAATCATACTCAATTGTAGTGTGAGCCAAATAGATTCCAGGTGTTTTTAATTACTTGTTGCTATATTAATGTTACTTCTATAGCGATTAGAAAAGCTGTGACTCAGAAAAGAGCCACCACAGGAATGACAAGTATTTCAAACTGGAAAGAAACACACTGGTCTTTCCTGATGCAGATCCACCATGTGGTAAGGTGGTGAACATAAAAGGGAATCTTAGAGCAGATAAAAGAATATTCTACTTAACTCATGCATGTTACTAAATACTTATTAAGACATGAGTAGCAGAGAAAAAACTGTGGGGGGAAAAACTGATGAAGTCAGGTCTGGCGGGCAAGCGGTTCAGGAAGAACCCTTCTAAGCTGAGAACTTGACTGAGTAAATCCCCACTGTCTCTGCATGACTGATTCCTGTATCTGCAGGTGGGTGCTTAGCTAAGGGTGTTTCACGCCCACAGCTCAACACGCACACACCAGGCTGCACTTCTGGCTGAGCTCAGGATAATGTGTCTACACAGCCGTGCACATACTGAAGAAGTGCCTGTACACCCCTCTATGGTCTGCCCTAAGAGCAGATCCCCCCACTGCTTGGTGCTCACTTGGCCTCCCATCTTACTTCTTTTTTCTCATTCCCTTACCTGGTTGCATTTCTTTTGCCTTTCGATGTTTTTCAAAATCAAATGAATGCTATGCAAAAGCTGTGTTAGTGCAATGTTTGCCTGGCAAGGTCGGGAAGATGGCAAAAGCTATCAGGCACACAAGGATGGGGGAGAAGTGCAAACAAGAGCAGTTAATGTCAGACACTTTTGGAAGCATAGCCAAAGGCAGGGTCAGAGAGACCAGAACAGCTAAAATCACTCAAGTCCTATTCTGAGCACTGCAGTAAGGCTCAAGAAATACTCATGTAGATCATTCCAAATCTCAGGAGACTAAAAATGTATTTAAATTTTCCCTTGCATTGTGTAAGAAAAGGATTTTCACCTGAGAAGCAGCTATTGCCTATAGAAGACTTTTGACCACAAAACACTGTGTATCTCCTAAAGGTATCTCTCATTTTAGGGCAGAAATAAAAGCAGGATGCAGAGGCTGAGTATTCTTCCGCTCCCTATCAGCTGCTCGTTAGCTATTTAGAAACTCATTAACTTCCAAAAGAGACCTTGGCCCTAATTAGTATCTGGACTGACCAGACTGCCTCTTTCTCCTTCACCTCTGCCCCTCAGAGCCTTCTACAATGATTAAAGGAAACCACACTTCTTTTGTATAATTTTAAAAACGGTATTTTTTGAGCTATCAGGATCTGCACACAGCTGTTGAATTCAGTTCTGCCTTGGAGCTTACCATACCACTCCAGAATTCTCCATCTTGCTTTGGCACCCTAGTTCTTCATGCATATGTGTATCACTCTTAAATCCTTCACTAAACCAAGCTCTGTAATTTCCTTTCTTTGGCCTTTCATGCAACAAAATCTGTTTTAACTGGGATTGAAGTGTCACCAAGGCCATTGAATCAACGGCAATGTTGGTGCTAATCTTCAATCTTTTTAACACTGTCAATAAGAGGGAAATGAATAAAAAATGGACTAATTCCATCTTCCAAAATTAGAATGTATTTTGCATGTAGACGTGTACCTTCCATCACAATGAGGAAAAGAACTTATCAATATAATAGGAAAACAAGAGGACTCCTCACTTTAATTTCTGTCTAAGCGGATGCAGTTAACACTCTCAAGTTCAATAAGTATGACCACTAAAAGATAAACTGTAAAAAAGCAAAATGAGAAAAGTTACAATTGTAAAGCACAAGCACAGTTTTACTTGGGCTCTTATGCAGTTTAATGTCTGTGGCCAGTATCTGTACATTATTTTTTATTTCTTGAATTTCTTCCAGTTTCTCAGAAATATATTTCACATTCATCATGTCTGCAGAAGAAAATAAAGGCTGCCATGCCCTGAAACTGGTCGTTTTGGATGACTGGACATGGGATCCTCTGC
Organism: Lycocorax pyrrhopterus obiensis; assembly: GCA_014706295.1. Classification (NCBI taxonomy): domain Eukaryota; kingdom Metazoa; phylum Chordata; class Aves; order Passeriformes; family Paradisaeidae; genus Lycocorax; species Lycocorax pyrrhopterus. The sequence goes on from JACSVZ010000008.1 coordinate 27,156,213, forward strand.
TGCACAGCCACAGGTGCACTCACAGTCCAGCTAAAGCTGTCATCTTCCCAGGTAACTGTGATAGTTCTTATTCACCAAAATTAGAGGAAGCAGCGTCCTTGATCATGGACTATCAAAATAGTCAGTACAAGGGCTATGAAGTAGTAATACTACCCTAAGAACTCTGTAATTAATATAATTAATGTAAATGCTACCTAAAGACTCTTATCTTATTGTAGGTATGCACACAGTGTTACAGGAAGGCAAACTGAAGCTATCATAATTTATTATCATAATTATATATTAATGATAACCCTAGATTTCTTTTTCCAAAACAGTGTTTGGTAAACATCATCACTACAGCAACAGAAATTCCAGCGAGTGAGGATAGTAAGATCCTGAAGGGTATCCTACTAGTAGCAATTAAATTAAATTAAACTAAATTAAATTAAATTGCAATCAAAATATTTCTCAGCCTGGTAAAAATAATAAAATACTTTGACAAAACATCATGTCATTCCACACAAGGAATTTCTTAACATTGTATCTAAGAGAGCCATGAAGCTATGAGTCCATTTAAAATAACAGTCAGTGACCTGTTAAAAATGTTCCTGTTCTGGCATCTTACCTTGAGTAGTCACATATTTACCAAGCTTGAGGCAAAGGTATGGTCAAACCACTGATTAAATATTTCCTGCATTCTACTGCTGTTTTCCTTAGGATTCCATATATGTGTGTACCTTGACCATATTTGCCTATTTTCATGCTTTTTTACATTCTCATAAACAATTTTCTAATTCTGTATTAACTGTCCTTTGTATTCAAACACAATTTCACACACACACTCAGACATTTTCAATTTCTTGAAGAGCAGTCTTTGAAAAGAAACATACTAAATAAGTGTGTTTTTCCTAAGTAAAAATTTCAGTCTATATTACTCTTGGGAGAAAAGACTTCTGCCTCAGAGAATTCTGGGGCAGAGAAAACTTTCCCAAACAAGAAGTGCTTCCAGATTTGTAAGCCCAACTGATCCAATACCAGACTTTTGATCCTGAAGAGCACTGCAGTATTTCCACATTCATTCTCTATAGAATTTTGTTGAAAATTTGAAATAATGAATTCTGTGGAAATGTGGATTTATCCTAAAGATATACCTTGCTGAAGGGATGGAGCATTATCGCCTTACCAGTTCTCATTTTTAAATAACTTAAGGGCAACAGATCCTCTTCAGAGTGAACACTGCTTTTCCAAATGGCCCTCTCTGCCAATATTCTCGGGGCAATAACTCTAAGCTGCCCTCAGTAATGCTGGAGGCTCCCTGTGCTTGCAGGATAAAGATCAATCTGAAGAATACATGGTGGGCTCAACAGCCTCGTTGGAAAGTAGTGTCACTGCAGACAAAGTAGCTTCATTGGAAAAGGTACTTGGTGAAACATTTGAGTTATTTTTTAAAAAGCTTTTCTGAGTGAAACTCAAAATGCAACAGATTTATTTGGCAAATATAGAGGAAGAAGCTTCCAGTGCTGATAATAGTGGGGAAAAGTCCATCAGTTTTGCGATGCTGAAAAGAACTAGATTTAGATGCCTAACTAACTTATTTTAAAAATTATGAGTTAGGCATCTAAATCACTTAGATCAATTTTTAAAAGGTATTTAGGTGCCAAGCCCCCTAGACTTAAGATATTTGCCCATAAACAGGAAGTTTTGCAGAGAATACCATATAATTTTAAAAAAAAAACAAAAAAACTACAGCATACTGGCCAAGCAGAGAAAGCTATTACCATCACAATAGTCAACCATTTAAATAAATCACCAACATGATTGATCTCAGTGACCTTTAATCCCGATGGCTCTTTTCCCAAGCCATGCAGGACACTGTGTCCAGTATGTTGCATCTAAAAGATAATAACCATTGTAGATAAGATGGCTACATACAGCATTTAGATACAAATATCAGGGCTTGTCCCTGCACCTGAGCTACATTGTCCACTAGTCAGGATGCCCCCAACTTTGGCATGGACAGGCAAATAACAGATAAGAGAACCAGAGGAACTGCCCCTCCTGTGCGCAAAATGAGAGGCAAGGGCAGTCCGTACATCAGGGAAGGCAGGGGCAGGTTCCCCTTGCACACTGAGCTTCAGAAACCTCCCTGAAGAAGGCAGAGAAATGAAATAGCAGGGTACAGTTTCCCTCTTTGTGCTTTGAGCTCCTGGGGCCAGGCTGCACTTGGTCTCCTCACTTCAAGAGAGTGTGGTTAGACTGAGACTAAAGGGTCCAGGCTGGCTGTGACTGCACAGTAACATAGGAAGCACAAGAGCCTTTATTTCCTTCTCTTTGGATAGTCATGATTAAAAGAGGTTTAAAAGGTGCAAAACCATGCGTGTATAACCTGATATCACAGCAACAGCCTGATGCCAAGGAATCATGTTAGCTGACCACCATTGTCTGCCCAACACCAGCTCCTGTCTGTCTCCCTGCCCGCAGAGCCTTTTCTGGCTGATGTCATACTGCTGGTGAGAGGAACAGAGGTGAAAAAGCAAGCAGGAAACCACCATGGACACCTGCACAAAGCTAAGGACTGTTGGAAGGAGAGATTTACAATGAAAATTTCACACACAAGCATATTTAAGTAGCATGGGCAAAGTCATGAAATGAAAGAGATTGATGGAGCAGCAGTGTTCTCTGAGCTCAGTGGAAGGGGTAACTGAACAGAAGGGTGCTGGGACAGGAAACTTGGAAGGAGGTGTGAAGGTGAGAATGCCAGAAGGTGACATTACATAGTAACACCTTCAGACATTGTGGGTTTAGTGGCATATTGGACAGACCATAAGGGTTGCAGCTGCCTGAGGAAAATGAAGACTAGGAAGTGGAGAAATGAGCTGGCACAGGAATTCTCAAGGCTGACTGAAAGGCTTGAGGTCACCCTGCAGCTGGGGATCTCAGCTGAGCTGGCTCCTGACAGGAGGTGCAGGCAGAAGGGAACATACGGCATTTGTTGTCCTAGAGAGGAACATCTTTGCAAACTACTTGTTACTAGCCACAAGATTAAGGCTCGGAAGAGAAGTAAAAAAGATCTTTTTTAAAGATGATTGAGCTTACGTCACTCACATCTGCTATTCCTGAGTGACATAGGCTTTGATCTATTGTTACTTACCTGATAATAAATTATCTACATTATTAGTTAATGAATGTGTTGACAAAGATACAAGAAAATTATGCCCTCAAATTGTTGCTTGCTTGCCATATTGAAACAGCAATGCTAAATAATAATTATTATGGGTAATGCAAATGGTCAGAACAGGCCAAGGAAGGGTCCAAAAGATGGGGCACCATTCAGAGGAGGGTGAGCTGTCTTCACCAGATTTCATAAGTCACTTTGCCTTTCTGTGTCACGTGTGTCTGTTAATAGTACACCACTAACACCATCTCCTGGCCAGTTGGTGTGTGGACTAAAATCTTTATAAAGGTCTCAGACAGCCTGAAATGAAAGGTATTGCAAACATAGAAAATACCATTGTTGTCATATCTTCTCTACATTCATATTCACTAATTTCACCTATGCCAAAATAATAACCATATCCATCCCCAGAATTAGATGTTCAGTGTGGGCATTCCAGCTACATTTTTTTTTCTCCAAAGGGTTTCCAGGAAGATGTATCAGAATACTCTCAAATCAGCTTACATTTTCGGAACTGACTATTGATTTGGGTATACTTTGTTTTGGAGCCCATTGAGAAAAACCAAAACTGGTATTAAGAAAAAGCCTGTGAAAACAGACCCTTTCCCAGTGTTTCAAGTTCAGCACTTTAAGCCTTACACACTTTCTGAAACATCAGTAATGTATCTTCCCAACCTATTGCTGTAAAATATTCAATATTCCCTGTTCTTTTTACTCTTGGTTTTTTAAAGATATCAAGAACATCCAGAGATGCAAAGAGTAACTCAACTTCATGTGCTTTTGGTATATCCAAGTAGTCAACAGATCAAAGTCTGTCTATTTACTGAATTTATCTAGCTGCTTTCAAGCATTTAAGGATTTGACATCTTCTTGATCTTTTAAGATCTTACATATCTGTAGATGTCCAGTACAGCATGTTAAGGCATTACCTTGGAGATTGCTCAGGGTTTATTGCTCCTATATATCAATTGGCCCAGACATCTTTCATTTCAAAATCACTTAGGAACTGACTCACAGCTCAAGGAGCTTTGGCTTTCAAGACCATATTTAGCTTTCAAGATCATATTTCCAGCAAAGAAATCATCAGAATCAGTAACTTGAATTTTTGCCTTTAAATTAATTCAGGAACATAAGGTCAACTTCTAATTTTAGCTAGTCTCAGAATAAACAACCAGCAGAGAGCTTCCTGCATCATTAACAGCATTATCAATTTGGAGTCTTCAGCACAGTCTGTCCTGGAGGATTGAGTACTTGGAGCTATAGTGGGTGACTGAGGAGAGCAACTCTATGAATCCCTTGGAAGGTGATCAGATTGTTGTACTCCTGAGGGATTTTCATAAAAGGGAACTGCAGTGTCATACTTTCTGGAATACCTTGTAGGAAATACGACATGAATGCCATTGGTATATTATAATTGCAAACATTTTCAGGTGACCACAGTGCTCTGTTCACCCAGCTTAGATTGAAAGGATGGTTTGCTGCAGGCTGCGTATTTCCTCCAATCCCATTACTGTACAACAGAAGAGAGAAACTGTCATTTTAAAAGCTAGCAAATAGTACTTTTGCCCAGGATGGTCGAATTGATTTTGAGTGATCAATGCAACACCAGCTACAGCTCAGCAGAAGAAAACATAAAGGTGTCAGCTTTCTCAAACCTGAGTATCAGAGGGAGCCCATGAAAATCTCTGAAGAGCTGTACAGGAGCAGTACCACAGCCACCTCTTGCATTTGGTGCTTAAGTGATTTCTACAAGAAATACTATCTCCAGCCAATTAAAAAAGTAAGATCTGGGTTTTATTTGGTATTGGTTGAGTCATAATGCAACAAGTAAATGAATACCCAACTGAGTGCCTGAAGCCTTTAGATCAATTGCTCTGCTCCATTCCAGGGCATGAAGCTGTAACGTCTCCCTGCTGCTATGAAACATGGTGAATGGAAAGAATCATCTCAGTGGATGTCATCAATAGCGCGTTGGTGCAATTTGAAGAAAACAATACCATTTAACTGATCTGAAATTTTGTCTGTTATCTGTGGGAAGTCTCAGAAAGTGACCTTTATGGAGGCTGAATGCTGAGGAATGTGTTTTGACAAAGTGGGAAGAAAAGCTTTGTTTATGGCGTCAGAAGAGGCAAATCCACTGAGACACTCAACTGGTAATGGATTGTGAGTCACCAAATCATTGTCAATAAGCCACGAAGGCCAGTGGGAATGGTAAACTGATAAACAGGGGGAGTTTACAACTTTAGGTGGCAAAAGAGCCTCTGAGATAAATGGGAGTCCTCTGTTCCAGAAGGCATGGCTTGGCCCTCCAGGCAATCGTTCCCACAGCTCCTCAGAAAGCTTTTCTCAGTCACAGACAAACCCATCCAGAGTTTGCTTGGACACCTTCTGCTCCAAGCTGCTTACTCTTTCAATGGCACAGGAGAAGTAAGAGCAGGCTGGGCAGCTCAAGAGCCCTATGCTGGGCTTTGCTTTTCTGTGGCTCAGTTCCATTATCTGCGAAACAGGTATAATGGTACTAAGATTGTGATAAGCATTATTATGATCAGTTTACAAGCACAGCCCCAGCTAATTAATGCAGCTAAGTTTGATACATGTAGCTCTCAGAGCCACATAACTCTCTATAACAAACAGATCCCTTTCACAGCAAAAGAGACTGTCTCCAAGGATGATGTTATCAGACTGCCAAAAAATCACAAACTTTCAAAAATGAGGACAACACTGGTATAATGGATACAGTGTGCTGAGAAAAGTAGGTCTAAGAATGAACTAGCAGGATTATGTAGCTTGGGAAACCAAAACTGTGATTTTAATCAGCAGCTGCCACTGATAGAAGTGTAAAGGTTTGTGTTTGGTTTGAGACGGCAACACTATAGATACTGGAAGTTTATTTCATAGGGAAAACAAATGGATCTTAACTCTTCAAAGGATAGGAATTATGGTGAGCATTTCAAGAACCCAATTTTTACCAGTTCTTCATGTGTGCATTCCTATCTGGGTCCCACAAAGCAGGTTTATAATTCAGCTGGATCAGACCATGGGGAAATAAGGAAGCTGGAGAAGGGCTCTGGAGCTCAGATAAGGGTGAGAGATGTTAAAGAGAGAGCAGGAGCACTCCAGGCTCCCAGGGCAATACAGATTGCAAATCTGAGGAAAGGTTTCTGGGCTTGGGAATGTGGGGCACTTCTAAGCTACGTGGCAATCAAGTCCTTTATTGTAATTTAGCATTCCTCCTGCTTCTGAAATTTCTTTATCTGTTTGCCCCTTCATTTGTCTTAGCTTTTTTTTTTTCTTACTTAACCATATTTTTAAAATAAGCAGCATACATTTAGGGCCAGTTTCTCAGCAGTCAATGGAATTGCCACTGAGAGACCCCAGAGGACAAATTTGCCTTTAGTATACTTCTTGTGTTTCACTGCACTGCAGTCCTGTTTTTGTTAGGTTTTCTGTAGCAAAGCATGCAGGCTGGGTGAGCAGCATTATTTATGGCCAACACACATGGCCAGGAATCAGGCAGAAGATCAGACTGCTCCTGCAGACTCTTTTAAAGTTGTGGTGACATACCCCACCCAAGCTGAGAAACATCATATTTCAGCAACCTTCCCAGCACCAGTGGGATAAGGCCCAGAAAAGAGAGCATTACTGCAGCAAGAGGAGCAGTGGTCACTGTGTCAGAGCCAGCTGCCAACCTGAGAAGATTAAACTAATGAATGACACAAAGACTCCATTCTTCCTTGTTTCTCACCTTCCTCTTAAAATCCTCCCCCACACTGAGGTGAGATCCTCGCCCCACACTGCCAAGAGATCAAGACCTGTTGTTGAGATAACAAGAACTAAAAGGTTTACATGGTGTTATACAGGATGGCATGGTAGAGATCCAAAAAAGCACTTAAGCACCTCAGAAGCCATTTAGGCCACATTCAGGTGATTACAGAATGCCCAGCAATTACAGAATGCCCCCAGCAATATCATTCCATTATAAAATACTTAATCCCTGTGTTCTCAACAGAAAATCCCTGCAGTTTTGCTCTGGCATATACCAGGGACAGCAGCTCTGGACACAGTGGAGCCCAGCAGCCAGACACACCCTCTTCAAAGAACAGCTGGAGGAGACAGGCCTAGTGGTCAGAGCCTTTACTCAGGATTACAGGAGACCCAGATGCAATTCCAGCTTGTGGAGATCAAAGCTATCTTTCCCCAGAAGTGCTCCAGCTACTACCTGGAAGCTGTCCTTGGGCACTCAGTGAGTAATTGGAGGGTGCTGTGCAGACTGGAGCAGGCTCAGGCATGTGTGCTGCCGAGTGTGCAGGGCTGCTTGGGCTCCCAAGGCGAACAAAAATGAATGTCAAGCCAACCAGAGCAGTGTGTCTGGCTGGTCTCCACTCAGATGCCCACACACAGACATCCAGTGTAATTTAAGACATCCTTGACTATCCTGCCTGGCTTCCAGTTCCCACTCCAAAAGTGCACCAGTGTCCTAGAGGTCCTGTGTCACAGGATATCTTGGGCACTTTACAGATGTTTGTGCAGGTATCTTGGCCATCTTACAGCACCTGTTAATGCAATACATGCCTCGTTTAGACAAATTAATTAAGTGCATGGCAAGTTTAGGCATCTCCAACCAGAGGCAGTCCAAGGACGAGCGAGGTGTCACGTGACCAGTGTAAGTCATCAGTTCTGGTCTTGCATGACCTGTTTTACATGTCTCGTATAGTCATTAAATCAAGAACCATGTCTTTATTAAATCAAGCTCCAAATCCTTATCCTTCATAACTAGCTAGTTCCAAGACATCCCATAAAAAATTACACCAAATAAAGCACTTACCCACACAAAGGCTTCAAGGAAACTCAGATGGAAACTGATGTTCTGTTCCAGCAGAAGCAAACTGCAAAACAGGCAGGACTTTGCTAGAGAAGCATCCAAAGAACATTAAATATGCTGGCAAAGCTAAACAGCAGTAGGATCAGGCATTCAAATGAACATGAAATATGATTATTTACTTCAGCCACAATTTCATGTTCAGCAAGATTTGCTGTTGTAAATATCTGTCTTGAACAGCAGAAGTGTCAAGGGAGTGCTTCTTCAGCTGAGAGACTGTCCTCACCCACACCCCAGGAGTGCATGTAGCAACAGCAGCACTGTCTCACCAAGCCCGTGGCTGCAGGTGATTGCTGAAAAATTATGATTCAGCATTGCATAGTTACACGGACAGACAGCTAATGCATGAGGAAGTCAAGAGCAGAAGACTGTCTCTTCCGGTGGTCCAAACATCCATCTCTGATTTTTATGTGACTCTTCCACAAAGAAAATTTCCTCTGATTTCTCTTTCTTCTGATAGGTCTTGTGCAGTTGCTGAAGAATATCAGCCACTTGGGAACGCAGGGTGCAGGATATCTGTGGCTCCCAGGTTCTCTGTGCATACATGCATTGTTCTATAATCTGCTCACAAGGCTAAAACATTCATAGAATGGAATCATAGAATCATTTAGGTTGGAAAAACATTTAAGATATTCAAGTCCAACTATCCTAACTGCCAAGTCCACTGCTGACCATGTCCCTTAGTGCCACATCTACACGTACCTCCAGGGATGGTGACTCAGTCATGTGCTGAAGTGAGTGACCAACCACGTGCCATGAGTAATAAACTCCTGGAAAGGCATTTACACTGTAAAAGGCAATACAATTCTAAATCCACAAGGTATTTATGACTCGAGGGAATAAGTCTACACAGCACAGCTCAATTAGGCTTCAGGAAAATTTGATTGTACCAACCCAGTGCTGCCCTTCCAAGAGGATCCATTCACTCAGATCAGGCCAAATATAAATGCATTGATGTCTCTATGCTTGTGGGATAAATACACCCCTTATCTCAGACAAAACTGAGTATGCGAGGTTTTGGTGTGTGGAAACACCATCATTTATACATTGCAGCCTCTAGGTAAGTGTCAGCAGATCTGCCTTCCCCTGGAATCAGCTACCTGTCTCCATCGATCCTCATTGTCCCATAAAGTCCTTCCATATAGCTAAGGGACTCTTCAGGTTTATTGTTTTGTCCAAAACCAATGAAAATTGGATGTTGCAATATCTCTTGCAGGGTCAAACAGCAGAATCTCGTTTGCTTCATGTAAGAGCCAGACAGTCGATACTCACACAGCTTTCCATCACAATGTGAGGAACAAGGCTGGAGACACAAGCTGCCCTTGTAGGTGAAATCCACAATAAGGCCTTCATTTGCTCTTGGTTGATATCTTTACAAGTACTTAGATTGCTGAGATGATTCAATAGGCTTGGAAAGAGTCAGGGAGCTGCAACAATCCTCAATGGTCCTCTTTGCAAGTTAATGGCTTTCCTTTTTCTGTGTGTGCACTTACTGAGAGAAACCTAAACCTTCCCCAAGCCTTCACCTTTGATCAGTGCAGGTATCAAATGCTGGTTGGCTTAGGTACATTTTGTGCTTTTTCTTATGCAAATGCAAAGTACTATACACCAGCTGGCACTACTGCCAAACTTGTTTCATGGTTTTCATTCTGTTTTCTACCTTTCGCGTAAAAGGAGTATTATGTACATGGAGATAAGTTTTCTGTGAGAAGATAGTGAGAGATTTATTTTCTCTTACAAATTATGGGATTAGATCCATTTTGGAGTAATTCCACTGAAACCTGTAGCATTATACCAATGATAACTTAATTACAGGATTTGCTAAAAATCATCAGTAAAAAGCTAATCTGTGTTTCAAGAGCTTTGTTAATGTTATGGTGGGGTTGACCACTTACATCATTTTTAGCAAGGCATTTACACTATGCCTAATCAAAGTTAGACAAATATCTTATGCTCCAAATCAGCCCTGTATGGGCAGGCCTGATAGACCAAGTCCAACTCCAGGACTGAATCTGATACTTTGAGCTTGAAGAATCACCTTGTACATGGCCATGAGTCCTTTCTCATGCCCAAAGTCACAAGCTTTCTCCTGCAAACCTCCTCTTGTTTCTGGGCTATATATTCTTGATAACAGGGTTGATCGTAATGTCTCACCAGAAACCCTGGTTTCTGGTTCCAGAACAAATACACACACAGAGAAAGACAAAAAAACAAGTGCATATTGACACAGTGTATATTCAGACTTAGCCTTAGGAAATCAAAATTAGGCCTGAATCCCTGCAGGATTTGGGTTGAGGCTATAAAACAGACACCTGGAGTTAAATCTTCCTTGATTTAGTATTTCTGATGAGGATAATCTCTAGTTAGAGAGATCACACCAAATTATTTATGAGTTTTGGTTCGTGTTCAGTGGATTATTCTTTAATTCAATTAAAATAACAAACCCTGGCCAGAGGATTTTATCCATGTGTCCATCTTTAAGTACTCTCATTTATATCAGAATGTGATGGCTTGCAGGACTTGGCTCACAAGAACAGTGAGAGCAGCTCCTTACCAAGCTTGAATCTAGGTTCAGACTTGATATTTGAAATTAAGCACAGACGTGTATAGGCTTTTCAACCTTTGTTTAGGGCTTTGGATCAGTTTGCCGGAAGAAGTCACCCTGATTACTTAATTCTTCATGCCAGTGCAGATTCACCTGCACAGGACCATCACCGAGCAGCCCTCACAATGCAGGGTGCACTCATGGCCCAGCTTTGCTCAGGTCTTCTGGCTTGAGACACTTCTTGTAGTGAATGCTGTCCTCAAGGTGCTCCCATAAATCTCACCCATAGGACAGCTAAAAACTCCTTGAGCATTTCAGGCCTCTGTGCATTCCACTCTCTCCTCCTTCAGAAACTCCAGGCTATTGACGACTGGTACAGCTTTACCACTGTGCCACCCTATGTGCCAAAAACCTCTTGAGAGAAGGCAGATCCACACCAAAGTCCTGCCATGGGTGGGGCAGAACGAGGCTCTGCACAAGGGGAGATACCAAACCATCTGTGAGGAGCTCCACAGGGCTGGGTCCCACAGGCCACATCAGTGACATCCTCTGTGTTTTGTGACTCAAGACAGGTGTCAGAGCACAGGTGTTCAACAGCACACAGAACTGGGTAGGTACACAGTGCCCAAAGCTGAGGCTGGGCCAGTTTACATGGCAAGGCTGTTTAAAGCCCACGTTTTTTATGCAGACATATGAAATAGCAGTACTGTACCCGATCCTTTTTCTGGGCCTTTCACTAAAACCTGACACAAACAGGATGTAATGGGTCACCAGAAAATCCTACCAGCTGGCCAAGACTGTCATAGCCAACTTCATGACTGATGGGAATACAAAGAGTAAATTTCTTTCCGTTTTCTGTGAAATGGTAAATTTTATACAATCTATAGCTTAATATTTAATGTATATTACACAGTCTTACATGCATGTAGCATTATGTACTATAATTATGGAGTATTATGGACTATAATTATGGAGCATAAATCATAGGCTTATGGAAAAGCCTACCTAAACTCAGATTATGTGCCTGTGAGCTTTTAGAAAAAAATAAGTAAAAAAAACCCCCAACTCCAAAGGTGGTATATGATCTATTGCTGTATTTTTGTCAACTTGTATGGCACAAAAGCTTGACATTGTCAATAAGCCATTTAAGAGAAGCATCTAATTCCTATAAATACATTTTCACTGAATTCTACAAGGCAGTTGTAGCTTCACTTCTGCAGAAATTCTACATTTTCCTAATAAACTCATAAACCAAAAAATGTTGTACCTTCAGCAGGTTTCTGTTCACTTGTTTTCAAGATCTGTAAAAAACCACCGTAGAAAGATTGTTTAAAAATCAAATAGCAGCAATACAGTCCCATCTAGGGGAAGAGAACTGCTTTTCTATAACTCTTTTTTTTTCCTCTCACACTGGACAATACTGGCGGGTTGAGATTTAACCAGAGATGGGCTCCTTTTACAAGATTGCTTATATAAAGCGAAGATAACACCAGCTGGGTTCATTTGAAAGAGGACATCTTGGGAAGAGCTGACAGCGCTGCTTTTGGAATAAGACTGGAATGAAAATCTGAAATAATTAGCTCCTTCCTGTCTCGTAGGTATAACCATTAATTTCTTGTAGAATGCATAGGATTATAATTAGAAGGAATTGTCACTGATATGTACTTTATGACCCTTTTATAAATATATATTTTTAAATAGAGGCTGAGCGAAAATGTTGAAATTGATTGGTTTTGTTAGAACTACTGAATTGGAATGATTTTTTTTCTTGACTTAAATGGTATTTCTTACTTCTGACTTAGTCTGCTTAGTGATGTGTGTGTGAGGGCTGATACTGACGAGTGTCTACAAAGGGAAAATATGAGAACTCCAGTCCCAATCCCATGGGCTGTACATGTTTCTCCCCTGTGGGAAACAGCTTGCAGGTTTGAGGCCTGAAATGTAAATGTAAATTACTGCTATGGATGTTTTCCTAAAAACTCAACATTTAGCAGCAAAGGAGAAAATGCACAAGGAGAAACCACAACTGAGCCACATGAAGTTAAGATTATATACATCAGAATAGCCATCACCACAGAGAATAGTTTCAGCACTAAATTTTAAGCACATTATATATGTTCTTGCATCGTATTTCTTCTAGTAATTTCTATTCCCTCTTTTTTTTTCAAATCCCACTGTTTCAGTTTCATTTGGTTATATTAACACTTTAGGTTTAGACTCTTTGCAAGAAATCAAACTAGAATAATTAAAAGACACCACTTAACTGAAATAGTAAAATTGTCACAGTAGTGACCCAGTTATAGTAATGATCTTGGAAATACTTATCCTGTAGTTGCAATCACATCAGGTGACAGAATATCAGTAATGTTATTTTTTTCTCTCTGCAAAAAGGACATTTTTAACAGCAGCTACAACTTCAGGACTGCAGACAATGCATTGTTTTTATTTCGACTTTTAAAGACATTTTCAGCTTTTATTTCCTGTGTCCTCAGATCATTGCAAGAAATGGTGACTCTTGCTATTTATCTGCTGGTCATCTTGGCTCGAGCTCTTGGGGGGCCTTGCAGCCCAAATAAAGCAGGTAAAATAACTTAAGTCTCCTAAGATCTTCTCTTGTAATTAAGCTGCCAAAGGGTTTTTTCATTCAAAACCAAACGTTTTCCTCCAGAAAGTTAAACTGTGGATTCTGTAGAGCTAATCCTTAAATTTCTTTTATTGATCTGCTTCGAGCTAGCACAGTAAAGAATGTACCATTCAAGTCCTAACCCCACAAAGAATTAGGCACATACTTAACTCTGTGCAATAACCACAGTGCAAGAGCGTTAATCACAAAAGCATAAAATGGCAAAGAAAACAAAAACAATTAGAAATTTTCTGTAACAGTACAGGCTAGATGCAGCAGATCTTTGCTGCCCAAGCTGGGCTTTAGTCCCACAGACTACAATCAGATGGCCAGTGGTGATAGAATGTGCTGGGCTGCACTCCTGAGCCACACTGTTATATTAAAGCAAGAAAAATACAAAAAAATCGTTGAAGATAAGGCTGGAATTGCACACTGATTACTGCCTAGAAACTGAAGTGATCTGGTACCAGACAGACCTGTAATATAGATTTCACTAGAATTACAAAATGTGCTCTAGAAGTGTGTTGGAATATGCCTCAATTTAGTGTTTGCTTTTTAGTGTGTGACTGCTGTCAGATTACTATCAGTCATTTCATGTATATCTAAAGTATTTGGCCCTCTAGCCATTTATTTCAGTCCCTTTATTTGCGCAAGCAGTTTCTCTGAACTGCAGGACTTTTCATAGCTGTAAAGTTGCCAGTTATAAATCTGAGCATTAACACAAGCAAAATCAGCTTGCACATGCTGAAGGTTTGTTAACCAGAAAAAAGCAAGCTGTTAAGGTCTCTAGTTGACTTTCCCTGAGTATTCCCTAGCAGACATGGAAAGGCTGCAAAATGAGGCTTCTAGCACAAAAGAATGAGGATGGCAAGGGCTTTAAAAGAAATAATTGAATAATTCCAGGCAGGGTGCCTTTTTTTTCTCACTGTCGTAATTGGAAGTCTCTCTCAATTTTCAGGTCACTAATGGTTAGTTGATATTTGCCCTGTAAATTTCCATCAGAGATTCAAATTAGCTCTGCCTGTGAAAAATATCCAATTCTGCTATCATGAAGGAATCGGTCTGTATGTTACGATGTTAAACATTCATGGCTGTAGTAGCAATCACCATGTTGGGAAACACACAGCACTGCTGTTAACAGGGCTGGGAGTTTGGGTCATTTCCTATTGTTGTTAGCGGGCCTAGGTTCTTCAGTTCATTTTTGGATCTTGGCTTTTGACCTGACTATTGGAAAAATTCAGTTTGCGCTGGCATTACAGTGCCAGTCCAAGAAGAGAAAGGGCAGGATATCTATTGTGGCCAAGATCTATACACCAGTACAAAACAGTGCAGACCTACAAAGCCTACCAAACAACCTTACCAATATTATTTTTACAGAGTCAGTGGTGTTACAGAAGCCAGCTTTGCAGCATAAGTTAATGAGACATATTTCAGTGCAGTCCTTTTTCACTTTGGGTTTCTCAGCAGTGTCTCGGCTTTTCAATCAGCTATTCCAGAAAGATAAAAAATTTACACAAAGTTCTGCATTGATTAGAAGGCAGAAAAGGCCAAACTCTTCCAAAGAGGACAGAATTTAACAACCTAAAGGTTAGTTTTGTGTAGCAAAAGCTGCTCTCATTAGGGGACCTTCCAGCACACACCCCTGTTCACAGAAGGTTATGCCCAATGGAAAGTAAGTGGGCAGACCCACCTCCTTGAAGGGAAATTACTGTATAACTCTAGGTGTATCATTTTCCTTGCAGATGTAATTCTGGTATACTGCTATCCTAAAACCATCATTACCAGAATTCCAGAGTGTCCTTATGGATGGGAGGTTAATCAGCTGGCACTTGGAGGCATTTGCTACAATGGGATCCACGATTCAGGATATTACCAATTCACAATCCCAGACCTGTCACCTAAAAACAAATCATACTGTGGGACACAGTCAGAGGTAAGACTATGGAGGTCACCATTTCTGACTCAGGAAGTGGCTGGACTCACTTGAGAGAGTCCTGTCCTCTTCAGCTTGGAGCAAGCTTTAGGTACCGATGGAAGAAGAAGGCAAACTGCAGTATCGAGGAGATGAAAGACTCAGACAGCTGTGCTTTGCAGTTGTAGGCAAAATATTCACAGGCTCAATGATACTAGTTTGCTGTTCACTTGCACCTGTATTACACAGAACTTTATTTACTTATATTTAGTAAGGCATATGAACAGGCAGCACAGCATATGAAGAGCTACCAAACTGTGTTTCCTTGGGGAGGCTGTTTTGACACCAGACAGAGTCTTCATGTTTCAAAGTACGTTCCTGATGCCTCAAAGGCTCCGTACTGCCCACATTTCTCCGTCTCACCATCCACAGTTCAAGAATCCCGTGTATCACTTCTATAACTCCATCGTCTCCAATGACTCCTCAGTGATTGTGAAGAGCCAGCCTGTGAATTACTCATTCACCTGCACGTACAATGCCAACTACCTGGTGAACCAGGCTGCCTTTGACCAAAGGTACGTCCTCTTCTAGGAGTATGTCTTACCCTGTCCTCATCACCACACCTCACTCATATGGAATTTTGTCCTGTCCCCAGGGTGGCCACTGTCCATGTGAAGAATGGGAGCTCCGGCTCATTTGAAAGTCAACTGTCCCTCAACTTCTACTCTGTAAGTGCTCTTTGCCACTCACACTTTCACTTTCACCTTACAAAGGCTTCAGCCAAAGAGCTGGAAAAAAACCAGGGCTGCTGCTCCTGACTTTTATGTGTCATGGAGCACATTACTAGCCTGGAAGAGATAATTGCAGTGGGATTGGCAGGGGTTCTTCTTTCTGCTGATTAACAGGGATATACTTAAAGTGAACAGAGCAGACACATGCCAACTGTTCTTCTAATCCCTCAAAATCAGGCAGATTTTTCTGCTGAGAGGTACATTCCTAACCTGCTGACAGGTTTTATAAGAAAAAGCAAAACTTGTTTGTAGTCCCGCTGCAAGAGCAGCATGGATCTGCACGTACTGCTGGCCTTGCACGGCCTCTATAGGCACAGCAAAGCTCCTTGCATTTCTCTTGCAGTTTTCTCCCTGGTCCTCTCACCTGACAGATATTTCATGTACCCTACAGATCTTTAGGTCATGCTGGAATTTTGTTGCCAACAAAATATTGTCCCTTGAAGGCAGATCTTTTGAAGCATCCCTCTCCTCTCCACTGCTCCACTGCACTGCTGGAGCAGCCAGCTCCAGATTTTGGAGTCTTTTCTCCACAAAAGCACCAAAACAGCCTCTCTATTTTAGCACAACTAAAAAAAGCACAACTAGGAACATACTGTGTTAAAATTACAGGCCAGGTAAAAGGAGTGTTTACCACTAGATAAAACAATGGTAGGACTAAACATGTAATTCTTTGTATAATTCTGGTGCTAGCTTTGTTACCATTTTACCCGACAAGAAGCAGTGGGATTTAAGGTAGGCACTTCAGTGTATTTGTAACCAAAATTTTCACCTGAGCACCACACTGCTCCATGTTCAGCAGGCTGGCATTTTTCTTGTGATTTCTGCTTGTCTTCATTCCTTTTGCCCAACACGTGGCCACGTCCCAACTCCATTCCCATTCTATACAGGCATCTCCACTCTCTCACCAGCTTTCCCCACCACCACAAGCAGCAGCAGCAAGCTTGCTTCCCACCCATGCTGTGATACAACACATACTACAACCCAAACAGCATCAAGTTCTGTCACTTACCATCATTATACACCAAATATTAACAAAAATATTTTTAAACATCATCTTGGGTTGGCAGTAGTCCTACTACCGGTGTAGAGTTTGGAGGCTGCAGGTTATAAGAACCCAGATTTCTGGGGTCAGTCTCTCCAGTGGTGTCTGAAGTTGAATCATGCCTTGCTTTGCATGTTATGAGTAATGTGTGATGCCTTTGTCTTTGTCTTTCAAAGAATGCCAAGTTCTCCAGTATAAAGGAAGCCCCCTTTGTTGTTGAAACATCAGAAATTGGTTCTGACATATTTGCTGGAGTGGAAGCTAAGGGCTTAAGTGACAGGTAGGCAAGGGGAGGAGGAATGAGTAATAAATTGGCAATTGGGACATTCCTTGCTAATCTGGGGTTTGTGTCTCCCCAGGTTTAAAGTTGTTCTCAACAACTGCTGGGCAACTCCCTCCTCAGAGTATTTCTACCAGATCCACTGGCCTTTGATCACCAAGGGGTAGGTGCTGGTGGGACCCAGGGGAGCACCTCTACTCAGCCCAGCCCTGAGAATGACTGGAAAGTTGGTGGCGGGGTATAAGGGAGCAAAGGAAGAGCTGGCCCACAGCAGGGCAAATGCTTTCATCAGACTGTCACCTCGGGAGACATTTCACTGGGGGCTCTGACACTGCTTCTCCACACACAACACAGGTGTGCCACGGACTACTCCATCCTTGTGCACGAGAACGGGAAAACAAACCGGGCCACGTTCCAGTTCAACGCCTTCCGCTTCCGCAACGTCCCCAAGCTGTCCAAGGTCTGGCTGCACTGCGAGACGCACGTCTGCGACAGCGAGAAGTTCTCCTGCCCCGTGGTAAGGCCTCCCTGCTGCAGAAACACACAGTGCCACACTCAGACAGAGCATGTCCAGCCCTTCCCGAGGGCATGCCAGGTGTAGAGCCAGTGGCAGGGCTCTCAGCAGGTGGAGGCACTGCAGTGTGTGAACCCGAGTGGCCCAGCCGTGCACCCCGACCCCTGTCATGCCACAGGCAACATTGGGAAACTTGTTTAAACGTATTGAGAAATAAGGTAGCCATTGAAAAGCTCAGCTCTTGTCAATATCCCAGACTACAGTCCTGTCTGACAAACAGCTACAGTTAAACACAAGCCTGGAAAAAAAGGAGAAAGTTGAGCTTTTTCCATTTCACCAAGTATCTCGGTGCTAAGAGCACCCTGGGGGCAGTGCGAGAGCCTGGCTCAAAGCTACCAGTCCCCCTTCCTGAGAAAAGTCCTCCCTGCCATGCTGCAGTAAGTTATTGCTCTTGCAGACATTGTATTCTGCATAAAATACATAATTTGTCTCTAGAGCAGGAACTGAGGTAGAACAGAGGATTCCTGTATCCTTAGGTGGGAGTGAGGTGAGGTTGCTATACAGGCACATAATTTAACATGGGCAGGTGCCCACAAAATGTCTTTCTATAAAGACTTCTCTCTCCACCCTTCACCAAGTCAGAGCTTTGCTATTCTTTCTCTAATGCAATGAACATGTCATTGCTATAAAAAGAAATCAGACTTTATTTAACCTGAAATGAAAGCCCAAAATACTCCTTGGCCAACATGCTGTCATTTCAACAACAAATATTTCTTTTGCTGGAGAATAGAAAGCATCACTCCTGGTGAGCCCAATTTTTCTTTCTAACCCCTTTCTCAGTCCAGGAGCCAAATTAAGACAGCATTTTGTATTATACAGCCTCAGTGCTAAGAAGGGGGAACTGATTTGTGCAAAATTTGCATGTTTGACAAAAACACATTGTTAGAAATTCTAAGTTTCAAAGGCACCAGAAAAAACTCTCAGATTTTGTTGTTTGTTTTTCAAGATTTCTTCAACTTTTTATCCAGCCACAGATCAGACTTAAAAGAAAACACAAATCCATTACTTCATATGTGCTCTTCTGGCAGTACTGTCAAACATCTACATCATTCTTTCAGACACTGTGTGGAATTCCCACCTCACCCTCCAGTGCAGGATAATTGCTCGATCAGGCTGACATCCCTCGAGTCCACTTCCCACTCAAAAATGCAGCTGGTGGTCTTCTGCAATTAAGGCTGAACCAAGCTGGTGGTCTGTGCTTACAAGCAGCTCATAACCAGAATTACCACATGCTGAGTTTGTGATAAAAATGCCCACAGCTGGGGATCCACAAAGGTCCGGAGATGGACAAGGACCTTTAATCTGCAGAGCACTGCCTCCAATACAGACCTTGTCAGCTGTGACAGGCATCATTAGTGCTGGACATGAGCTGATCTCTATGGAAGGGATTTGGTGCTTCCTGTTTCTACCCAAGGGGCAACAATTATCATTAGCAATAAACAACCACAGAAGCCTTCACAGAGGTCAGGGCTTAAAAGGATGGAGCTCAATTTCCCCCTTCTTGACGGGAGTTTTCTTTAAGGCAGGGTGGGAAAGGAAGCCCACCAAAATCTTCAGAAAATGAACTGTAAAGACTCTCCTTAAAACTCTTCTGCACTAAAACCCCCAATAATTAGAAATACAGGCAGAAACAAAAAAATCCCTAGAAAATATGCAGCAATTTCCTTGGTTGGAAACATGAGAATTTGGCCTGGATTTTTTTTTTTTAATAATTCTTAATTCTTTTGGTATACCTGGCTTTCTCTCTGCTCTCTTGAGACATGTGACAAACGCAAACAGCGCGCGGAACAAACCGGAGGTGTTTTAGTGGCGGAGATCACTGTGCGCAGTAAGTGACTGGGTTCGAGGGGCGCTTCTCCCTTCGGGAAGCAGTGAAGCTGGCAGCATAGGAGCAAGCAGAGGGAGCCAAAGCCCTCTGCCAGACCCCTTTCCCCTGGGGCAGCAGGAGTCTAGAACAGAAGTTGGTCCCCTGCAAGCTCTGGCAGAAGAGCTCAGTGAAACTCTCCTCGTTTGCCAAGTCAAGGCAGCCCTTTGGCGTTTATGATAAATGGCCAAACCACTCACACACTGAGCTGGCAGTGAAAGCTCTGCTCAGCTGCCTGTGACCTCAGCAGCAGCTCAGACACACTCTGACAGGTTGCACGGGAGTGGGAGAAAGGTCAGGAGCAGCGGGAAAGTTTTTCTTTACACTGAGTGTCCGTACTTCAGCATATCCACAGCTTCATGTGGTAGGGGGATGCTTCGTGCCTATCCCTCCTGACACACTGACTGCACTGCCATCGAGCTTCCCCACTGTAGAACAACCGTTCCCTCTAACTGATGCCTCCTGCAGGCACCAGGGATTTCTCTCTGAGCTCATTCATCTTTTGAAACAAGTCCTTGGAACAATGTTTTCACTTTATACTAGTTTATCAACTGCATCCACACCAATCTGAAAGCCAATTTAAAATTACAAATACACATAGAGTAGAATTATTATAATCCACTATGTTGTACTGATAAACCCCCATCGATGTTAGAAGATAAAAGAACTGAAGATCCTTTTATGACTTCAGGCAGGAAATCCAAGAGGAAGAAATATTCAGAATTTCAAAATGTGCCAAATGTTTTCTGTTCTGCTTTTACAAAGCCCGCTGGTGCACTTTGCCCTGTTTTAAACATCATCCCGATGTAATCTTTTTCCTCCTCTCTTATACAGGCAAAGGTTTATCCAGATTTTACACACTCTCAGGTAAACAGCAAAGTATGACAATGAAAGTATCAATCTCAAACATGGATTTTGAGTGTCTTTGTCAACATAAAATCCATAGCTCAAAGAAAAAAACTGAAATATTAGCAAATTTGACAGAAGAGTGAATATTTCAAGATCAGATTTTATTTCCCAGTGTTATATACTTTGTTTTCCTTCTTTTGGCACATCCCTCACACTGGAAAATAAAATCATAGCAATAAATTCCAATACTTTCTCTAATTGTCACACCCTCTTCCCAAAAAGGAACAATCACGTTTTACTGGGTTAACAATGGTGTCTGAAAGCATTTCTGATTGGAAAGGGTTTGAAACACACCTTTCAAAGTCTATTTATTAACATTTGATATGTTGACAGAGCCACATTAGGGCATGCAGTTTTATTGAACGGGGTGGGAAGAGAAGGTGAAAGGGAGCTGACAGGGAAGTACTCACATATAGCCTGTGTTTCACTTGCAGATATCATCTTCCATCTACTCTTTGTCGTTGGATTTTGTGCTGTTTTATTATAAAATGCAGCCCAGCTGTGTTTCTTAACTTTCCCCAATCCTGTTTGGACCTGGACTTCTTTACTAAAAATGTTTATTTTACAGAGGAAAAAGGAAAGCCACAAAAAATTCTTGTGCACCATTTTACCAGATAAATAAAACATTCCACGAGCTTTGTGCCTCAAGTACTGGAAAATCCCAAAGCAGATTTGCTTCTCCCAAGTCTCCGCTGGCATTTTAAACTAGTGAAAACCCTGGGGTTATGTATTCTACTGACTCCTCCTTTTAAAAAGCTGTGATGGCAATAGGACTCGTTTCTAAAAGGAATGTAGGGACGTGCAAACTCAGCATTTTTCAATGCCAAATTTACCTTCAGGGTCTCCCTTCCCTGTCAGTCTCAGTGTGGTACCAACCTCCCCTCCAGGCCCGGTCTTGCGAAGTTCCAGCTTGTTCTGTGAAATCTTTGAACAAAACGAAAACCAAGCTAACATGTTGTGCTTTTCATGTAGCAGTAATTAGAAGGTGCTCAGCATTAATCACCTGACATTTCTTTCCTGATTCTCAGTGTTGTCAGTATTGATTGGTTGGATTAAGCAGAGCACACTGTAGGAGTAGGATGTCTTGCCGACTGGACAGGCTCAGTGCTGGATGGTGTGGGCACATATTGAGCACATCTGAGGTTGGAAAACAAGCTAATGAGCTTTACACTTCCTTGAAGACATAGCCAGCGGCAGACACAACAGGGTCCAGGTGTTAGGTCTGTACCTGAGTAACAACAGCAAGAAAAAATCACTGGAAAGGGAAACCATGATTTATAAAAAGCAGGAAATATCAGGAAATGAAACAATTCCCCCAACAAGCATTAACAGTAGGTTCCTTACTTCCAGTAATTACCAGAACAATATTGAAAAAAACTCTTGAAAGTGTAAGAAACATTCCTAGACCTTTTCCATGAAACTCCCAGGATCTTAAATGTGAAAGAGGGAAGAACGACTACAGTTGTTACACTTCCAGTTAATCAACACGGTGGGTGTACCTGTGTCTGCACATACTGAAGTGTAACCACATTATAGAATTTTTGCTATTGTTTGGAGAGAGGGAGCCAGCCTCCTGAATAATTCTGTTAAAGATGTTCAACTCCCTTCTCTTGGCGAAAGCCCGTTGTAGTGAAGATAATGCGGAGCTAGAGCACCGCAGCGGTAAATGAACACACTGAGTCCGTTTGCGGGGTCTCCCCTGGCCCCTGCAGGTGCGGTGTCGGTCCGGGGCCGCTCCCGAGCGCGGAGGCGCGGAGCGGGCGCCGTTCCCCGCCGCGCACAGCAGAGGGCGCTCCCGGGACGGCGGTGCCCGGCCGGGGCCCGCAGGCGGCTCCTGCCGCGGTCCGAGCGGAGCCGAGCTCCGCCGTGCCCTGTGCTCCGCGGGATGCTCGCATCGGCCACGATCACCCTGCAGGGTTTTCGCCCGCGTTTGCTGCACGGCCTCCCTTTCCTCTGCTCTCCTCCCACTGATACCCCGCGTCTCAGCACCTGCCGAGTGGCTTCACCTCTTCGAATTCTTGTCCTTCTCCAAAGCCTGTTCCTTTTGCCTTGCTTTTACAACATCCACTGCACTCCTATCCCGGCTATTTCGTGCAGAAACCGTTGAACCCAGTTTCCTTGGCAGGTTGATTAATTCCTTCCTGGTTACGCAAGAAGCGTGGCTTTGGAACAAACCTTGCAGGATTCCAGCAGCTGTGCAGTGCGTCTGTGCGTTCCCAGGCCGCCTCCCGCCCGCCGTGGGACGGAGCCTGTGGGCACACAAATCTCCTGTCCGTGTTCCCGTGCTGAGCGGGGCTCAGGCAGCCCTCCCGCCTGTCCCGGTCTGGATCACTATCTCCCGACAGTCCAGAAATGGTTTATTGCTAAAAACAAACAATCAGAACACAACTGAAAGACAGGTGCCAGAGGTGACTGTGTCTATCTGTCTGTCCTGCCAGAGAAGGCAGCAACGTATGAACAGATTTCAGCTCCAGAAGTACTGCTCCTTAAGAAAGCAAAAGTTTTCCATCCTAAATAGTTGGCATAAAAAATATGGTATATAATACATCTTCTTTTTTCCTAACCTTCATATGGCTCATCACTACTTATTCTACTAAACACTATTGATGTTGCCAGTATCAGAAAATGCAAAGATTGCTAAAGATTTTAGCACAACATGAAGCTTGATAGATTTCATCATTTCAGACGGACTAAAATGATGGATCTTTTCCAGCTGTCAGGGTGTGAAGATGCTTGCCTTGATCTCTGCGTCTGAAAGTCAAACCCAAGTCTGGCCACAGAAACATAGGGACAGGAAGGTTAGAGAGGATGCAGATAATCTGTTTAGAACCCAACATTTGCCTCCACAAAGATTCCAGCTGGGTTTTGTCCCAGTTCTTCCTTCCATTTGGATGAACTCTAATGAGACATGAATTTTCACGTGCTTTCCTTCCCACAGTTTGGCACTGCAATGCTGAAGCACAAGGTCACCGAGATCATGACAAGAAGTAGGAGAGAAATGAACACACACAGGCATCAAGATGATAACAACACAGGTTGCAGCACAATATTGCCAATACAGTGACACACTTTACACAACATTTTGTTCATTAAATATAGGTTCACTTCTCACTTGCAAATGGTAAACACCATTAACCTGGGTGGCCTTTATTTGACAGTCACTGCAGATGCAAATAACAATTAAGAAGGTTCAACAAAAACTGCCAATGAAAGAATGAGCCAAATCTAACACAAAATGAGCGAGTATGGCACAATGCAAGCTACTATGTTCCATTATGCACAATCTTTCCTTAGCATTCCCAAACAAGCAGTGCTGTCGGCACTGAGATTTCTGTCTGGCCACCCAATGTCCAATACCGACAAAGAAGGAGCAGACTGTCAAGCCAGAATTAATTATGGTCAAGCATTAATGCCTCATATCCTGTGCTGGGATCTCACAATTTCCAATCCAAACTTTAGAACAAAGCCTCACTAGGTGTTTACTGGGGGACATGTACATGATCCTGCTGCAGAGATGCCAGGTTGGGTCTGACCTGACATGCCCACCTTCTGCAACCCCTGCTAGGGCAGCCCTGGAAGGAGTGAAGCACATCAAGGTTGAAAGCCTTTCTGGAGGGGGATCTCAACTCCGTAGCATACTGAGGTAAACATTGCATGTGCTGCCAGAATTGCCAATACATTACACAATATAAACACAGGCAGTGTCCCAGATCCAGATGCCATGTATAGAAACTCACCAGTCTTAATCCTCATTTAAATACCAACTTCATCTCTTTATTCTGTAAATCCATGGCATTTTGTTCAAATTTCCCAGTCAGGGACAAGGAAAAACCCTACATCAGAATAGTACCATGACTCACTACATACAAAACACATCATAGATGTACATGGTGGGTATTAGAAGTGAACCTCTCACTCTGTACTGAAGATCAAGTCTTTTCAATTTATTCCCGTCCAAAGGGCAGCTCACAGATGCAGAGGAAAAAATAGCTATTGATTGATTGGACCCCATGGCCTTTTCATGTAGCATATCACTGCAGCCCTGCAAAGGTCAAGTTCAGTGGCTTCAGAGAAAAAAATAGTAATTCTTGCAGCCTGGCAGTCAGGCACACAAGGCTGAGAAAAGTGTCCTGAGCTCTATCTGAAGCCACGTTGCACTGAGAAGCAGAGATCAGCCCTGCTTTCCAAGACATTTTTCTTCACTTCGTTGTTACAGGGAAAACCTACAACACACCTCTTTAAAAACAATTACACTGGATACGTTCCAGTTCTAAAACCTAAGAGAAATGTTGTGAGATTCCATGATATGAAGCCCACCTGCAATGCAAACTGCTGCTCTGGGGTGCAGTCTACAGCTTTCCCAGATTGCTTCTTGCATTGAGCAGCCTGTGCTTCCTCCCCTGCTAAATTTTTTCTCCATGTGGTCTCATCACACCGTCCTCCCACAGACCATCTCTCTCTCTCTGAGAATTTACACACCATGACACAAAGCATCCACCGGAAGGGATCCCACTCTGTTGCTCTTCTGTGTACACTCACCTGCTCCTAACAGAAAAATAACATCTGCATTTTTCTTCTGGGAGCAAGCACATCAACACACCTCAGACAGAGACATTCAGGATGTATATTATGTTAACTTTACCTTAAAAAGACAATCCACAGTAGGTAGCACAGACTTGTCAGTAACATGGCCCTGAAATGTGTTTTGAGAAGATCTTGTAGGTTTAAATTTCATTCTGCTTTTCCATAAGCACATTCTGCAGAGTGTAAGTGATGCAGTAAGGCATGACAGGAAGTGGGGCACGCAGATCCTACATCTTGGTGAGCACTAAAGCTGAGGCCTAATGCTAAAGCAAAGGTCTGATGCTAAAACAGGCATCTTATCACTGTGAAATGTTTGCCCAGCACTATAAATTTACATGGTGATTAATAAGCGCTGATAAGAACATTCCGACCACTTCTCACTGTCTACATGCCCAGCACTTCTGTGCTAGCACCTTATAGTGAATACTTCAAAGTACTCTAAAAACAGTAACTGATTCATCTGGAAGATTTAATCTTCCCTTTACAAACTGAGAAAAACTGACATATAAAGAATGTCATGAGCAGGTCATAGCACAGGGTCATATCAAATTGGCACTCATTCCAGTAGAGGGGAATGTTACTGGAACAACAGAATATTAATCAAGGAAAAATATGTAGCTCAATCTGATACTTTTGAGAATGGGTTGTGAATTGAAAAAACTTGCAAATTTTGCAGTTATTTTATCTGTATTGGAAAAAGAAAATCCTTATGTACAGAAAATCAATAAATTCAAGGGTTCTGATACACAATTTATGATGTACCTGGTGACACACAGTAACAAATCAAAAGTACCCAAAGCCAACATAAAATAAAACTCAAAGGTTAATCACCTGGGAGGAAGCTTACATCAACAGGTTTTTCCCCACACGTGCTAGGTGTGCCACTGTGCCTCAGTGGGTAGCAATCCTTACCTTCCATTGTACCTGGACCCTCACCTCCCTCACAGCCAGCCAGACCCGGGCTGTTTACCTCTGTGAAGTTTCAGCTTCTGTCTGGGTCCATGGCCTATCTCTAAAGGAATCACAGCACTCAGGAATTTCCAGGACATGACAGATATTTCTTCAGTGTTGTTGATCCCACTGGGGACGGGTAGGCTGCACCCATAAGCATCACCAGTGGTTTATACCTTCAGCAACAAAAGGAGCACAACTATTGTATTGCATATCTGCGATTTGGGGTGCGTGATGCAAATAAACCCAAACCCTCAATCCTGCAGTGACTATTTTCCAAAATGTAAAGAAAAGTGGAGAGGAAAAAACCCCCAAACAAACATTTTGAAGTTACTGTATCAGTGGTCCTTTACCAGACTAAACTGATTTTTTTTTCAGTGCTTTTACCTAGGAGAGATTTTCAACCACTTCACAACTTTATTTGTCAGATGGGGAAACAAGTTTCATCCTCGCACCCATTAATAGCACCAAAAGCAGGCTGCCTAAGGATGTACAGTTCCTGTTCATGTGCCACATCCCTGCCATCTGCTCAGCAGCCTATCTAAATGTGTTTTCTTTCTCCAGAGCAACTCAGATAATGAGCTTGGATAAGGAATTATATCCTCACTATTATTCCCACTTTTGGACTACATCAGGGCACCCTCCACCAACTACTGTAGACCTGCTGAGAGTCTTCTGGCAAGGTTTGTAATGCAATGGAAAAATCTCAGCATGGACAGACAGATCCCTGTTGAATTTCCTTTGCTTCTTAGTGGAGGAAAGGACAACAGGCATTCAAAAATCCTTTTCCTAGAATGCCAGGCAGGGGACAGCCTGAATATTAGCTGATGAACTGCCTGAGCCACACAGGACTGGCACCAGGCCAGTAATCCGTGCTGCTGCCACAGCTGGTCAGATTATAAAGTCATTGTACTTTACTCAGCTTATGCTGCCTGTCTACCCTCAAGCAGCAGCAGCTCTCCCTAACCCAGCAATCTCATAATGCCCTGGAGTTAAAAGGCAAAACAAAAGGTTATTCTGAGAAGTATTTAAGGTAACCAGGCCATTTTGTCAGAACTGCCTGTATCTGATTTAGAGGTATTGATCTCAGCCTCGTTGGTGACAGGTAGAACAGAACATATAGCTGCCACCTCAAAATATACCTATGGCTGGTATATGTTCAAAAGCCCTGCAACCACTCCTCCAGCTACAAGCTACGATGGGAAGCATCTTGTTGGCTAATTCCAAGTGTATATAGCCATGAAAATCACCTCATTAAATGCTTACAGTACAAAGGGATTTTATTGCAGTTTCAGATTCACAGTAAGTGCTTTTCACTCAGACATCCTTCCCATATTTAACTTAATTTTTTTTGCAGACATAGCCCCATGGTTTAACATTTCCTTCACAGGTATGGCATACAGCAGGACAGCATCATGCAGATAGGCCACATAGGAACATACCTTAAGCAACAAATCTTAACCAACAAACCTAAACCAAACTGCAGCAAAAATGCAACAGTCTTGAGCCTGGCTTTGCTATTCGGCAAATCATTTTCAGCTAAAAGTACATTTCATTTCCAATAAATACATTCCAACTTTGTCCCAAATGCAGCTGTGATATCAGTCCCCAATAATTAATTGCTAATCCATATCTAGAACTAGCTAGTATCATTCTTCAGGTAGGAAGGAATGAAGACATACTTAGGAACATCAGTCTTATATGGAACTTGGGATTTCTAAGTCCCTGAGAACTGAAAATCACACACAGGCACCTCAGATCCATTTTGATTTGAGACGAACTTATTTGAGTATACGAATCTGGGGAAATCACAAACTGGTAAAAGGAGGAAGCCTAATTACAGTATGATATTTGGCAAGTGTTTGTAAGCAGGCAACACAATATCAAACCTCTTTCTCTGAAGAAAAGCAGCTGTGAAAGGGCTGTTCCTTCAAGAATGTCCTAACCCTCTTCCAAAAAATTTAAATACCTAGTAGATTCCCCAGGAGAGCTGAGGGTGACCAGGAACCCATGCTGGTACACCAGGAGAACACTGCTGAGTTGGATGAGACCCATAAAGGTCATAATGTTACGTGTGGGAGTGGCTTAGTTCAGAGTTTATTAAATTCCTAGTGTCACATGTGAACACTTTATCTGTGCCCTCCTCCCAGGTAAGAGAAAATGCTGAATCTATTGTAAGTAGAGCAAAGTCCTCCTGCAGAGTGAGGATGCACCACGCAAAGGGGAGAGCAGCACATGCTATCAGCATGGTTCTGGGGCTAAGTACAACACCAGCAAGAAGTCTGTCAGAAGATCATTTATTTGTGTATCACTTCCCCAGTTAGTCTCAGTGGCCTGTGCTTGGGCTGTCTATTGCTGCAATACAGAATTGTATATCTAAGGTAACACAACAGAGGATAATATATACGCATTTTTAAAATGACCAAACAATGAGTTTGGAAACTTCCTAAGAGGCAAACCTTCGGTGATCACAGCTTCCAAAAACTGTGCTCATGCAAGATGCGCACAGCAGATGGCTACAGACTGCTCAGATGTAGTTTGCTATGAAATGGTCCTGAGTACAGGAATCCAGATTAGACATATTCCAGCAACTGGATCAGGTATCCATTTCGATGCAAAGTGTTGCCCTCTGTGGATGAATTGTATTTTTAAGATACTGGCTACTCTAGATGAAGCTGCATTTATCTCTGTGCCAGTGTTAGGCACACAGTAATCCCTGCTGAGTGTTCTTACTTGCACTATGCAACGGAAGTGTGTAACACAGTGAAGTCCATAAAATAAATTGCAAAGAGGGTGGTTGCAGTATTAGTCACAATAGCAATTTTCAGTGTTCAGGGACATTTCCTGTTTGTAAAGCTTCACAGGCTTTCTGCAAGAGCTGGTAAGAAATATAAATCATCCTCTAAACAGCTAACAGTAAGGACAGAGTCCACACAGATTTGGAAACACAGTCTTTGGGAACCACATATAACCTTAAAAACTGACTGCCTTTGACCAAGTCTTTACAGTTGTATATTAACCATAACTAACTAGGAAGCATTTATTTACTGTTAAAACCAAAATATGCAGCTCAGGTGAGATGCCAGGTAATGCAGCAGAGGTTCTGTCAGAGAATGTTTATAAAGTACTTGTGCTACTCATTGCAGAGGCGACGCAATTTTGACAGAAGTGCTAGAGAAGGACATTGTCCAGCTTTACTGTCTGACCATAGCAAAACACGGGGATATTTGCTCTAATGTGCTCTAATGATGGTCACAAGAAGATGGCCTTTTATTTTGTGCCAGAAAAAAAAAAAAGGCAAAAGTTATTCTGTAGTGCAATTCTGAATTGTTTTACCATCTTCAGTAATCCCAGTTCCCACTGACTTCTTTTTTTTTCATAGGTCAGTTTGGATTTATTGATCTCCCACAGATTTCAGTTGTTTGCATACTTCATAGCGCCATAATCAAGCTCCAAGAGAAATCTTAGGCTATTTTCTGATACAGTTACCATACAGTTGAAAAATTACCGAACCAAATTACCAAAATTACTGGCATAAACCACAAAAACTGTGGTTTTGTGTTTTACAGGAAAAAATCATACCCAGAATAAATCCATTTATACAAGTATTTCCCCAGCTTTTCAGTTAAGTCCTTCAAAAACAAGGAAGAACTTCAAGAGTTAACCTAAAATGTATATATTAGAGCCTGAATTCAGGAGACTTCCATATGGGTTGTATTACTAGATTCAGAATAGTCTTCAAAACCTCAATTCCAGATCCTTTTCATTGAGAAAAAATTGTAAGAGTGATTTTTAACAGCTTTATATCATTGATAATATAACTGCAGCTAACCATCTGAGTAATGTCTACTGAGAACCTTGGGAAATACCCAGATAATGAATGTCATTTAGAAGCGTGCAAATTTAAATTTTACAGTTATGGCATAAAGGAATAAAATTAGAAGGAAGATTTCCTGATTTATCTCCATTTTTATCTGCAACTTCATGGTTCAAAGCCCACTTTTCTCAGAAACACGTGATACTGGTGATGGTCACTTCTGCAGCCACTGGCACAGGCTGGCCAGACACCCTTTCTCTCTACTCCCCACGCCCAAAGCTGCCTTCAGACTTCAATGTAAAGCTCTGACATATCATCTCCAAATTTGCAGATTACTATTGGCCTGCTGACATGGCTTTTTCATCAGAGCTGTTGTTAGACTCACAAACGGTGGTGCCAAATCATTGCCAGCTTCACAGTATAGTTGAACACTCATGTAATCAATTCACATGATGGAAAATAATTTCAGGGAAGAAAATATTTCACTGCTATCAGTCTGAATTCTTAATAACAAAACCCAGAGATCTAATAATCTTTTATATTAGGAAGAGAATCCTTATCCTCCACAACTCCACCTATAATACGCCATGATAACTCCTTTTCCAGAGAAACATTTGTCAATAAAGAACTGTGCCATAGACTTTCCACTGAAAGTCTGCCAGTCACCCATATATGTAGATCAACCAATAAATCTTGGTTTTAAACCCTGTGACTCAATCATCTGGCACCATTCTTATGCCTCCAGCAAAAAAATGAGAGCCAATGTTTTCAGACATTAGGAAAGTGAAATTGTTGACACCACCTTATTCCCTCTGGCAGGGCTAAGGTTTACTGCTGTTATCCTAGGGCAGGATACAGCAAAGGAAATACACTCCAGAGCAGCAAATAAAAGCAAAAATGCTTGGAGGCTTCTCAGACTTAAAGACACTTCCTGGTTCACACAGGCTAAGTCTAAGGATCTGCAATTAAATTCAGTGTTTTATGCACTCTACATTTTCACCTATTAAGCAGTGTTACATCCTATGAAACATCCTGTCTTTTTGATAGTATCATCTCCTTCAGCAATTTTTCTTACCCTTTAGATAATAAATACAACTACTTTTCCATTTTGAAATCAAAACCAAATTATTGGTTTCCTGCAGATTTCAGTTGTTTGTGTATTTTACAGTACCCTATACAGCATTCCTTACCATGATAGCTTCAGAAGGATTTTCACACAGCACCTGTTAAGCTCCAGAAAAAGCTATAGTTACGTGTTTTTCCCAAATCTTTAACTAACATGTATTTGTCTAACGTCCTCTATCAACACGTGGCTGATCTTTCTAGTACTGGAGTACCTAGATCAAACACAAAATTTCAATGTTTTTGGCCTGACATTCACACTGGAAGGGACCGTACTGAAACTGAGGAGCTTGCAGGAGAGTTAGAGGATGCAACAGATGACAGTGATCCAAATCAGAATACAGAGTTAACTAAATGAGCTCATGTGTTACCTAAGTAACTCTTGGGCAATCAGCAATAAATCAGGTTTTTTCCCTATGATGTATGTCTGTATCAAGATTTATATCCAGGGCATGAAAAATTTTGCCCTCAAGTCTCTCTGATCAACAACAAAAAAACCCACAATCATTTGACTTGGGAAAAGGTCAGTAAGGAAGGAAAAAAAGTAATTGAGCAAACAAAAATGTTGCAAGATAAAAGCTAACCGCTCTTCCACAGAGGCTCATCATGCTCTTTGCACTAACCCTGTGACAGCACGGAGAACTGCTAATCACTCCCTGCCGCCTGAGAGCAGCCCAGCAAGGCAGACACAGCTGCATTAGTGCTCCTGGACAATCTCTAGCTGGGCTTCATTGAAAGGTTATTAAACACAACAGCAAGATCTCTCTGAGAGACGCTTTTTAAAGAATTACAATCTCTGCAGCGATAGGCAACTGCTCAAGCTTCTGGCCAAGGAAACTGGGGAAGAACCAAAAGGGGCTTCCCCCAAACTCTGGTGAAAGTCCACGTAACTGGCAGTCACTTAAATGCATTGTCTTAACATAACTAGAAACCACAATCACAATGGCTCTGGATGAAAAGGTAATTTAGTTCTTCAATTTTAAACTCTCTGTTGATTATGGGCACTGAACCTACATTAGAAAAGTTTCAATGTCTGACAAGCATATGGAAACTCTACTGTCAAGGTGGATTCATTGAGAAAGTCCTTTTGTGAATCATTTCAATTTAATGGGAAAAATCAATTTCAGACTGACATTCTTTACCATATTGATATATAGTAAATCTATACCATTTGCTATGGATCCTTGAAGCCATACTGGAAGTGATCTTGTAATCACAGAAAAAATACCTCTAACAGATTAGACAACTGGAGGGTAGACAGCGTCCCATTAAAACAGTGTTTTCAGGTTTGTAAGGTTGTGAGTAGGCTGGGTAAATCACTGAGGTGAATGCGCTGCATAAAAACAAGTAATTATTATGTGAGGGTGTAGCTGTCACAGTATAAAAGACGGTTGAGTAAGCAGATCGAATAGCAAAGAGCAGGAAGCTAAGAACAGTGCTAAGGTGTTTACAGAAACAGCAACCGATATTCTACTGAAAGAGGTGAGTGACTTAAGACAAAAATAACCTAAAGAAAAAAAATTTTTAAAAAGTTGCTTGCTTTGTCCATTTCTTGGGCAAAGGTGCTTAGCTGATGTTAACAACTCCCTGTTGCCACAGAGTTAAGGCTTCAATGATATTGTTGAACTCTTCTGCTCTCTCGTGTGTCACAATGCATGTTTTGATCTTTCATAGTGAGCTCATTAAAAGATGCTAGGAGATTTTTATGGTTTTATGTATGAGGAGTATCCTCTCTAGAATATCTAGTTCCATTTCCCAGTCTGGACTAACAGCTACTGTGTGATCACTTGCTTTGTGCGTTTGCACTTTTGGGGTGCAGATGAGAAAAAGCAAGGGGATAGAGATGGGAGAAATAACAATTCTAAATTCTTAACTTCTATGACAACTATTTGATACATGGAAATCTGTGAGACAATGAATCAATGTATACTGGTATGTATTTTTGAAGAGCATGTGGAATTACTGCAAGACTGGAAGAAAGCAAATAGCACTTCAACCCATAAGATAAAAAGGAGAATCCCAGCAACAGCATGGATGCTAGTTTTTCAAATAATGAAAATACTACAGAATATTAACTATACCAGTGACTACACAGAGCTAAGTGAAGCCATCAACTCTACTGCCTGGATACACCTCCTCAGACAAGGGGTTTTTTTACTTTTTTTAAATTAATTTTTTCTTTTTAAACGAACACAGATTGCAAAATTTGGAGATGAGAATGCAAATGAGATGAAATCCATCTGGGTGTTACAGAAGTGTTTCCTAATGTGTCTTCCTGCAAAAACTTAACTAAAAAAAATTAAAAACACCAGTGTGCACCACGTTCGAATGAAATAGAAGTAAAGAAAGAAAAGGAAGACTCATCATTTCCAGCATTTGTCAGAATCTCCAGAGCCTTGAGCTGTCCTCCAGCTGTATTGGGAGGCTGAAGTCAAACACCTTCTGTAGCAGTTCCTGCTCTATGGGAATGTAGGACCCTTTCCTTTACATTTGGTCAGCAAAATGGGTTCGGGATTTATTACTCTAATATGGAATAATTAATGATATTACTTACACCAAAGGTTTTACAACAACATGTGGGTGTATAAAATGAAGTGTGGCATGTGACAGGAGGAAGTCTTGCAATGGTCTGCACTCCACACCATGGGCTGAAACATGAGTAAACTTGGGATGTCAGCAGCCAGAAAGGACAACAAAGGGTGTTACCACAGAACAAGTCTATTTTGTGGAGTGTATGCACAGCATATGGAGCTGATACTGCTTACTGTATTCAAGCAGTTTTTAGTATTTACAAAGTGACAGAACAGTTTAACACTCTTGAAGTGTTCCTCTGCTGTTCAGAATCAGCTGCCTAGTGCTCATATAATTAATGGTCCATTTCTCACTGATGACACTGATTTGACATTTACAGTATTTACAGCATTTATTGCATGCTCCTGCTAACAGAGAGACAGATTTCCTTACATGCTATAGACATGAGCCCAGCTTAAATGCCATCATTTCCTCAAGGAAGATTTGAAGTTGGATGTTACCAGTTATAAACAGAGATGTGGTATTGCAAGAATATTTTCTAGCATTTGCATTGCATACCTCTACCAGGAAGCACCTTCTTTGGATTGCTACAGAGTGAGTCAAAATGCTGTAACTGCAGTCATAGCAAATTCATCTAAAGCTATGGGCAGACTGCCAGAGAAGCTCAAAGCACAGTTTTGGGGCAAACTATACAATGGTGGGTGTTGTGTTTGAAAGGTTGAGAAAGGAGCAGGCTGTGTGCCAAAGAAGAGGCAACACTCAGGAGCTCCAAGCAGCCTCAAATACAGTAACATCCTATGGTACAGAGCTTAATCCTGGCAGTGCTGCCTCAGGCTTAAAAGGTACTCAAGGCAGCCTGAGCCAGTGCCTGAAGTGCCACCCCAGGATGTACAAGACTGGGACTGAAAACACAGTCTGCTTCTGACTAGTTAAAGTATTTCTCAAGGCTGGTATCAGCTGCAGCAAATCATATTGCAAAATGCCCAAGCCCAGCTGGAAATTAAGCGAAGACATTGTGCTTCAGCACTTCAGAAAAAAATAATGCAGTTCTGTTCAGCTAAAACTCTTATCTTGCTTTTTAAAGTTCGAAAGATCCTCAAAGCAAAATAGGGTTCAGCTTTCTGAAACTGCTAGAGACCAAATAAAACTCCTTCCTAAATAGCTCTAAGGTCTTCTAGAAAGTGCTTGGTGGGAAACAGCCTGAACAGAAATCAGCTACTCATAAGAGAAAATGATAGAGCTGACTGCAAAAAAAAGCTCACTCAGGAGTTCAGTACAGCTGAAGAGCACTACTTGCCTGGGTTTGCTGTTAAGTGCTTACCCTTCTGTCATTTCTTATAATTTTCACAGCAGAAGGAATATGCTCCCAGATCTGGCACAGGCACAAAGCAATCAGTATCAAAGGAAGTTCTCACCACAAGCGGATGAGAAGTTACAGGAAAACCATGTTAACACTATGTTAACTTACACAAAAGACTTACAGAGAGGCAGCAATTTTCGATCTCCTCCCCATGCCAAATTTCCCAGCTTGTTGTCACAAAGTTTCATGTCATTTTAGCAACTACTGGCAGGAGCATGGGGGTGTCACAAGTATTTCAGAATTTTTTACTGAAGGAGAAAGTGAGATGCATACACTGCAGTAACCTGTGAGCTCAGAGGCAGAAGAAACAACGCCAGAGGGTACAGAGCCCCTGACAAAATCCTCCTCACTCCTCAGAGCAATAGTCCTATGCCAAAGCACTCCTCCAGAAAACAGCAGGGTTTTACCAAAGAAGACAGATGCAAGTCTGAGTCAAAAATTAGGCAAAGCCTTCCCCCATGCCAGCTGAAACTGGGGAGACATTGGTCTAAGCTCTGTTCTCAAATACCAGAACCCCAGAATCACAGGACTTGCAGGGCGAAGCAAGCAAACCACAGAAACAGATACTCCACCTCAGCCTTTGAGCAACCTGGACCAAAAAGGATAAAATGTTCTCCTGCTGAACCTGACAGGTGAAGGCATCAGAAGACTCCCTGGCATAGAAAACACAATCAGCACAAACAAAAGCTGGGATAAAGTTACCTAAGGATGACTGGTCAGAAATGGCTGTTGACAGCAATCTGGAGAGCTGAGCCCAGCTTCTGGCTGCCATGTGGGTAGGAAGCATTCTGAGGTGCTTGAGATGCCACAACAAGCTCCAAGGTGTCTGGCACATGAACCAAAGCATTGGCAAGGTTCACCAGAGCAAGAGCTATGGCAGCACTGACAGGCAGGAGTGGCACTGAAGGGCACAATGAGATGTGCTGTCACCAAGAGGCAGCACACCCGTTCCTCAGACCCTACACGTTCCTCTTATTCCTCTTTGTATTCTGCTGGCTCCAACTTCTTTATGTCTCACCAGATATTAATTAAATAATCTTAATTAATCAGAGCATTTTGGTTTAATTGTTTCAATGGCATCCTGAGTTTGGACTCGATATATATTGCAACCCAGGGCAGGTCAGATTTTACAGCTTATCATATATTGTTTATCACGCTTCAGCTGGAAGGAAAACAACTGGGTATATGTGATACAGTATGCGAGTAATTGAAGATGAGGCAAGTACCACTAGCAGTGAAGTGCAAGGTTGCCTCAGTGATAGTGTTGTTCATCTCTCTCCATCTAAGCCAGAAGTAACATTCTGTATAATACAGCACAGGTAGAAATTCTCTTCCTGGACAAAAAAGCACACACTTCTGCTGCCATCCTAACCCAGGAGAAATCCCTGTTCTTGTTATATATTTATTGCAGACCCTTTCTGTCCAAAACAACTTAAATCTGGGAAACATGCTAGTTTTAAAACACATGAGAAGTCGCACTGAACACAATGGAAATTCAACTAAAATGTCTGTACTTAAGTGCTCACCATGACAAATCTGTTTAGTGATTTGTCATGACTTCCCACAGGCTAATGTACCTTTTGACACTCATATCTGCTGTAGCTCAACTAAAAAGCATCAGATTCATCCCTTTTGCAAGTCGATTGCAGTGACTGCAGAGGAAATGCCTTAGAAGGGCATTGGAGCATTTACACACCCGTACATCACACACTGATTCTGAATCACACTGTACTGAACCAGGTACACTAAGTCCTTTACTCACCTAGCTCCAAACCCTTACTAAACATGACTCAGGGGTTACAGTTTGGCCACAGGAAGTACTGGTTGCCTGAATTTGAATATCACTACCTTTTTTCCTCAATGTATTTCCCTGAACTGCAATATACAGTGATGTATCTTCAGTCAAGAAAATGGCTTTTTCAAGGTCAGTAGCTTGGCACAAAACTGAATTTGAAAATTCTTTATCTGTACAACCCTGAAAAAACATGTGCTATTGAAACTACCTCAAACACAGTCTCTGCATTTCTGAACCTATTTTTAGGCACCAAAATACAAGTGCCTTAATCATTACATAAGCAACTTCAACAAGAGAAGCTTAATTAAAGTCTAAATTCTCAGTTCAAAGCAATGCTTCTTTTTGTGATCTTGCATGA
This sequence comes from Lycocorax pyrrhopterus obiensis, assembly GCA_014706295.1. Lineage (NCBI taxonomy): Eukaryota > Metazoa > Chordata > Aves > Passeriformes > Paradisaeidae > Lycocorax > Lycocorax pyrrhopterus. Next base: position 27,193,308 of record JACSVZ010000008.1, read on the forward strand.
CAGTGATCTCAAAAACCTTCTAAAATTTAGCTCCAGTGGGCTGTTTACACAGGTTTCTAAAGAAATACATATAATACTGTGGAAATTAAAGACCATGCCAGTACTGATCAAACAGCATAATTCATTGGTCTTTTAAATAATTTTAAAATTTTAATGAAAACCATAGAATTAAATCACAAAAGCGTTGGACACCTCATCGCACAACAAGCCAAGTCTTGAACTTCTTATATTTAACCTGGTCTTTAATTGGGGCAAAGCTGACTCAGTCAAGGCTTGAGCTGAAGCACAGATCGAGGGAAAAGATTTCAGAAATTACAGACATTCTGCATTGTTTCTATAATGATGTGTAAGTAGAAGACCTGCCATATTTTAAAGGCTGAACCTCTATTGGTTTATAATTATTGGTAATCAACATCAATGGCATTGTCTCAGCCTGAAAGGAAAAAAAGAGTCCCTGTATTAGAGAGTTTCCTAATTAGAGATGGACCTCAAATCTCCTCAGAATATCAGAACAAGAGCAACACTCCAAGGCTTATCCTGTGGGTTAAGCACAGGTGGACAGATGAGGTCTAAGACACAACACACAAAGGACTGTAACAGGCATCTTAGCAAACCATTGTATTTACCACTGCAACATCAAAAGCTTGTTATCTTAAAACCAAATATTGTAATTCAGTTGTTTCAATAAGAATTAAAACACCTAGTGAAATTACAGCACTGATAACACTTAGAGGCAATCCAAGTGGCCTTTAAACTTTCCTCATCTTAAATATTACACGTCAGGTATTGCTCACTTTGAACATCAGCTTTTTCTTTTTATTAGTATGAAGATTCAAAGTCTAAAGTCACCAGGAAAGATTTGCCCCATTTTCTCACTTCCGGTTTGAATGGTCAATAGTCAAAGTCTCTGTTCCTAAGCTTTCACGTCTGCTTATGCTGCCCACATTTTATCCTGGCAGTAGGGGAGGCTAAGTACAGCACAATGCTCAAGTAAATGTGTAAGTTGAGTAAGAGAGATGGACTTCGAAAACTACTGAGCAAATGAATCAGTAGCTTCAGTTCTTGGGTCATCTATGCATCTTATCAGATTGAACAGAAGCGATCAATGCCAAATATTTCTTTTGTGTCAGAGCTCAGAAGAATTAGTCTTTTGAGGACAAATTCTGATCCCAAATAGAGTGATGTGAATACACTCTATAACATATTAAAAATTTTCCAGTCAAAATCGGTAGAATTGTCTGTCAGTTGTTATGCTTAGAGTCAGCAGGTCAAGATAGAAATCAGATGCTTTTTTTTCCTGCAACATAGAGAGTACCAGTTCATACTTGTATGTACTTAACACCTACAGTTATCTTAACATTCTGTTTTGTCTGGTTTTAAAACCATAGACACTTAAGGGCGCACACCACTCAACTTTGCATGAAGAGAGGAGAACACAAGATTGTCAATGGTAACACGGAAGAAGCAAATTCACTCAGATGCTTCAATTTTATGCAGCAACCACATCCTGGAACAAAAGTAGTGTGCAGCTGTTCTTGGGCACCACAGAGCAACTGCAAATACACGTGCAGCCTCCTTAATTGCTAAAACAGTTCAATGACACATCTATGCCTTTCACACAAATGTTTTAACACAGTAAAAGTTATGATATCCTGGCACCAAATTTTACTATGTCAGGGCAACTATTTAGGCTGAAGGGTTAGAGTTTATTTCGTGTTTATCATTCAACAGCCTATTGCATTTGAGTAGATTTCACAAGACCAATAAAAAAAAGGTTTCTTATATGGTACCTAGAAGTGATTAAACTCCAGCTTTGTGTGGTAATGACCTTTAGCTCCGCTCTTTCACAGCTCAGACTGGTTCCACAACCTTAGCAAGAATAACTTTTAAGCAGCATTCAGGGATATCCTGCAGCTGTATGTTCATTGGCAGGTATCTAAAATACACCTCTGAATCCTGCATTCAGTAATGGAGCTGGAACAAGGCTGGAAGAAACACTCTTCAATTTCTTTTGATCACTTTTGGTCCATTTCGGTCCCTTTCTTCATCATTCAAGAGTCAAGTGAATTGATTACATTTGAAAAATGTGTTAATCTGAATAGTGATACTTTAGATCAGCACAGAAAATGGATCCTAACAGAGGAGGGAAACTATTGAGCTTTCTGCCACCTGTAAAAATTAACAAAGGAAAAATCGTATTCTCACCATCTTGAAAGCCCCATGCGTGCAGACAATTCTGTCAAAAAGTAACACTTTAAATAAATATTTTGAGCCATAATCTGCTCAGAGACTTCAAAAATGACTAGCTTGATACAATTCATGGAGCCCCCGGTAACCTACAGAGAATTCATCATGGCATTTGTCATCAATTTTCTTCATAATTAAGTCTTCAGGGGAAAAATTACCATTTTGATTAACTGAAACAATATTTTCCCAATCTCATTATAAAAAGCCTGTGTGTGGGTCTGCCTTGAGCTCCTCTTTTTCAGAACTAGGACATAGGTGATGTTTGCACAGCCGATCTAGGTTATTTTATGTCATTGGTTGTGTGCTTTGGTCACTGAGATCACAAACTACAGCAACACTCATTTGGAAACAACGAGGAACACAGACGATGTACACAGACAAACCTGCACTACAAAATATAGCCCATTGTCTTCCAGGACTTGTGAATGAGTTTTCTCACAGCTGCTTTCAAAACAAGCTGAGAAAAGGTTACCCACCATTAGCAGTTCAGCAGGACATCTGACCAAGAGCCCCGCTGCCAGACTCAAGGATGACACACTCACTGCTCCAAGTGGCTCAGGTCTCCCAGAACAGTTTCTAACAGTGAACTAATCAATAGTTTTCATTCATCAGGAAGAAACTATATAGGTGAAAGGTGGCAAAACACCGCAACTTGGATTAATTTGCTGTTCAAATGAGGTAAAATGCCATGTACTTTATGTACCAGAGAGAAAGGGTGGAGAAGGAAAGCAGTTACAGCTTTACACATACAGCTAGCTCAGGTAATTGGCTTTGTTCCCTTCTCAAGTGACTCTACTACACTTCCCCGCCTTCCTCCCCCACCCCCATCGGTTTATAAAACACATCTAGGAGACAAAACCACAGATGGTGTCAGTCACTCCAGCTCTTTTGAGATGATGATGCAATATCTACTTAGGCTGAACGGGGACGTGCCCAACTACTAATTACTAGTATCTGTTGCATACCTTGTAACAGCATTGAATCAACTTCTTTGTTTCCCACATGCAAGATGCACCACAGGCAGGAGCCAAAAGACTTCCACATTGGTATCATCTCTTTCCAGCAAGCTTGGAAAACTCTCCCATTCATTTTCTTTCATCCTCCTTAAACTGATATTTTCTAAAAACTAAGAGGAGGTTGCAACCAGAAGGTCTAGGTTGCTGTGTTGGCACAGGTGCTTCCACTTTTATTCATACCCACTGATACAGGCAGGTTCCCTTACCCAAATTAAGAATACTTAAGATCTTAAGTGAAAAGTGTTAGTATTAGTTTACTCTTCAGATATTGTACAGGAGTCAAATTCCAGCACCAGAAAAACCAGTCCTAGATCAACAAAAGCTTTATTATCTTGACCAGTCCCAGAATCACAGAATATGCTGAGTTAGAAGGGACCCATGAGGATCATTGAGTCCAACTCCTTACCCTGCATAGGACCATTCCCAAGAGTCACACCTTGTGCCTGAGATCATTGTCCAAACACTCTTTGAACTCTGTGGGGATTGGTGCTGTGACCACTTCCCTGGGGAGCCTGTTCCAGTACCCAACCACCCTCTGGGTGAAGAACCTTTTTCTAATATCCAACCTAAACCTCTCCTGACACAACTTTAAGCCATTCCCTTGGGTCCTGTCACTATCACCACAGAGAAGAGATGCCTGCCCCTCCTCTCCTCCTCACGAGGAAGTTGTAACTGCGATGAGCTCTCCCCCTCAGTCTTGTCTTCTTCAGGCTGCAGAAAACAAGTACCCTCAGCAGCTCCTCATACAGCTTCCCCTCAAGGCCTTTCACCATCTTTGTTGCCCTCCTTTGGATGCTCTCTAATAAGTGAGTGCTGAAAGGACTTTGCTATTTAGTCCTATCTCTTGGATCATGAGCAGAAAATGTCTTCCAAAGATCATATCCACAGCCTTTGGAAGCAAAGCCAGGAAGCTCCACCTGCCAGCCCAGCCTGCATACCTTATCTTAAAACTGTCTTTCTCAAGCAGCATTAAGCACAGGCTCTCTTATTCCCATTTCAGAGATAGAGGAAAGCAAAAAAACCCAAACCAAAACCACAGCTGTTTAAATCAACACAAGAAATCTTTCACGAAACAGGCTTGGCCCACTTGGCAGTCGAGCAAGTGCACTAACCTCTGCACAGCGTCAAAAGGGAAGGTGCACCATGGTGAGATAACCAGACCCCATACAGCCCAAATGCGCTGAGAGCCCTGACCCCAAAAGAGTGGCTACTTCACAGACCACTGGAGCTGCAAGGAAAACCCATGCCTCAACAGCTGGACATGTTAAGGACAGGACTCTACACAAGGCATCTGGTGAAAAATATTGGAATATGTTTGCTTGCTTGAAGTGCAATCTAAGAGGCACCCTTTCTCAGTGGAGCAAGACTTATTCAGTGCCCTGTGCACACTTGGAGTAAATGAGAGCCCCATGAAAAACCCAAGGCTGCAGCTTTCACAGGCCCAGGGTTAGTTTTCACAATGCGCTGCTCTCTTCTAATGCTGTTGTGCAAGACTTGTATGTTTAACATTTCTAACCAGCCAAAATTGCTCTTTATATTTGATCAGGAATAATTTTTTTTTTTACCTTTGAACCTGTTGCAAGGCAGGTTCAAAGGTTACCTGGGTGCAGTGTCGCCTGTTTATTAAAGCCACACTCTGATGATTCGGGGCTTAGTCCTGCCACGGGAGCTGGTGAAACACCACTGGAGCTGGGGAAGAACCAACCCTAGAACACCCCTTGGGAGTTGTAAAGCAGCAAAGGAAGCAAGCTGTACCAGCCCCTCCACCCTGCTCTAGCACTGAAGGAAGGTAAGCAAATCCCTCCTGATCAGAGCCCATGTTTCCCAAGTACTAGCCTTCCTGCTCCTGCAGGGAAGTACTGCAAGTGGGATAATAACCTCAATGTGCTGCAATACCTGGATCCAATGCACCCTTCTTATCACCCTGTGTGCTGTTAAAAGCAACAGCTGCATAACTGACTGCCTGTTATTAAAGTAGCAAGCCTGGGCTCAGGGGTGGCATACAGGGAAATCACAGCTTGAGCGAGAGCAGCCACCTGAACACTCTCTGTTGCTATAGACTGGCTGGAAGTGCAAACCTCCCTACAGTCCAGGCTGAAGCCATTTTCTTATCAGTTTGTTAGTTATGCCTATTTAAAGATACAGTCTACAAAGCAACAGTGCCAGACTGCCATTCAGACTAATGTTTAAATCAGGTTCCAAAAATGTAAGAATATTTTTTTCCACAGCATCACAAGCAGTAAAAGGTTGCAATATGCTAGATCATTTATATGCACAAGCTTATTGGCAACATTTACTACAATAGAACCTAGCTTAATCTCTAACTAAGAACACAGAAACTGGCTATAATGCCTTTTGTAATGGTTTAAAAGTCCAGATCATAGGGTATGGCTGTTGTCATTGCCTTGGTACAACTGCTTGTTCTAGCTATAGTGATGGAGCCTTCTCCAAGCTCTTGCTTGTGTACAGAGCTGCAGCTGTAACAAAGGAGAGGATGGTGGAGACAAAGATTAACCTGAAATCAAGCTGCAAGCAAGAGAACTGGCAAAAAAGCATGCTGCTCTTCCCAGTCCTAAGCCCATCATCCTATCCATACCTCCTTTTCTGAGGAACCCACTTGTGCTCTGAGAAGATCATTTATGTTCCAGTGCAGTTATCCTGCTTTACAAAGCCAGACATAGCCCTTGAAAAAGAGAGCAGAGCAGTAACAAATTACTATTTTTATAGCATTAAGAAAACAAACTGGAATTCAAAAATCATTCAAATAAAGTGAGCTTACACCTCCCACAGACTCACAAAATTTAAATCCAAGTTTTGAAGGGACAACAGAGAAAACAGTACATGGAGCCAATGCCTCCCCTTCATTTATTTACATCCTCTGCTATTTACTGTATGTAGAAAGGTTCTTTTGGCATCTTTGGATAACGAAAGTTCATGTTGTGCCATGACCTTAAGGTTTGTTACAAAAGCTCACCTCTATGCAAAACGTTTTTGACAGTGACAACAGAAAGGAAACAACTTGAGCTCCCTATATACGAAGCCTACCTACTGCTCATCTTAATTTGCTAATGGGTATGAGGGATGCAGGTGTACATTTTATATACATGTACAAAGAGAAGCAAAGGCTGAGATTCATAACTCTGCTTTATTCTTTGACAGAAAATTACTAGCAAAAAAAAAGGTCTGTGCCTTTCAAAAATCTGGAGTTTATTCAGATCATTTATGAAAAATTAAAAGCCTTGACATTTGCATGTCACTTGTTATGTGCATCAGGGGAAGAGTGTCAGCTGTATTCTAATTTATGAGCATTGAACGGAAATGATCATTACAGAGAAGCTTCCCTATGTGCATCCTTTAATCCAGTTTATGTTGGAGCTGTGAGACCCACTGAGTCCAGGCAATGGAGTGTAGCTTTACCAGCTCGTGGAGCTCTGCATCATACTGGACTCCTGGCAGGCCGGGTAGGACAGTGCTGTGGGCATGTTCTCCCACCCTGCAGCAAAGTCAGGGCACCTGAGATACACAGCACTGCTACCCAACAGCTGACCAACGACAGGGCAAACTCACTGCTTTTTCCCCTCCTCCTGGAAAAATAACAGCCTGAGACCAGGTATCTGAAGGGGGAAAATGCTCAGAGAGGCAGACAGAGCGGGTGATAATGGAACTGGCTGAGCTGGGAGCCTGACCTTGTCTCCTTTCTCTAAGCACAAAAGCACCCTGACAGTCACTATTAAAGCTGAAGCTCATAGCTTCTCTTAAATGCCACAGGAACAGGTCTGGGAAGGAAAAGCCAAAGGCAGAGGAGTTTCATGAAGAAAAAGCTAACTCTTTTTCATCCTCAGCTTGCAGGAAAATCAGTGACTCAACCCCCAGAGTTGAGTTAAAAGATACCTACATTGCTAAATAATGCCACAACTACATGTAAGTTAGCTGTACCTGAATAGTATAAAGTTTACAGCACCAATAAAAACATAATTGCAATTAGTAGGGGCTATGTGTTTTAGCAAGCCAAGGTCCAGTACAGGTTGTATTTTGGATGCAAGTACATGCTATGTTAAGTCCATCTCAGCCTTATGGTTTGTCTAGCTAAGCAGATCATTCTGAAATCATGCACCATAGGAAAACTTTCAGATGGGGAAACTCCTAAGTGAAGAAAACAATTCTAAAATCTGAGGTTAAGGCAATAAAGAAGAGAGGTGAAGTTACTGTCTTCCCATCCCTCCAAACCTACTGCGAAATTCCAGTTATATCAGATACTGAAGAGGAAAAGGGAAACTGCAACAGCTATAAACTTTTAAACAAAGAAATGAAACAGTGAAATCATAAAAAAAAATACCTGTCATAGCAGGAAACAAAACTGAAGCTTGAAACATGATTCACTGTTACCTTGTACAAATAATTGCACCTATGTAAGTTTGTAACAGAGCAGAGAGAACTAGGCAGCTTCTGGAAGAAGGAAAAAAAAAGGAAAAAACCCAACAACAGCAAGAAGAAACCTAACAGAAAAACCAAATAAAGCAAAACCAGCAGCAGAAATCCAGCCCACCAGCAAGTTCATTGCAGCAATATATGAGAAATACTGTAGTCAAAGCATTTTGTTGGTATTACAGGCTACAAAGCTCTGCTCACCTTAACATACATGCAGCGCTAGCGAGAAAATCGCTATTGTTGGGAACACAGCTTTATGCATAGAGAAGATAATAGCAAACAGATTAAAAAGAATAAACTATAAATATAATTTCAAAATGTTTTGGTTTACTTTTCATTTAAATCTACTTCAAGCTGTTTTCATTAACAAACAAAAAAGCTCAATGACTTCCTCTGGTGTGGGTGGGTTGTTGGGGTTTTGTTTTATTTTTTTTTTAATCACTCCAGTTCCCTCATGCAAGTTCCTCCCCTTTAAAGCTCCCCTCCCAACGTGCTTTTCTGCTTGCTGATCTATTTAAACTGGGAACAGGAAACTGGCTGTAGTTTTTAACATAAGTGTTACCTAAGTGGTGTTGGTTTTGTACTGTGCTGCTAAGGCTCCCTTTTACTTAAGGAGAAGAGGTTGACTTCCTACCCTGTATTCGAAATGGTAGGTGTCTTTACTCTCTAGTTCTTATCTCTGTATGTGTTCTGCTATATTTTCTGTGTAAGTAATGAAGTTCTACTTTGTTTGCTTTATTGCTCATGCGTTTGCTTGTTGTTACTCACATGGGCTTTACTAAATCCAATGTGCAAGTGCAGTGATTGGATGCAGGGTTCAAGATAATGAGTTTTTCAGGAGCCTCCTAGGAAACCTCTGCTAGCGTGCTATCAGTTAAATGTGGACCTTGGGCTGAGTTAAGTTCAGATACGTGTTTGTTCTTTGTTCTTCATAATAGAATTGCTGTGATAATATGAAGTAATGGTCATTAATATCTAGAAACCTTTAGTGCTACCTTTTCTCTGTGTGGCTAAGGTGACTAGTGATAATATTCTAGTTTTCTTAGGACTTCTATGTGAATTTTCAAATCAAGCTTTAGTCCTTGCTCTTTCAACCATGCCCTATCACTAGAGAAAACTTCCTATTAATACAGTATTGATGAATGAATGTTTTGCAAGAAGTGAACCTGTATTATCTAAGAGGATAAACAGTAACAGAACCAGCTATACTGACTATATTTTAAATTCTTAAAAACTTCAAAGGGCCAGTTGAGCATGTTTCTGAGTAGGTAATTTCAAGGAGAAAATCTGATATAAAGACTATATGAGAGCTTGGATTTCAATTTATCTGAGAAAATAACTTTTAGTACTAAGTAGTGTCATATCCAACACTGTAAAATTCCTTATAAAAAATGGCCTTTCTATTTAAATATACTGAAAGCTTGAATTCAATAGGTTTCACGAGCAAGGCTCAGAAACCACAGCACTCTACTTCCTGAAAGTAAGTTGCTGAGGCCTCGTCCTTTCCCACCCTCTAGCAAGGCACTTCTCAGCTAAGATCAAAGGGTGCTTGAACTGTTTGGCTCTGACTCTCTGAAGAGGTACTCCAAAGGCAAGGCCTCACTGAAGCGTATCCTGGTCTTAATGCAGGTTACCGAGCATTTTGCTTTGTTTTTTGCATGGCTCTGACCAGAAGCCACTGCTGAGCTTTTGTGCTTTAGCTTCTCTCTGGATCAAAGTTAGATGTTCCTAAACCCTGTGGAATACAAGACTTCAGCTGCATCAAGGAGGAATATGGAATACAAAGTTTCCAGGGAGTAAGAACTGGCCCAGTGGCTCACATCTGCAGGATGACACCAGGCAAGAGCTGCACTGCGTAAGCAAATGGAAAGAGTGAGCTACTGGTGGTTAAGAAACTAATTAGTGTAGGTGGCTGTACTCCACTTTTCCTGCTTGTAAACAGTGTTACCTTACTAATGCCAAGAAAAAAGATGTCATGATCACATCAAAAGCTTAGGCAAACTTCATACAAAGTACGTAACTCTAGAAGACCAGGCAGTGCATGACTATTGCTTCCAAAATTGTGCAAGTATCAGAGTTTGCTTTGTTGTCCGTAATGAACTCTTGGGATGGAGATGACGGTGACTTTTCTTCGTATTTATGTACTCAAAAGTACAAAGATCAGCCACTTTCCAGTGGAGAGAATCTCCTCACGTGGAGAGCATAGAGAATAACTTTAATTCCTTCTAGGCAGTGAAGGAATAGCTGTAAAGGGGGAGGTACAGTAGAAATGAGAATGTGTACTCCTGAACTCAAGGCTGTAAATGGTATCACTGTAATCTCTTCTGATAAAAACTAAGCCTTTGACTCTGGAGCTTAGTGCATCTTATCCCTGACCATTGATCGGGGCAGACAACCTAAGTACACTTTCAACTGTCCAGCATCTTATTGCACAAGAAGCTTAACAGGTGGTTTGAGACATCCTGTGCATTTTGTATCACTGGGAGCTGAGCCCTTCAGAACTCAGAGGTTTCAAACACTCCACCTCTGCCCCCTCTGATGTTTAAAAAGGCAACTGGCGCTCAAACTTGCTCTGCTGGTGTCTGCCCAAAATGCTCTGGTTTTGTCTTGTTCTGCACTGAGTTTTCACTAAGTTGATATAAATCAGGTATTATGTACGCACAGGGCACTTGGATTTGTGGGTTAAACTCTGGTTGTAGCAGTTCCACAGGACAGATCTAGGCTGCAGCTGTTCTCTTACCAGGGATGGGAAGATCTATCAAGTACAGATTCCTTCCTCTCTCTGGCTCTTCTGCTTTGAGGGCAGCGGGATTAAGTGGCATTTGGATGATACCAGGGGTGATAAATTAGCAGCTACTTGGATTGACAAATAGTTACAGTAGAAGATCTAGGCATAGGAAACAACTGTCCTAATTCTGGGCATTAAGACAAATTTGCTGACAATCTCTTGCCACAATTTGAATAACACACCCTATGTGCTTTGATAGAAGTGACTAAAGGCCATTTGTGGAAACATTGTTGGAAAGTAAAAGCAAAACTCTGTCACTCTTCTATTAATAAAGTAAGGGAGTTGAAAATAGTTTTTCAGATATGAAAAGCATTTTTTTTTGTATTACCTAGATCTGTGTTTTTGTGCATCTGTGCTTTTTTTGATACAACACTAACCTCTCTAGCTCTAAAGCATAGTCCTGCATATGTAGTCTCATTCAGTGCTGTAAGTGGGCTAATGGAGACAGTGGCTAAAAACACCCAGCAAACCCTAGAAGCCAATGAGCATATAATACTTCCCAGACTTCAGAGAAACTTGTTAACAGGTCTTCCTTTAAATTAAAAATTCATTCAAATATAACTGAAAATCATCCTTGACTAGCTATAGGGATGCTGGGTGGGCTATACTGGGTTAGACTACTGACTGATCTTTCTTTCTTTCTATGCGAGAGACTTGTGGAATCAATTCAGAACCTGAAGGCAAAAACTTTGCTGCATTTAATGATCATTTATTGATTAGGTGTTCTCTCTGGACTTTGAGTTCTTTGCTCCAAGCAAAAAAAATCATATCTTTTAGGGGTTAATGTTCAGTCCTCCTAGATGTCTTGGTACAAACTGCTTTGCATGTGAGTCAGTGAGAATATGAACATACCCCAATGGAAAAATTTTCAGTGACTTGTCTACTGCTGCATGGAGCATTTGGCATTACTGGGTTCTCTGATCCTTATCACAAAAAGGTCAGACAACTGTCTTCAGTAAGTTTTCTGTCAAATAAGTCCATGTAACAGACAGTAGCTATTTGTGACCACTGCTCTGATCTGTCTGACTAGGCTGTGTTAATGCTAAGCTGTATAAATAAGTTACAGAAGATGACTTGGTGCTATAGATATGATAGTTTTGTACCTTACCTCTAGCATGACACTCTAAAAAGAACCTATCATTCATGGTTTCTGGGAAATTGTCTTAAAATTACTATTAAAATGAGCAGATGAGAACACACTTCAGTCAATAAAACTGGTTCAGCTGTACAGGCCTGTGGTTTCTCTGGTTACCTCCTCTATTCTTTCACTGCTGATCGAAAAATTTCATGCCCAGGGAAGAGTCATGTGAAATGCACTGAGTAAAAATACCTTCTGGCCATCTGGGGATGGGAAAAGACTGTAAAAGTGCCCAAACCAATTGCTACTAATCGGAATTAAGGGGAGTTGTATTGGTTTGGCACAGCCTGGTTTTAGGTAGCAGAGGGGTGCAAGGATGGCTCCTGTGAGGAAGCTGCTGGAAGCTTCCACCGTGTCCGGCAGAGCCAATGGCTGATGGCTCTGGAGATGGACACGCTGCTGGCCAAAACTGGGCCAATGAGAGAGGTTGGTAACACCTCTGTGGTGACATATTTAAGAAGAAAATCAAAACAAAGTCACAAGATTAAGAATTCTAGTCAGAGAAGAGGAGGAGGTGAGAACATGTGAGGGAAACAACATGGTGACACCAAGGGCAGTGGAGAAGGAGGGGGAGGAGGTGCTCCAGGCGCCGGAGCCGAGATTCCTCTGCAGGCCGTGGTGAGGACCATGGTGAAGCAGCTGTGCCCCTGCAGCCCGTGGGGATCCACGGAGGATGCAAAGATCCACCCGCAGCCCGTGGGGAAGGTGCCTGTGCCGGAGCGGGTGGATGCCTGGAGGAGGCTGTGATCCAGTGGGAGACCTGGTGGAGAGAGAGGGCCCTGCTTCCAGGCTGGAGCAGCCTGTCCTTGGAGCACTGCACCCCGAGGAAAGAGAGAGCCACGGCGCAGCAGTTTTGGAAGGGCTGTGTGGAGGGGCTCACGCTGCAGCAGGTGCGGTGTGGCTGCTGCTCCTGAGAGGAGACCCACGCTGGGGAAGTTCACGGAGAACTGTGTCCTGTGGGAGGGACCCCACGGCCTCACAGGGGAAGACTCCTCTCCCGGAGCAGCGGAAGAGAATCTCAGTGATGGACTGACCAAACCCCCATGCCCTGTCTCCCTGCGCTGTCGGTGGAAGGAGGGAAGGGCTGAGGGTGGGAAGGTGTTCTAAGAGCTTGTTTTGCTTCTCATTATCCTCCTCTGATTCTGTTAGTAATAAATTCACTTCGCAACTTAAGTTGAGCTTGTTTCGCCCTTGAAATGTTTCTCCTGGTCCTTATCTCAGTCATGAAGCATTAGTTAATTTTTTTTTTCCTTTTCCCTCCTCTGCCCAGCTGTGGCAGGTGAGGGTGAATGAGCAGCTCTTGTGGGTGCCTGGTGTTGGGTCAGTGTCAAACCACGACAGGAGTTTTAACATGAATATTCTGGCATCCCTCTAAAAAGATGTGAGAATAGATGTGTCAGTCTAGAAAGCTTCCAAAATACAAATGGAGCAAGTGTGATTTGCTCTGTCACTTGGATTTAGTAGTGGGTTCTGAGCTAAAGGAATAAAGTTTGTACATCCGACTCTTCATGATGGAGAATGGAGGTGCCTCTACCTAGCTGCCTCAGTGCTCATGCTATAAAAAAGTGTCTTGCTCATGTTAACAAAAGAGGAAGTATAAAGCACAAACCAGATGCAGTTTAATCACTACAGAAAGCTGCTTGCTAACTGTTCCATTAATGGGCCAGATATATAGTGGCATGAGCAGCTGATTGCCAAATTCATGTATTAATTATCTTCAGTCTTCCAAACCGAGCAGTGCGAAACCTAAACTGCTTTGCCCTGAATGTAAACTTGAGCAGCAGACCTGGATTTAGGTTCTGTTTTTTTGGTGGTTTTTTTTTTTTTTTTTTAATCCAGGCTCAATTGATAAAGGCCCAAAGGAAGGGTGTGGAGATGGATGATATGCTGTGCTACAGAAATAACAGCTTTGTGCTCCCATAGGTTTAATATGCCCAGTGACTGGAATTGCCCATCAGCAGAGAGTCCGAAGGGCGGTTCCTGCCTTTCTGGCTGTAGCACAATCTTTTTGGGCTCAGTCAAGGTCAAGAGGTTGAAGGGCATGTGGCAACTAAGGTTTAGAGTAGAAAAGAGGACGAGGGTGTTGGTACTTCTTAGATACGTAGGTGATGTGGTTTTGGCAGCTTGGACTTGCTGAAAAGATTCTGAGGTACCCTTTGATAAGAATCCAGATGCTGAGCAGGCAAAGCATGCCTTTTCTCACCAGAGAACACACCAGCATTGCTGATTAACACTGCCACTAAACTGTAAAACAGATACAGGTAATCTAACTGATCAGTCTGGGCTCAGAGACCCAAATTCTGACTTCAGATCCTGGATGAACTTATTAACGGTTTGTAAAATACTTTCAACTTCATTGGAATTATAGTTAAAGGGTAATGGGAACTCATTGCATCAGGACTCCTGGTATTCTTCTTGTACAGGGATTTAGTTGATAACTGACATATTATCTACTGACTGGGTTCCTTTGATTCTGCACGAAGAACTGTGAAAGAGTGTTGTTATTGATCTTGCAAAGTGTGAGGTGTTGTGTCCTGCATAGATACTTAGACACTAGCAAATTCAAGTTGCTGAGATCTGAGTTGATTCAGAGAAAAAGCAGTCCTTTCTCTTGGCAATTCAATCTTAAACACATCAGAACGTTTTGGAGATAAAAGTACTTGTTTCTAAGGATGAAAGCTCAGGTCTCTTTGTCTCTTATAAGAAAGTCTGCATTCTCAGATTTTGCTTCCCTGCCCTTGACAGAAGATACCCTGGGGGATGCAAGCAGCAGAATTGCTTCTGTATTTCCCAGCTAGACTTCCATTGCATACATTGACTCCCAGGTTACCACTTCCTAGTAGAAAGCAACTTTCACAGTTTTGATTTGTGATGTTTTCTTTGGCTGAACACACTGTCACTCTCTGAAATATTTGTCTAGCAGGAACAGTAAGAGCACCTGACAATGAAGACACTGCTTGTCCTGCAGACATATGTGTAGGTGCATCAAACATGTAATTTATCCATACCCTTACTTTTCCAGCAAAACCACTTCCTGTTGAACACTTACAATATTGAGGAATTTTCTTACTTCCATGATTCACATCATTGAAGTAAGAAGACATTTTTTGGTTATACTTGGGGAAATATATTTGGGAAATTATATTCTGGTTTACTCCAGGCAGATTTTTTTACTTAAGGATGGAAAGAATCTGTTCCTTGTCTGACTTCATCAGGCTTCAGCTTTTTGTGGAGGTGGATGCAGCATAGATTAAGATTTATGGGGACAGGTGACTTGAGATCTCTTAAGAGGCTTAAAACATTGCATAAGTGTGCTTCACTATTGTACCAGGACTCTCCGGGGTCAAACTGCTGAAATGATTTGCAGTATTGTTTAACAAGCTAATTAAGTAACCATGGCTCATAAGTAATTAAAGCTTCTAACTCAAGTCTACTAAACCTCCTTTTTGTTTCAGGTTCAACTCTGGCTCCACTGATCCAGCACAATGATCTGGATACTTCAAGTATTGTTCTCACCGCTCCCAACACCAGCATTGATCAGTCTTATTGCATTTGGAGCTGTCATCTTCCTGTGGGTGATAAGCAGGCCAAAACCTCTTTTACCTCCTGTTGACTTGGACAAGCAGTCAATAGGAATTGAGGTAATGCTTTCTCTGCTTGTGGGCGTGGTCTGTTTTGGAGCTTAATCTGAATACTGATCCATTCTGACTCTGGGTGTCAGTGGAAACTCTCCTGTCTGATGTGCACAGCCTTCTCTCCCAGGTGTACAACTCAAGAGTATGGTGGGGAGAAGGGAAGTCTTAAGATGCTAAGATGAGAAACAGCAGCTCCGTCCAACCAGGATTAGGTGGGCTTTTTACCAGATGGCTTTGGCTGTCACTGACTTTTTCCTGTATTTTCAATGCACTGCATCAGCTTTGAAACTGGTGCTAGACTTCATGTAATAAGACAAGTGGTAGCACTCAGTCAAGGCCTCTCAATAACCTGTAACTGAACGTTAATGTGGGCCATCTAGAAAATTCCTCTGCATGTGACTGAGTAGATCAAAATCAGGAAGGGAAAAGACTTCCCCAACAATGAAATGCTATTGAAATGCTTTAAAGGGGATTGCTGAGAGAATGGCTGAGGAACAAATGACATTTCATCTGTTCTGCACTGTTTCATAACCATCTCTCTTCTTAGGGAGGAGCCAGAAGAGGTGCACTCTTGACAGATAATAACCTGCTTTCTTATTACTTTGAAGATGCTAAAACTCTGTATGAAGTTTTCCAGAGAGGAGTGCATATTTCTGGTGAGCTTTGCATCTGGTAGTTAGTACTTGTCCATCACAAGTAAACAAAATTTTTCCAAGATCCTTTTCCTTGGGTCTTGGCTGTGGTAATGTGCAGGCTAACAAAAGCTTTTCTAGCCTTCTGTAGGGTGGAGAGACAAGTGACCATATTTGTCCCTGTCCCAATTTAGCATTAGTCTTATTTGGCAGACTGGGCAGACATCAGAAGCTGAAGATGGTAGAGTTCAGTCAGTTCAGTCAAGAGTCAGCAGATACAAAGCATCAGAACTGGGGGGGGGACCTCTCCTTAGTCTTATGATGAGCGTTTTACTGTGAAATTACTGCCTGTTTACAATGGATACGAATTCATGCACATCACTTCACAAGTCCTATGCATGGAAATATGTGATGGTTTGCAAGCTATTTCAACCTCACACGGGTTGTGCAATGGAAAAATATCACCAGATCTTAGAAGTATTGCTTGTAAGGATAAAGCTAACAGTCTTATAATCTTGGTTTGGGCAGAGTGCTTAACCATGGACACTGACCTGCACTCCATGCAGTTACCTGAATGTCTGACAGAAAACATTTCCCACTTCAAGGGTTTCTATTGCAGTGTTATGCAACTTCAGTACTGAGTTTTGAAATTGCTTTTCTGAACTCTTTCATTAGGAGATGGTGACTGTCTGGGCTACAGGAAACCCAAGCAACCTTATCAGTGGCTGTCATATAAACAGGTGAGTACTGTAAATGACAGATGAATTAATTTGGGATACTGCCTTGTAAACACTAATGTGGGGGAAAAACTATCTTGCAGGTTTCGGACAGAATGAAATACGTGGGATCAGGGCTTCTGCAAAAAGGATGCCAACCATCTTCAAGCCAGTTTATTGGCATTTTTGCTCAGAATAGGCCAGAGGTAAGCAACAAATTGTGTATTCTTTCCTACACTCTTCTGACACCTTAGGGTGAGAGGAGAGGCTGTATTTAAATAGTTCCAGGCCACATGAGGAAGAATCACAACTTTTTCCTTCCCAATTCCCTTTTTACTGACTGAGCACATACCATTCCAAGCATGTAATAAAATGATCTCTCACAACTCTGATTCTCATGGACATGCTCCTTACATAGCCCCCCACGGCCATGTGCATATGGGCTAGTCAAGCAGTATGAAGTCTGTAGGCAATCCTCCCTTGAGAGCTCCTAGTTTTCCTTAGCTGTGCTGTTTTCTCTTTTCAGTGGATCATTTCAGAGTATGCCTGCTACACCTACTCAATGGTTGCTGTTCCTCTCTATGACACTCTGGGACCAGAGGCCATTGTATATATTGTTAACAAAGGTAAATATTGACTTACGCTCTTTCATAAGGATTTTTCTAGGAAACTTTGTTTTGGGAGGGCTAAGTTCAAGGCAATTTGCAAAAACCGGAGTAGCTTTAACCTTGCTGCTCTTATAGACACTTAATTTCCTAGTGAAGCTGCTTTTCATAGCACATGGTTCAATGCCTAGAAGAATCTAGTGGGCTTCCTATGTTTCCTAGTGTCTTGATTGCAAGACTACTGAAGGATCTGCTAGATCCTGTGGACCATTCTGCAATCAGAGTGCTCAACTATTTGCTACTTGAGATTTTGCAATCTTGAACTCCCACACTGCCAAACAGACAGACAATGCAGACAGACTTGCATGCAAATTAAGACTAGATGTGTGTGTCTGATTTAAAGTTGTAGGATGAAAAGAGTGGAGGAGGGAAGGGTAAATGTATGCCTAAATCTGTTTAATCTATCTGGTTATTGCATGTTCTATAGAAAAAACATCTAGCAAGCCACCATGGAATAAACTGGCAAGGAAGTTAAATAAATCTTCAGACTTTCTTCTCCCAGTCTTAGGAGAGATATGGGGGAAATAAATATCCACTATTGTTATAGTGATCTGGGATTCATCCCATAAAAAGGATTTGCCAAGCAAAATCATTTCAACAGTTATGGTGGTGAACCTTGGAACAGGTCTTGTCTTGGGATTACACAGCTGTGATTTACCAGTCTAACTGGGAACTGGCAGGCTCAGGCAAATCCAGTTCCTCTGCTGATTTAAAGAAAAAGGCTTTTGTAAGCGCATCTGCAGAGAAGGTGAAGTATTAATTCAAGAATTTTAGCTACCTCTTTCAACTAGGCCCACATTTCTTTAGATTTAAGGAAGATGGCTAAACCTAAACAATATCATGGCAATACCAAAAGTTTCAATGTCCATCTTGACTGTGAGCAAAGATATTTCTCTTCAGCTCCTCAGCATTTGCCCTCATTTTATATTGCCAGAATCTCAGGTTTGCCCCATCAGCTGAGTGTGGAAGGAGGAACCTTCTTAGCACTGTAAGCCAGCCACTGAATCCATAGGAACAAATGCAAATGGCACCAAACCAATGTTATGTTCTAAAAGTATGTGCTGCTGAGCTGTCACTGGCCTCATGTCTCCTAAATAGATTTCTGATAATTTCTTTTCTGTAGCTGACATAAGCGTGGTGATCTGTGACACGCCTGCAAAGGCAGAAGTCTTGCTTAAGAACTGTGAGGAAAAAAAGACCCCGTGTCTGAAGACTATTGTTCTCATGGATCTCTTTGATAAAGAGCTCAAGGACAGAGGAGCTAAAGTGGGAATTGAAATTCTGTCACTGCAGGAGGTTGAGGTAGGTGGCTAAAGGCTTCTGGAATACTTTGCCAGCTGAACATCTTGATCTTCTGTGGCAGCAATGACACTTTAATGTAAGGATTACCTGGCTGTCGCACCTGTACCTGAGATCTTGATGAGCAGTCATTTTGAAACTTGCTATCTTCAGCTAAATGGAGTTGCAGAGTTCAAACCATTGACTGAAGTTGTGTCTGTGTTGTGGACAGCCAGTATGCATTAAACTGAAGACTTCCTTAGCTTAATTCCTGATACTGTTGTAACAGGATTTATCAGGCTTCTAAGCTGGCACTTGAGTCTAATTAGAACTGTAAGTGCAAATTACTGGCTGCTTAGACATCCCAATACTAGGCTTAAGCTTGTATACATGTAAAGAGATGTGGCCTACATCAAATAAAAGGAAACATCTCCACTCAGTTCTTCCAAATTCCTTAAGTAGTTCTGATCACTTTCCACACATTCAAATGTGTCCTTTTCACACTTGCAGCAGACAGTTTTTCAGTTATGTGTATTGGATTCAGGAAGACATATCTGTTTGAATGAGATAGAGTATCAAGAGGCAAAGTAGTAAAACATGTGTTGCATTTGAAATGCAATTACTTATTCACCTATTGTGCACATCTGTTAAGCTGTGTTTTTTCTCTAACACAGGAGCTGGGGAAAAACAACATCAGAGAACCAGTTGTAAGTATCTCTACGAAACAGCTATAGACTTGTAAAATTAGTCTCTGGAAAGACCTCTTGCTATGCTGCTAGTAGAGGAGGCTGGCAGATTTTTTTTTGTGAACGAGAATTCCTGATTCATCCCAGTTAGGAATTGTATATAATTGCAGATAAGCATCATAATCTTTACACTGACTTTATGTGGCTTTTTCTCTCTAGCCTCCTAAGCCTGAAGATCTTTCTGTTGTATGTTTTACAAGTGGAACCACAGGTAAGAATTTGTAGTGATTCTTCCCCACTGAAAGAGCCTCCCCCAGCACAAAAAAAAAAAGACATCCTAAGAGTATGGAAGGAAACCAGTAAATTAGAGCAGTGTCAAACCACTGTTGCAGTTTAACTTGGGATACTGTCACTACAAGTCAAGTGTACTAGGACAAAGCTTCTTAGAACTGGGGGCAAGAAAAGTCAAATGAATTTGTCTTACTCTACGAAAAATGCAGCCTTAATGTTCAAGAGATTGGTTGTTCAACTGTGTATTTTGATCCACAGGGGCTAAAAAAAAAATCACGTTTCTGCATTCTCTATGCTACTCCTGATTGCTCTACTTTCAGTAGCCATCTCCTTTATGTAATATCCATAGCTGAAAGCACTCAAGATGAGGCATATTTGTGATCTCTTAAGACAATGCTTGCTGTGACTGAGCCTAGTACTGAGATAGTTCAAACTGAGCCAGACAAGACATGGGAAATTGCCAGCAGAAGCAGTAAGAGCCACAGCTCACCTTGCTTGATCTCTCTAAAGGTAACCCTAAAGGAGCCATGCTGACACATCAGAATGTTGTTTCAAATGCTGCTGGCTTCCTTAGATGCACAGAGGTAAGCTACTGCTAATGGTGATCTCCAGGACGTCCCTCAGTCATGAAACCAGCTGTAATGTGGGCATTTTCTGTAAACCATTCACTCCCAGAAACTGATGCTTTCCTAAATGCCCCTTTTTCAATGAGACAATAGTACTGCAAGGAACTTGGTTTGACTTGAACAAGAACTTCTACATAGAAGTTACATTAGAATGTGTCAGTCCTAAGTACCAAGAGTACTAAACCACCTATTTCAAGTCTTGCCAAAACATAAAACTAATTTTGATTTAATGTGGCTGAGGGACAGCTGCGAATCTTGAAGAGGTGATGGATGAGCCTGAGCCTGAGTTGCTTCAGTCATTGGAAGTGTCTATCTCAAAGTACTCAAATTGATCCAAACTTTATTTACTTTCTACTTAAAAGTAACTCAAGCAGATATAGAAAATGCTAACCTACTTCTACTTCCTTTCCCTCTAGAACACAACTGAGTGTACAAGTTCAGATATTGCCATTTCCTACCTTCCTTTGGCTCACATGTTTGAGAGAGTTGTACAGGTATGTACAGATATATATATATCTGAGCTTTTATAAATCAAATGATAGTAAAAGACATGTTAGCAACCTGTATGTCCTCAAAACCTATTCACAGAATAACTTTCCTACAAGTGGACACTGGAAATCATGCTGCTTTTCAGAGACTAATAATTATGGTTAGTGAAGCTAGGAATTCTTCTTGACTAAGGTTAGTCTGGTCAATTTTTAGGCCGTGGTATACAGCTGTGGAGCAAAAGTAGGCTTCTTCCAAGGAGATATCAGGCTGCTAACAGATGACATGAAAACCTTGAAGCCAACACTATTTCCAGTTGTACCAAGACTGCTCAATAGAGTATATGACAAGGTACGTGAGCAATTTTAGCTAAATTATCTTTGTGTTCATATATCCAAGCAAGCATACAAATACAAAACAATATTGAATATGCCATAACATCACCACTAGTTAATTATCCCTTAGCAGGAAGCATTTTTTAGAATCCTTTCTGAGGAGATGGAAAGAGTTCTGGGAGTGTAAGAACAGTGTCTCCAGTCATGACTGGGCTACGTTTGTTGCTGTTGAGAGACAAAAACATTGTTAACTTTCGGAATGCAAATGAATCAAGTGTAAAGCCAAAAGGATCCCTGTTCTTCAAAGCAATGGCTGTAGTGTTTCAGCAGTAACATGAACTAGTATTGCCTTGTGGGTCACCTTCTAGACACTACAGTGGTGAAGACAGACCCTAGAACATCGAAGTAAGATATGGTGCCTCTTAACGAGACAAGAATGAGAGGTACAGATGTGAGTTAAACTCAAGAGTCACTGGTACTTTTCCTTGCAGATCCAGAGTAATGCAAACACTCCAGTGAAGCGTTATCTGTTAAACTTTGCTGTGTTTATGAAGATGGCTGAAATAAAACAGGGCATAATTCGAAACAACAGCATTTGGGACAAGCTAGTCTTTCAAAGAGCTCAGGTAAGTTATTCCAAGTGTAAGGGAGCTGAGCAATGTAATATTGGAGGATCTGATGGCTTCTTTTTCACTTGTAGGAAACCATGGGTGGAAGAGTGCGTATCATGGTAACAGGTGCAGCCCCTATATCTCCCTCTGTGCTGACATTTCTGAGAGCAGCCTTAGGCTGTCAGGTAAGTTGAGTTTTCTTTTAAATTAAGCCCTGTACAACTATGCACAAATGAGTGACCAGTGATATAGTTGGGGTCCAGCTCAGCTTGTTCCTGGGGAAAATGCTGTCAGTCTTGGGTATTTACAGACTGCTTCATCCGAGTTAACAGTTACAGGAAAAAAAATTCTGCAGGGCCCACTTCAAACTACACTACAAAATAACTATGCTGTAGGCTCTGGGAAGAGGAATAGAGCAGCAGAAATAGGAACATACAGCACTCAAAGTCAGGCAGCTGCCTCTGAGCTTTGTGGCTTACTCTGACAGTCAATGAGCTCCCAGTGTAGCACATTTGAGAACAGAAAACGAGGTGACTGAAGCAAAGTTTGGATAGGTGAACTTTAACATCTGGTTACACAATGAGATCAAGATATCTTAAAGGCAAAGGTTATTTTGGCTTCCTTCCTAAGAAGAACACTTGAGCATGGGCACAGTTGAAACTGAGGCCTTTCAGATCAAGGACTTGATGTTCAAGGAATACTCATCCTTTCTTGCACAGATCTTTGAAGCTTATGGCCAGACTGAATGCTCAGCTGGATCCACTTTCTCAATGCCTGGAGACTGGACAACAGGTATGGGAGCTGAGACTTGGAAAGTCTCCCAGAGCTGTCCGCATAAAGGGGCACTCAATACTAGGTGCTCTACTCCTTTTAGTTTAATGAAAATTAAATCATGGATACTCAAACTGATTCTTGGTAGCAACAATCACCTGTTTGCTTAATAGATGCTAAAATTCTTGACTCAACCAGATGAGGAACTCTGGTGTAAAGTGTCATAGGTCAGTTTAGTCTCTGTCCCAGAATACAGGAAAGGAATAGAGAGAGCTGAGCAAACTGGACAGGGACTTCCCAAATGGCCGTAAGAAACTAGCTTGATCTCCTAAATGACATGTTTTACTCAAAAATATTAGACATGATACTTGACTATTTTCCTGAAGGACCTTGAAGATTTAGCTTTTATCTTAGCTTAAGATAAGTACTGGATATTCTAAAAGGAGACTCAAGTCACCATCTTTGTGAACACAGTAACTGCAGAGCATAATGAGGATGAAACGCAGATGAATACCAGGATCTATGAGAGGGGCTCCTAAGGAGGCAGGAGTGGTTTGTGTTTGTTGTGGTTGATTACGCCAATAATGTTCTAAGCATCGAGACTAAACTGCTCTTTGTCCTACATTAACTGTCTGAAAATGGCATTGCAACAACTTGCTTGAACATTTGATGCCAGACTCCTTTAATCAATACTGGTTCTTGTTAAAGCAGTGAACAAAGCCAGTAGGTATCCACTATCACTGCAGTCTTTTTTTTGTTGTTTTTTTCTCCTAGGCCATGTTGGAGCCCCTATGGCTTGTAATATCATAAAACTAGATGATGTGGAAGAAATGAGCTACTTCTCTTCTAACAACGAAGGCGAGGTAGGCAATATCTCCTATGCATGTCAGGAAATACTGAAACATAAGACTTGGTGACTAACAGTGTTCTGTACTTGCTATAGGTCTGCATTAAAGGACCAAATGTGTTCAAGGGTTATCTGAAAGACCCTGAGAAGACAGCAGAAGCAATTGATAAAGATGGCTGGCTCCACACTGGAGACATAGGGAAATGGTTGCCAGTGAGTAATTGCTTAATACAAACCATCTCTTGCATGTGAATTCCTGTTACTTCACAGCAATCTCTAAAGATGGAATCCTAGGATAAAAGTCTCTACACAGCAGATTCCCTAGGTAACTCCAGGCAAAGCTCCAAAGACCAATTAGGTTACAAGATATCAAATAACACCTGCTAGGCCCATAGTTAAGACTATTCTTCACTGTAGAAGTGACATAACAAGGTGTCTTGGTTTCTGTCAGGGGAGAATAAAGGAGCTGTCTAATCATGTCCTGAGCTAACTGGAGAAATTAGACAAACCCCTCTCTCTGTAGAAAGCAAAGACCAGTATGTGGTTTCTAGACTAGTTCCAGAAGTGCCTTTCATACAACTAAACAAAGCCTGTTTATCTTTTCTTATATAAGCAAGATAGTGACTTGGAACTAATGACCTCCACTTTTAACTTCTAGAACGGAACGCTGAAGATCATTGATAGGAAGAAGAACATATTTAAACTTGCACAAGGAGAATACATTGCTCCAGAGAAGATAGAAAATGTCTATATCGGAAGTGCTGCTGTAGCCCAGGTCTTTGTCCATGGGGAAAGTCTGAGGGTAAGTGATGTTGGGACTGAGTATCCTGCAAGATTTCCTCCTACGAGTTCTGCATGATCAGGGTACAAATGTGTGCATGTACAAGAGTCCTTGAACAAAATCTGTTCCTAAGAGAGCTGTGTTTATAGGAATATGTTCTCAGACCTACAGACTTCCCAAGTGACAACTGGCATTTTTGCAAGCTGGGTAAAGGCTAACTACATACTTGTGCGGGATTAGCATGTCAGGTCAGCTCTGTGCAGTTTAGATTCGTAGAATAGTCCTCCCTGCAATGAGCAGGGACATCTTCAACTAGCTCAGGCTGTTCAGAACCCCATTCAGCCTGACCTTTAATGTTTCCAGGGATGGGGCATTTGCCACCTCTGGGCAACCTCTGCCACTGTTTCACTACCCTGACACTTTCAAAAAATTCCTTGTATTTAATATAAATTTACTATCCTATAGTTTAAAACCATTACCTCTTGTCTTATTTCCACAGGCCCTACTAAAAAATTGTCCCCATCTTTCTTGCAAGCTCCCTTTAAGTTTTGAATGGCGACAAAAAGGTCTTCCTGGAGCCTTCTCCTCTTCAGACTGAACAACCCCAACTCTCTCAGCCCTTCTACACAGCAGAAGTGTTTCTCCCTTCCTTTGCCTTGGAGGTGTTACCTATGCTAGCAGAGGCCAGTCTTCAATCTGTAAATTAGCCAAAAGTAATTAGTGGATCATTCAGCACACCTAGCAAACTGCGTCAGTACTTCAGTTATTGCTGTCACAGCTCTCAGTGACTTGGAAATCCTCATGGCTACCTTTGGAACTCTGAAAATGCATGGGGATGTATATGTGACTTGTCATAGAAACACTGTCCACAAGCAAGCTCACAAAGACATTTAGTATGCCTTATCTCGGTCTCAGCCTGACTACTTCCACTTGTTTTCAGTCTTTTCTAATAGGTATAGTGGTTCCTGATGCTGAGATGCTTCCAGAATTTGCAGCAAAACTGGGAGTAAAAGGCTCCTTTGAAGAGCTCTGCAAAAATCCCGTGAGTGGCTTTGTGTTTAGTGGGTTAGAGACAGAATTTAATTCTAAGTCCAATCTTACATTGCTCTGACTTTGTTGTATTCACCTTTTTTTGGTAAATTGAACTGGCTTAATGCTGGAGGAGTCATGCAAGCAGCCTTACAGCAAAAACTGGAACTGAGTATTGGTGTCTCTTGCTTCAAGGGCTATCGCTGCTTCTCTTCCAATGAGAAGATAGACATGATTTTGTAGTGGCCTTAATATAAGAAATGTTGAATGTTTAAATATGTATTCTTGCCATCCTCAGTTCTCCCTGACTGGGCAAATGGTTATGGTCTTGAGCTACAATTACAGAATGACAGCTTTACTCACTCTGCTTCTGCTGTGTTTCTTCTAGGCAGTGAAGAAAGCTATTTTAGACGATTTGATCAGACTGGGGAGAGAGGCTGGCCTTAAATCCTTTGAACAAGTGAGTACTTTCAAGCCTGCTTGTCACCAGCACCTGTATTGCTAACACAAGGGCTGGGAAGTCTTCATTCCTGCTACTGACTGTGCCAGGAGGGGCCCTGAGGCAGCTGCCCCAGACAAGTGAAGCAGTCAGTGAGACACTGGCTGCCTGTCTCTACACCAAGAGACCTGTAGCCGTGCAGGGCGACAGTAGCAACTGCCAAGAGACGGCGTGGGGGTTCACAACAGGCTGTAGGGGCTGTTCTGGAGTTTCACCCTCTTGTTGTGTCAGCCAAAAAACCAGTTTAGTTACTGGATCTCCTGGGACTGAATTCTTGCACTGAGCCCAAGGAAGCTGGGAAGAACTGTTGTTTGTCTTTTAATTATGCGTCACGTGCTAAATTGTTTTCTTTTAATAGGTTAAAGACCTGTACATCCACACAGAGTTGTTCTCTGTAGAAAATGGACTCTTGACACCAACACTGAAGGCAAAGCGAGGAGACCTTGTTAAATTCTTCCAGAAGGAGATTGAGGCCCTCTATTCATCTGTTCAGGAATAAATAGCCAGTTTAATTTAAACTGCATGGAGTAGTTAAATCTGTGACACTACATGGCCTATGGTGAAGACAGGCTTGAGTGGAGAGGAACAGGAACTTAAATTAATTTGTTTCTAGTACCTGAGAAAAATGACTTTTGGATGAAGAAGGCTATAGAATAACTGACAACTAGCAGTATTAACATCCTGTGGGACTGAGCATCAACTGCCTAGGCAAAGCCAGAACTTTCATCTTTCTTGGACTGTGACTGAAATGTAAAAATATGCAAGAGCCTCAAGCCTTTAAAAGACAGCTGTATGCACTTCTCACTACCAAAAGAAAATCTTATTTTCCTGCTGAAACTATGAACTCCATTGTGACTTGTTGTGGATTGATCTGCAATCAGACTGAACTCAGTATGAATTCATGCTAACGTCTGTTTAGCAAACACAGAAGTGAATTTCCTGTTCCTAGTCCTGGACCACATGCTATAAGTTGTTTATAATGAAAATGAGTGATCTGGCATCAATTGGTTTGCAAAGTACATTTGTCTATAGCAAACACAGTTCATTCTTTAGGAGGCACTGGATCAGTTTTTGCACATTTTCAAATGAAACAGCAGTGTTAAAGTCTTTACACTTACGAATTTGAGCCTAATAAGTGTAAAACTTTAGCTGTCAATCCTAAGGATATAGGTTGCAATAAATTGAGACTGCACAATCAGACTAAAGCCTGTGTGAATTACTTGTGGCCCTGCTGCAACCACATTGTCAGCTGCCTGGCTCTGTATGGCTGCAGCTAGAACACAACTGCTGCAGAACATGAACTTGTTCCCTATGCTGTCACTGGTCAGCCACAGCTCCAGACCCGAGACGATAATGTAGTGCAGTCCAGATTTGCTCCTGTAGTCCAGCTGCTCCTCTACTTGACTTTCTTTTCCTTATCTTCAGCATAGGCTGAGCTGAAACAATGAACTTACCACATGAAATAAGATGTGAGATTTTCTTGTGCTAAAGTTGCTGCTTTAGAAAATTATTTAAGTGAGATGCAAATTTTCTCTTACATCTTCCATCAGTCTGCTGTCTCTGCTAAGGGCTCCTCCCTGTCCCTGCAATAGTCTGCTCTAGCAGTTCAAAAGGCAACGCAGTGCTAGCAAGGATGCAACACGTGGAAGGCATAGCTGTAGCTTTCCTAGGCCAGTTTTCTTTGCTGCATACAAGAAGAATTGTCTTCCCTGTCTTGTTCAGACAGCTAGTGGCTGTTCCTCTCCCTCTTTAATGCTCTTGGTCAGCCATCCCAAAATGAAAGCAAGATTTATCAAAAGATCCACCCTTTGCTGTGAGGCAGCTCTAGTTTTGACTAGTGAAAACAACTGACCCAATTGTTTCTAGTCTGGGCCCAAAGACCTTGACATTTTCAGGTAACCATTGTGTCACTTACTGTGCTTGGCAGAAATATGAGGCTATAAAGGCTTCTAAGTCTCTGAAAGTGCATGTAACTATGTTGCTCATCTTTCCTATGCTTTCCTTAAAGCAATGTGACATGAAAGTTCGTGGTGGCCTAATCTTTTTCCCCAGGTGAGACTGGGGAGAAAAAAAAAAAAAAAAACAGAGGGAAGAAGTGTATCCTGGAACTAGTTTTGGACACAAAAATGAGCAAGTCAGTTGGGGACAGTAAATCCAGTGCCACTGAGATCTGTAGAAACTTGAGGCTGAATCCTGTGATGCCACCTGCTGCAGTGCCTGGAAAGTACTTTTGTTGACACAATAAACAGTGATGCTTTCCTGCAGAGATCTGCTTGGAGGGTGAATGGCACTGCCTGAACAATAAAACACATACAGCAATTCAAGTGTAAATTGGTCTTAAACTGGTCTCTTGTGTGCCACTTCTGCCATATGAATTGCTTCCACAACATGGATCTGAAGTAAAAACAAGGGCACTTTTGGCATGTTTGCATTGACATGGTGCAAAAATTACTTCAGGCTATTGTTTGAACACTAGAAAAAGCTACAGCAGGCTTGGAGCACTGTTGCACCTGGTGAAGATTTGAGGTAAGGATGGCTACAGGGACAATGAAGTTCAAGTCTCTGCAACTTTTTTTGCCATGATGCAAAGATTTGGTGCTAAAATAACACCCAGTCTTTCCAAGTTGCTTTTAAAAGCTCTCATCTGGTCTGCAGTACAGAGGTGCACATATGCTGAATAATGAGATATCATAACTAAGACGATTCACATAAGGCAGATACTTAATATGAACATTGACAAACATTTGATTAGTTAAATTGGAAACAACTCCTATGCCCTGCAGCAGGAATTAGACTGCCTAATTTTGCCTCCGAAATCGTATCAGAGTTGCATTCCAAAACAAAATTTGTTTTTTCTTTCAACCTCTATGAAACAACTGCTCTGCCTGCAACTTAGTAATTCTTGGCTAGTCTCTTCTTTTCCTCATGCAGACAGGAAGTGTTCAGAGGGAAATACTGACTCTTCATTCATAATTTGGTCTTAATGAGGTCCTTATTTCAATGCATGCTCTCAAGATAGCACTAGAATCATTCTCTAATGCTATAGGCAACTCAATCCTAAAAGCTGTATCACTGGCTTCCTACCATGGGGAGTTCTGTTTTTCCCTCCTGGTCACCTGGTCAAATTCAAGAACGAGAGGTGCTTAGCTGCCAGCTTCCTCTGCTGGAAGAGAAGGTTCTTTTTGTAGTCTTTGGTTCTACAGCCACTTTCACTCTAAAATGGATCAAGATCTCTTGGGTACAGACTCAGATTTCAGAGGGAGCAGACAGTGCTAGCTGTAGTTTTTGCCATTAAAAGCACAGACTATTCCTACTGCAACAGTTGAAATCTTTTTAACCTTGAAAAACAACTTACAAGGTTAAATCTTTACTTCCCAGTCAGTTCACACTCCCATGCCTATAAACTAGTTCTTCTAGGTCTAAGAACAACTGAACCCACAAGTGAGTATGAATGTTCATTTATTTAAGGTGGACAATTCACATCATTAAAAGTCACAGGCAACAAATGTTATCTGGAATTTGAATCAGGTGTTTATTTTAAGATTTTCAGGGACAGCTTCAGAGAAATACAAAAGATAAGCAGCACGCATAATAATCAGATGCGGCTGAGGAAAAAAACCTAAAATCTGAACGCTCAGAATGCAATTTAAACAGAAAAAAACAATCCTGACTTGTGATGAAAAAGATGCATCTTGAAGGCAATCCACTGAATGGCTTCTTCAATTATTTATTGTTTAAAAAGTATGCAAACCATGGCACAGGCATATACAACCCTTTCACCTGTGAGGAAAAGAAAACCTCATCCTAACATATTAATTGCATAAGTCTAAAGTAATATACAGAAAATTTCAAGTAAAGGATTGTGGTCTGAAGTAAAAATTCCATTTCATATTTAAAAAAATTAGAAGGCTATTTGCTTTTCTTCTCTCCATCCACGGGTTGATCCGTTTCAGAGTCATACTGGCATTTTTCCACACACTTCCTAGGGAACCAGCCTCGTTCTCTTATTCCACCTTAAGACATGAAAAGTTGCATTAACTTAGAACAAAACATGACCCACTACTGAGGAAAAGCACAGGACTGCAAGAGACATCAAGCATTTACATAAGTTATTTTCTTCTACAAGGCAGAACATCTAAGTCATTTCTAACATCACTGCCTGGGGATGCATGGATTTTCTCCAACTACCTAAAATGTTTTCAGACATCTCCAAAGTTTTGCAGTGCTCTACCTTCCTTGAGAAAATTCCTCCTCATACCCTATCTGAATCTTTCTGTCTATAAATCAGATTTACAACTCTTTTTTCTACAGACCAGAGACACACGAAGCAGATAAACTTGTTTACCACCAACTTTCACACAGGTGATGACTATTTGTACACACCGTGACTGTCTCCCATTTCTCACGCCTCTCCAGGTAAACCATCCCAATTCTCTTGGCTTTTCCTTTTAAGTCACATTTTCTATTATTCTAATTATTCTCATTGTTTTCCTCTCAACCCTTTACAGTTGATCTTCCTCTTTCCTGAGATGCAGTAACTGCTTTTACTTGTAGGAGTATTTCAGCAGAGTCTCTCCCAATGCTGAGGAAGATGGAAGGTTCCCTTCATGCATCTGGGAAGCTGTATGCTTTTTGCTTTTCTGAAAGTGTTGACTCATCTTAAGATTATGATTGAGTCTTTTTCTCACAGAAGAACTGCTACTTAATCATTCATTTTGCCACCTTGCTGTAGTGCAACTTTTTATTCCTGCTTATTTATAGCATTTTGCTATACATTCCTAACAAAATTCATCCTATTTTTGAAGTCTAGTTTGATCCAGCTTCTCAGTGTTCACCAAGTTCCCCATTCAGGCCACATTTTACCCAATTTAAAAAAACCCAACATTCAGGAGAGCAGATATGTCCTGCTACTCTTCACAATAAGCAATGCAATACAAACTATTGCCATGCTCATTTATATCTGATGTTTGAAGGAGTTTATTGGAGTGAGATGCCAGGGCACTTCCAGCCCATGAAGGTTTCAGATCTCCCATGAAAAGCATGGACTCTTCCAGTGTAGTGACTGCTGGCAGCCTCACTTGTGCAAATATGAAACGCACATGCAATGAATTAACAACTGTTTGGAAGAAACAACAGAATCCAACACACCCTCTGGCAGGTAAAATTTTAGTTCAGTCCAAAGCAAGAGTTCTGAAGTGAAAAATGAAAAAGCTTCAATGCAGGTGGCTGTGATGCTGACCCTCTGCAGATCAGCAGGAGTCTTTAACATCTTCAACACCCACAGTTAGTTTTATAAATGCATAATAAAGTCTCTGGAAATTATTCCAAACCAAAGACATAATGTCTCCTAGTTTTTAAGGTACACAAAGATTAATCCCTATACTTACATAGGGTGTGTAGGTAGGAAGCCTGGATCTGTTTAAGACAGACCACCATTCAAATATCAAAAAAAATGAGTCATCCTTAACCTCTTCAGAGTCTAAAAGTCTAACTTTTTCTTAGAATATGAAGTGTCCCCCTCCCCACTCAACTTTCAATAAACTACTAAATGAGTGTTCTGTCAGTCTGACAAAGTCATTTAATCTTTATCAAAACTGGGAAGTCTATTAGATGTAAAGAATAAAAACTGTGGAGTGTGGAGAGAAGCTGATGCCACTAAGGTCACCACTCTACATTTTGAGAAGTGAACATACAATATTGGCCACATTTCTAGACAGCTATAAAACGGATTTGCAATTTTCAACAGAAAAAGTGAAATTAACTGCTCCATACCATCAGCAGCTGAGATGAGAATCTTCTCACCATACATCCAGTGTCTGGGGAAAGAAGCATAACAGGTAATTAGATGCCAGAACTCATTTCAATATTTCTTTTAACCAAACATAAAGGTGTGGAGCCACTAACTTTAAGCCTCTGGTGGCTAAAATCAGATCCCCTTTACTCAGTGCAATTCTAGGTTCTTCAGTGCACGGTGTTGTGAAGAATGTTTTAACACCTTTAGTCACAGGGCAGCAGACACCACTGTAATCTTCTGTGGCTCGATACCGCACCTACAGATTGGAACAGAACACAGCAATTCGTTATTTGAAGGAGTTATGGAGTTATTGTTGACAAGTTTCACACCAAAAAACTCAATTCAAGCATACCACAGATTTGAGCATAATGACAACGGCTGTCAAAGGGACTGTAAATTCTAAATTAACTGCTTAAGAATGAAGCACAGTCATCTTTATTATCATGTTTCTTCCCATCTGGAAACTAAGAAGCAAATGCAAAGGCTAAATGCCAAGTTTAATTAAGCAGAGATTGCTATACATTGTTTGTGTGGATTAATTACATTTATTTATACTGGTATTTCAAAGTAATTTCAGACCGAACTTCACAGATACTTACACTTCTCACTCGCTTGTCTGCTTTCTGTTTCAGTTGCTCTATCTACAAATGATTATAAATAGAAATTTAGGCAGCATTCAACACAAAATGAAGCCGGGTATTGAAACCATTCAACAAACACAGGAAATACCATTAGCAGTTTGAAGCACTCACAAAAGCATAACTTTAGTATATCAAAAAGGGGAGAACATTTAACAGAACTACCGTACATGTATTTCAAGCCAGTCTATTTTAGTTATTTAAAAAGCTGGCCTATTATTGCAAAGGAAAGAGGACAATTGGATAGTGGGGAGAATCAACTTGAGACACGACTGAAGATCAGTTACCGTCAAACTGTATTGGTGACATCCATCTCTAACTGGCCAGTCCAGGCCATCTCCCTCAGGAATCCCAGACCATGTAAACACTTGCCTGAAGTTCTTCCATTTACTTCCCATATCATAGGGAAAGATAAAGGTCTCACCCGTTCGGTAGTACTGGATTCTGTCTTTGGCCTAGAAAATAAATAATTAAGAAATGCAGTACATAAAAACACCCCACAAACTGCAGTCAAGCAGCAAATACTAAGAAGGCCAGGTCATAAGCCCTGTATGGGTCCATGGGACCTAAAGGCAAGTATTTTCAGGCAAGAGCAGTGAAGTCCTGCTATACCAACCCAGGCTTTAAAAACTACTTAAAACAGTAATTTAGAAGTGTGTCTGGTTTGGGTGTCCCCATCCCTGTGACCCCTCATTTACTCTTTAACAACAGAGTCCACTGACTACACTGATCTTCCACTCCATGCTCTGATCCTACTTTATGGCTTTTTTTTTTTTTTTTTTTTTTTAGGGACCAATGCCTGACTATTTCTCAGTTACATACAAAAGCTTCCACAGCTCAGAATTCTTTGATTAATGATCATGATCATGACTCAACATTGCTAGTGCCATCTCCTCCTCTAAGAATGCACACACAGGCATGATCTGAATCGCCCACATTCCATAGTCACGAGCTTTACATTCTCACAGTTCTGATGACATCTAGTGGAGCAGCCACAGAGCAGTGTTCTCTGTTGCAATAATGCCATTTTATTAAATATTTATGTATTACGGTCCATGCTCAGCTTTCAGAAGGGACGTATTAGCAGCCTGTGTTTTATGGTAAATGTTTTAACATATTATTCCAAATTCTACAATATAGCGATAACAGGGATTTCTTTCATTTATGTTCCATTATCCCATCATTCAAAGGTCTAACAGGACTTGGATCCAGCCAGATTCCATGCAAAGAGTTGACATTACAATACTTAAAGTACTTATACCCAGTCAATATTCTCATGCTAATTTTGGCACACAAAATAAAAGAAAGACAACAAGACATTAGTGAAATGTTTGTGGACTTACACAAAAAACCCAGGTAGCACTAAACTAATTTCTAAATATTGAGTCAGTTTTGCTTCCTCTAAACTTAGCTACTGCTGCTTGACTACATTTCTCCTGAAAAATCTTGTGAAAATCCCTATAAAGGTAAGGAAATCTAAGAGAAATTTAAAGGAGAGAAGACTAGGTATTTTCTAGTACTTCTTTAAAATCAAGAAAAATCTTCCCAAATCAAGGAAAATCCTCCCTTACAATCCAAAGTAAGAAATGGGGAAAACCATGAGTCAAAAGATGCCACATTGAATGGGTCAGTGATGTGGACAATTAAAGGTACAGACAGGTATAATGACAAAGACAGCTCAAGTTTCAAAACACCCACATACTTTAAGTAGATAAGCAAAGTCTCTTCAAAGCAAATATTATTCTATGTTTAACAAACTCCTCCAAAACAAAAGAAAAATCTATGCATTTGCATGATTTCTCATCTCTTTCAGTGAATTTCAGATACAGTAAGGGAAAAGCTTGTTGTAGGTGTTAAGTCAGTGGTGAACTGAAATAACATCTTTGGTTTTAATCCAGAAGTGAAACAAAAAAAATTATAAATACAGAAAATAAACTTTGTAACAGTACAAGAATACTGAAATAAAAGCTTACCTTTTCTTCAATCCAGGATTCGATTGAAGTTTTATTTGTCAAAATTACTTTCATCTGAAATAAAAGTGTTAAGTGAAATTAGGATTTATTTTCTGTGGGAATACATCAGTTATGCAAAGAAAGCTTCATTTAACAAACTAAATGTGCTTTAAAGAACAAAGCAACCTTTATAGACTTAACTGAAACATATAAAATGTTAGAAGCTAACCCTCAGCAGAGATACATGCTCTAGAATTATATACTTAAGACAGTATCACACAGTATTGCACTTTATGCTTAAAATGTGTCTTTTTGTTTCCTTCCAACATTTTAAGAAATATATCAGGCATATTTATACCTATTTTCAGGGACAGGGCAATTTTTCAGGGAGTTTATAAAATCCATCTCATGTTTTCTTAGTTCATTAGATTTTCACATCCATTTTGAAAAATAATGAAAAAAACCCTAAACTGTGGTAACAGAAAAACTGGGACAAAGCTACATAAATCCCTGGAAAAGTTATACAGCAACATAAGCTCTGAACAACTGTTCTTATCTCAATCCTGAATTCTGTTTTTGCTCCACAAGCATGCAAAACTTACAGCTTTTAACTTCTTTGCAACAGAGCCATAGCCTTACCTGGATAATAAACAGCATACCAACAGCAATAGTTGTTCCTAATGCCAGTCCTAAGGCAAATAAAGATGCAGCAAATGCAGACAGTCCAAAGGGAATAATGGGACGAGGGTCTCTTTTGGCTGCACTCATGTCAATCTTCACAGAACTCCACCCAAAAGATATCTGCAAAGAGAAAAATACCATTCAGCTCCAGAACTTTCCAACTGCTGAAACAAAGCAAGTTATCTATAAAAAATCCGTCTCTGAAGGCAAGTGCCCAACATCTGACAGGTTTATAAGGCAAGCAGAGAAACTACAAAAAAAAAAAAAAGTATTCAAAAGACTTCTCTTTTGTCTTCAGAAGTTCGTTTGTTGCTAGATGGAAAGTGAAACCATAATCATCATCTTGCAAGCTCCACAGGCCCAAAAATCAGCGAAAAAAATCTGGATTCTGGTACGTTAACAAAAACACATTCATCAGTATCAGATGGACAATGTTTGCACAGAACAGTCCTCATTTTCCGTGGAAATGCTGCAGGTTTTTCTCTGAAAGCTTGGCAGACACCACTTCTCAACATTATCGCTCTGCAAACACAACTCAGCTGCTACAAATACAACTTCATCTGTTACACTCAGTTGATGTTATCAAGGTCTTCACTGCAACCACAAAGGGTGAAATCAAATCTTATAATCTTAACCATGGATCTCAGATAAGGGGTGTATCCCGGAACAAGCTTTGCTCATTGTTGCTACAGTTAAAGTTTTCCAGTTTAAAAAAAACAAAGCTAACATATTTTAGTCCCAAAAATAATGTACTTTTTTTTTCCTTGAAGAAATGGACACAATTCTAAAAAAGTGGCCAGTAAAAGAAAATAAATAGACTATAACTTGAGTGTTGGAAATAAAAAGCAGCTGGTTTCTGTGCCAGCCAAAACACAGCCTGTCTCTCTTTATGTAAAGTGCTACTCAGAAACTGTCTTCAGTCAATGTAAAGCACTAGGAAACTACCTGTGATTATGAGAAGCAACAGGGAAAAAAAAAGAATGAAAATAGAAACAACTTTCTCAGAATCCTCCTCCATTAACATACATGCTTCTTACAGGTACAGAGAAGAACTGGGACTGCATGTGGAAAGAATAACAAGGAATTTCATATGCTTCTTCTCAGAAAACCAAATTCTCTCATACTTCCAGAGGTAAGATTATGCACGACTTAAATAATATTTTAAGCATTTAGGTATGTTTTTCTTACTCTGTTGTAAAGCTGAGTGTACATTGTCATAATAAATATGAAAGAAGCGTGAATGCATCCCAGTGGAGCTAAGAGGAGAAACAGAGTGAAAGATGCGTGATTCTGGTATCCACAACAGTTGTTGATCCAGGGACAGTGGTGATCCATCTTCATGACACATCTGTGAATGATAAATATTGATTAACATAAAGGACACGTATGATGTTTCCCAAAAAACTCAAAGGGTGGCTGACTTTCTACTTCTCAGCCTCCATTCTTTCATTTGAGCCCACCAATTGCTGCTGTTTCAACACAGTTGTTTCTTTTTAGTTGCAATTCAGAATTATATTTCTATGTTGTAGAATGAAAAAAAGCAAATTAAAAGTGCGTCCAGGTCCTACCCTCCCTAGTTATCTATCCCACTATTTACTCAAACTTACCAGTTGCTAATAAACACCACAGTACAGAGCCTGGAGACAGAGCCATAGAATGGGACTTGTAAGAGCTACGATCACAATAATTAAGCACTAGTGTTAATGCCAGTTTTTAAAAATAAGAATACCAGGAAAATAAAGGAAATATCAAATTCCTTGTGAAATACTTGCAAAAGAATATTTGAAGTTACACAGAAGTGTGATAGTGCCTCTTTCTTTTCAGTGGTAAACCCTCTGAAAGCTTTCTCGGTGGTTATGTATTGACCTTACACCACTGAAAATCCTTTTCAAAATACATTTAACAAACGTAAACACCCTAGAGACACTCTTGTATTCAATATAAAGCTGGTTATTTTGGTGCAGCTTACAGATGCAAAAAAACCCCCCTCCTGATTAAAGATTTGTTCACATCCCAAATTACCTTGACATGTGTAAAAATCTAAGTGACCACCTGAATGATCAGTCCTCAGTGTAAAGCTTGTCACTCAAGGAAAAGAGTAATTAATTTTAAATCTGGGGATGACGTAGCCAAATTACAGCACTGCTCTGCAGTTTCAGTTTCCTAAAAAAACACTGACTGCACATCTTGGGTTTATAGAAATAACAATGAACGTGTATGTTGCAATATCCTTTCACCACATTCTCTTAAGAGTCCTTCAGAGGACGACCTGCCTGGACTGCAGACAGCTGAAGTGCCTTGATTTTTTCAAGATACACAAAATTCCAGTGACAGCTATTTACAATAAAGTATCCTCTGTATCAGAACAAGTGTGTTGGAAGATAACAAGGTACAAACTTCTTACGTTGGCCCAAAGGGCTTATTACTTCATTTAACATGCCAACTCCTCTCAAAAACCCGCTTTGGTGAAGAGTGAAAAAACAGTCCAAAATTTCCACTCAAATCAACATTTAATTCCCATTTGGAAAGATGACAGAATAGGTATTTCTACTCTCTAAGCAGGTCAATGTTTGGACTAAGAATTTGAAAAAGACTTCGTAAGATTTTTACGTATTTACACAGACTCACATCTCTGAAGCAGGACTGCATTGTTTTGTTAGTATCATCAAGAAGTTCTTAAGAGAAACTGATTCCAAACTATAATGAAAATGTCAAAGACAGTCATTTTTTTAAACTAAAACACAGCAAAACTGTATAGAAATCATACAACTAGAAAGTGGAAATACTTGAAAGAGCTATAGTGTTCATATGGAAGCTTTTTAAAAAAGCACAATGCAAGTGCTGGAAGAACAAATTATGGTAATAGCCCATCATTAGACTTGAAGCTGCTCTAATATGGACTTTAAACAATTGAAAACAGAAACAGTACCTGTTACACTTTCGACAGTGGTGTGAACGAGGTGCCTTGTAAGACTGACACACTTTACAGTATTGGAGATACATGCAATCCTGAGATTTTTCCTTTAAACAGAAGAATAGGAGTGTTAGATGTATACATAACTCCACTGGCAATGTTTATCTTGGCATTTTCCTAACCTAAGCACCTTTGATTTCTTCTGACAGGGTGTGTTTCATAGTCCAACCCTATTTAATGGTAGGCGTCAAGGAGAGGAAAAAACAAAATTAAATAATCTCCTAGCTAATCTTTTGGCTATCAACACAGCCATCTCCCACTGTTGAAAGTGCTGGTTGCTAAAAGAAATAAACAGTTCTTCTGTCAGGAAGAGGAACTGTACAAGCAGAGTTTCATAGTGAAGTTCTGAGAGTAAAAGCATGTGGCCATTCTAATATAAAAAAAAAATCCTGAGCACATTTTCTCTCCATTTTACACCACAAACCACACTACTAAGATACAGCACTGCTAAACACTAATGTTCAACTCTCTTACAATCTCTTTTACACACACACACGCCAACTACAGCAAGATGAGAGACAGAGATACTTGTAGACAGCAAGTAGCGGCCAAAATCTTCCACTCAGGAAGTGGAGTATCCACCCAGTTGTCCTGCTAAGATGATTATCAGGATCCTCTTCTGCCTAGACTCTGTCCTGAGTAATACACCACAATTAGAAAGGTGACCAGTACTAAACTTTGTATCATGCCACGGGAATACAAACTCTGGGCAGCTGCCCTGAGATACTCAACCTGTATCATTCTTGACTACAACTCTTCCAACAGATTACTGAAGCACAGGAAATGCAAATTTCTATCTTGTACTGTGTTAACCAGAAGGGAACCATATAATTTTCTGGCTTGCATAAAATAAAAAAGAAATTTTCTAAATTATTTTTTTTCTAATTGTTATTGCTAGCAGCAAAACCTCCAAAACAGGTGTCCACAGGAGCATGCAGATAACCGTGAGGTTCTCATTCCCAGCTAACAGTGCTTGTTTTCTGCTGCTTTGCTTTGAGAAGCCCCTATAAAACAGCAACTGCTGCCAGCCAAGCAGCATTACCAGATCCCTGACAGCACAGGGAGGGGATGGAGAAGGGCAGCAGAACAGAACAGAGCCTTGGAGAAGCAGCGAAAGGATGTCACTTAGGCAAGCAGGATGCCAGCTCAGCTCTGCAAGGCTGACAAAGCACGAGTCATGGAAATCAAGAGTGTTGCGCTCACTCAAGAGCTGGGGTCAAGGAACTGCCACCTAAAATATTACAACACTGGCCACTGAAGACCACCAAAGAAAACCCCAGAAGGCCACGTAAGGTCTTCCGAGAAGGAATGTGACTATGTTAAGTAAAACATTACATATGCATTACATATAGTTATACATTAAGTAAGCGGGGATAGCTAATGTATGTGCAATCAGTGTGGGTGATAAAAACTCTGTTTACGCACACTCGATTAGAGGAAGGATACTTCAAGTGTCCAGCGTCCTGCTTTCTAATACTAAAACTGTGTTAGAAAGTTTCTATCTGTCCGATTTCGGTATCAGGAGCAAGCTGGGGCATACTGGAAACTCTGGAAGCAGCAGCAGCAAAGCGGGGAGAGGCAAAGGAAAGACTTCGGAACAAGACAAGGAGGGAGGAGTGGCGTGGAGCGTTCTTGGGGAACAGAGGAGAAACGGTGGCATCAAAAGACACGCGATTTCTACTGTCCTGACCGCGGGGGCGGCCGGCCCGGCCCCAGGGCTGCCCGCCGGTCCCCCGCGCGGCCCCGGGATGAGGCGGTCACAAGGCAGCGCTTACCGGCGTCCACCCCAGCGGGACGTACCCGGGGCCCACAAACATGGCGCTGAAGTAGTTGTAGAGGATCATGACGGTCCAGTTGAGCAGCATCACGAAGTTGACGCTTCCCCCGGCCGTGTCCAGGGGCCAGTACCAGAGCGCGGCGTCGGCCATGGCGGTGGCGGAGCACACGGCCACCACGGCCAGCGCCACCGCCGGGCCCCAGTGGCACAGGCGCCGCGCCCGCTGCAGCGCGCCCGGCCCCGCCATCGCCGCTACCGCCGCCCGACCGCTGCCGCCCCGCCGCCGCCGTGCATGGCTCCCGCCGGCTGCCGAGTGCGAGGGCGGGAAGGGAAAAGGGAAGGGACTTGGAAGAGGAGGGGAGGGAAGGGAGTGGGAAGGGGAGGGGAGGGAAGGGGAGGGCCAGGGGCGGGAGCGGGGCCCGCCCTGCCTCCGCCCGCCTGCGGTCCGTTTGCAATATGGGCCCCCCAGGAAACAGCGGCCCTCCGGTAGCGCCGCAGCCGCGTTCCTCCGCCCCTGAAGGTTACGAGGCGGGGCGTGAGGGGCCCCGGAGCGAGAGTGACCGGTCGCTGCGCTTCTCCTCGGTCCCTGCGGTGCAGCGCGATCCCGCGCGCCAAGGCCACCTAGGGATTGTCGGGACGGCCGCGAGGGGCTGGGCCGTGCCGGTTAAAGCACCTGAGTTTCGCCGGAACCTGTGGCGAGGCGCCCGGGGGCGGGGCGGGGGACGCGTTTTGGGGTGGCAGAACACGGAAGCACCGCCGTCCGGAGCGGGGCCCCGGCACCGGCAGCGCCATCGCCGCGATGTCCTCCGACTTCGAGAGCTACGAGCAGGACTTCGCCGTGCTCACGGCAGAGATCACGGGCCGCATCGGGAAGGTGCCGAAGCTGGTAGGAGGTGAGCGGCTGCTCTCCGACCCCGCGGCGCTCGCTCCGCAGGCCCGGCCGGCTCGTCTGTAAGAGCCGCTCCAGCTCCCAGCGACGAGCGAACGCGCGGGGCGGTGGCGGGAGGTGCCGGCGTGTTTTTAGTGAGATCTCAGCGTCTCCTCGCTCCTTGTGCAGCAGAGTCACCGCCCTGCCCCGGGTCTGTCCCAGCAGCGAGTTGTCCCTTGAAATGTGTTAAGAATACTCTGACAGAATAGTTGTTTGCTGGTCACCTGCAAGGATCAGCTCTTCCCTTCTGCCCTGCACTGGGACCACGCGAAGTTACGCCAGTGCACCTGAACGGCTGAGCAGAGGTGGGGGGGATGTTCCCTGTACCGGCATTGCTGCTGAATTCTCTTTATTGTGGTCATGCCACAACATCACTAATGGAAATCAAGTCTTTCTCCTGTGGCACAGACAGATTTTGTGCATGACTTAATCTGAATCAGTGTTTTTGCTGCCTACTGTTCATACATTTGATTTGGATAATTGACTGTGGTGACTCACATGCAAGAGCAGATGCAAAGAAATCAGTGTTTATTTACTTTAATGTGTTTGTCAGTAGCCTGCAGCGTTCACGGTCTAATTCATGATGTATCCCTGCAGCAGAGTCAATATTGTCCGTAAGAGTAGAAAGATGAAAATTATAATCTCATTAATCAGCCCAGCTGAATCTTCCAGCACATAGGAATCTGTGCCCCAGTACAGGGCTCCGAGTATGAGACGAAGGGAAGCTGACACTTGTGGTTTTCTCATCTCTTTCTCTTGTAGCTCAGCTTAATGCCTCTTCTGTTTCCAGCTCATTTAATACTTCTGCCTCTGCTTCTTATGCATATTTCCAGAAGGTTTGGGATACTTAACCATAGGAGTGGGTAGTGTATAAGAAGGAAATAAACACATGCTAATGGTGTACTTTTCCATATGACTAAAGGAAAAGGTATCATGCATCCAGGACCATAGAATAACATCCTACTTTTAGAGTGGGAAATGCATCATGAAGTGGTGAAGTAGTGACTCTAAACAGGATTTGAGGTAGGTGGTCAACTAAAATGTGCCATCTCAGGGGATTTTAAATAAAAATCTTTCTGATTCTGGAAGGTTATGTCCAGTTCTAATCTTAGTAAGTTAGAAAGTCTTCTGAAAAATTAGGGTTCAGTTCCATGGTTAAAGGAAAGTATGCCTTTTCTTTGGCTTAACAAAGATGTTTTGCTCTTGATCTTAACAGCAAGGACACAGGGAGATCATTCAGTCAGAAGTTGCAGCTGAGGTAGAAAGATTTGTCTATTTTTAGTGGAAACTTGCAAAATGAAGAGAGAGAATCAGAGTTCCTGCAATTGAATTTTAGAACTAGTGTAATTTAATGCACTCAGAAATTATATTTAACCTGTAAATGGGCACTGGAACAATTTACTGCGAGGATGCAGGGAATCCTTTACAAAGGCTTCTTCACTTTTGCACAGTAAACTGAAGGACTTCTGGTAGGAACAGGGAGACATCATAAGTACACTACTGGCTCATCTTCTGAAAATCAATAGTGCTAGACTGATTTATAGGAAAAGAGAGATTTAATTCCCTAATTGTAAAGAATAGAGATTTGAGTTCCTAATTGTATAGATTTTGGAGGTCATCAGAGTCTGTTCAATAGTAGGAAGAATATTCTGCATAATAGTAGTGGATTTCCATAATCCTCTCTTTGAATCAGTCTCCCTTATTCAATTAGGGAGATTTTGGAGCTTAAATACAAGATGCTTAAAGAGTATTGGCTTAAACAGTGACATAGCCTAGAAGCAGCAGGCTTTGAAATCATCACTCTTTTATGTGACCATTAGAAGGTTATTTTTTTAATAGAATTTGCCGTCTTTTCAGGGGAGACAGAATTCATGTTCCCTGCAGGACCTGTAACGTGGTGCTGGGCTAAACGGAGTCAAGATAAGACACGAGTTAATTTTTTTATTTTCCGTGTTAGTATTTCAGGCTGGTCATACGTGGTTTGGACTGACTTGCATTATAGCTGCTTCTTGCACTATACATTTATGGCTTAGGTATTGCTTCTGTTTTCAGGGCTATCCTGTTTTTCATCAGAAAAAATATTTTCTATGTCTTCAAAACAAATTGCAGTCTTAGCTAACAGAGGCAATTGGCCACCTGGAAAAAAAAATCTCTGATTATGCTGAACACTTTAATCAGAAATATTTTAAATACACATTTTTCCCTTGTGTCTTAATAGGAATATTTGCAAGATCTTTGCCTCTTCATCACCAGAAGTTCCAGTTAGTTCTTGTGGCGATGGCTGGGAGAGCCTCAAAAAGAGGATAATGAGGTGGGAGGGGAACGTGAGGTGACAGTTTTGAGCAGCAGTGATTTGAAAGAGATTGCTGATGGCCTTCTTCCTCCACGCTGGAAGAAGCAGGATGAAAGGTGTAAGGACTTGTGCTACTCTGCATAATAAAGAGATCTCCTGAAGTCTAGTGACTGGTTATTGCCCTCTGCTGCCCAAGATGGACCCGCTGTAATGGAGAAATACTGGTTAATTGTTTCTGCAGCATTCCTGCATTTCGTGTTGTCAGGACATGATGCTGTCTTGTGTTCTAGGAGGATGATGGCTCAACAGACAATCCTGTTGTCACAAATGCATAAGTAGTTCAGCAAGAAATGTAACAAAGGCTCTCTGATACTACAGAAACAATAAGCAGCAGGGACAATAGAACGTCTTGGGAAGAAATGTCTTCTGTTGTTGAGGCAGACATCACCTGGAGGATTAAAGAAAGTTATAAATAGAGAAATGCCTTTTAAATAGATTTTCTGTGATGCTGCTGCAGGTCTTTGAAGAATGAAGATAATTGACTGATGTGTTTTATTAATGTTCCTTGGTGTTTCGGAGAAACATCTGTCTTGTGATTTGACCAAAAATTCATATAAATTTTGATTGCTTGATATGAAAGAGAGTTTATCAGCACAAATGGTGATTCTTAGTCTGTTCCCAGCACAGTAGCCTCTGGGTTGTGATGGTTTTGGACTAGAGTGCTGCCATTCTTCTGATACTTGATACCTGCATTTTCTACTGGGCAATCAAAACGCTGTGTTTCAGTTGCTAACAGGTTTAGCTGAAGAAAGCCCCACCTCTAATTTTCTGTTGTACTCCTGTACTGAAATTTACTGTCTCAGTTTCAGGTCTGGCTCATTATATTATGCCTCTTGAACTCAGTTTTATAACCCAAAGAGAGAAATGCATGTATTGTTCCATTTATCTCTGCTGTTGGACAGTAACTTCTGGCAGTGGTGAACATGTAACCGCCTGAGCGAGCACAGCAACATCTGCAAGTGGTCTGTGAACTGAAGCCCTTTGTTACTCAGTCTCTTCCTCAGCATGTACTAATAAAAAGAAGCAATTCCACGAGCAGTGGGACTACTCAGTCTTGATCCAGGTTTTTTTAATCTCTTTGTTGGCTGTGAGATCAAACCGGTGCTGTGTTATCTTTGCAACCTTGTAGGCAGATTCCCACCTTTCTG
This sequence comes from Lycocorax pyrrhopterus obiensis, assembly GCA_014706295.1. Classification (NCBI taxonomy): domain Eukaryota; kingdom Metazoa; phylum Chordata; class Aves; order Passeriformes; family Paradisaeidae; genus Lycocorax; species Lycocorax pyrrhopterus. The sequence goes on from JACSVZ010000008.1 coordinate 27,237,058, forward strand.
TAAGTGCTGTATTTTGGGAGACAAAGAAAGTGTCTAATGCCAGGGCAAAGCTGAAAGAACTGGGGAAAATGTAGTGAAAGCTCGTTTCTTTTAAGAAAGTGATACAACCATGTGTACAAATAGAGAACAGATTTCTTTGCAATCCTACACAGAGAAAAAACCTCCTTTTGTTTCCATTCTTTAGCCATAGTTTGTCAATTTCACCACTTAAATTATACAAACTACTTGGAATATTTTTTGAGACATTCTGTCTAGCAATGTAGAGAAAAAATTACATTTAGATATATTTGATGGAGTGCAGTTTTTTTATTTTCTCTAAAGGATATTTGAATTCTCCATCAAGACAAAACATTATAAAACACCTTTTTCTTCATTTCCTATGGAACTTTATTTAAGGAAATGATTGAGTAGGCAGGTTGAAAACTGCTAAGTCACAGTGGACTAATACAGTTAGTAATATGAGCATCTTTAATTAGACTGTAACTTGTTTGTCTTGATCTACTTGATTAGTGGCAAACTTCTCTTACCTAGAGGAACTCCCTCGCATCTCACTTCCAGTCTCTGAGCAAGTCATCCTGTGAGCATTGTGCCCCACTTCTTATGGGGTTCTGGCTGTGAAATAAGTTGTTTCCTTTGCTTAACCATTGAAGTAAAAGTAAAGCTGATAAGAAATGTTTGAAAACCATGGTTACATGGTATTGTGTGCCCTAGAGGATCAGCAGTTGCAACAAGTTCAGCTGCTGTCCTGGAAGTCTGTGAAGATGCTGCTCCAGAGCTGCAGTGCCAGGACGTTGCCACGTGCACTATTTATGGAGGGGCACGACTCCGCATGCACGATGGAAAAGTGCAAAGCGTTTATTGCGCAGGAAAATATTCCCTAAATACCAGCACTCAACAGGATTATCACATCATATAAACAGGAAAGGTGTTCACCTCAGTGTCCCCCAATCACCTGGGATAGTGCACACACATTGCCTCTTATGGTAAGAAGTAAACAGTACTCTGTAAGGTCACAAACTACAATTACTACATCTCATAGGTCTAGCACTGTCCAGAAAGTCACAATCCTCTCTCAGCCCATCCCCGGTGACCTGGATGCACTCCCAGGGTCACCTCCGGGGCCAAGAAAGAGGCTCTCTGTCTGGCTTTCTGGGCTTATCTCTCTTCCAGCACATAGTGCACCGCAACAGCCACATGCCTGTTCACACATCTGTATTTGAAGGACAAACAAAGGCAGTTGTCCTGGTCACCATCTGGGTGGTTATGTACCTGGGTCAATGTTAAAATCTGGCGTTGGGTTAAAATTTAATTAAACCAGTGGAGATCATTTGAATACCCCTCCCTCCTCATTTTATGGGAGCAGTTTTAGCCAGACCTTCTTGTGTACTAATGAGTTTTCCCTACAAAGGGTCTGTAGCTTAATTTCTCTGTGGATCAGTAAGATCTTGCTGGCCAGTGGAGTGCTGAGTAGTTCTTGTAACCACAAGTACAAGCAGAATTTGTTCAGCATGAAATACCTTCCAAAAACCTCCAGCTTTGTATCCCTAAATTTCCGGTTACTAAATGCGTATGGAAATTGTGATCCAGTACAACCCAGGGCAGTACTGAAATTGCTATAGTACATTTATTTTCTGCTGCTATATTTTAAAATTTTATTTCAGCTTCAATAAAATGGTATTGCGTGTTTCACACCTTCCATTGTTTTTATTTTCATCCATTGTCATCTTTCTAACTTCCAAATGAAGGAAAGAACAGAGGTGTTCTGGGATAGGAGAATAGAAGTGTGTGTGGGGAAAAAAGTGGCAGATTTCTTACATTTTTCTTATGTCAGGAAGATAAATCACTAAATTTTCTGGCCTGGGTGCCATCATGAGAACCTGGTGGGGAATTAATGGAAGACATTACTTGCAGAGAACTAAAAGCGCTACACAGAAAATATTTCCTGCATCTTCTACTGTAGTAGAATCCACCAGACGTGGCAGCGTGAATTCCAGGTTTGCAGGAAAGATGGTCCTGGGCCTGATCCTCTCTGCAGGCAGAGCTCCAGTGTACATAACTGAGGAAGGACAGACTGTGATGTTCCTGTGTCCTTAAATGAGAGTGTAGTGTGTTTTAGGTGAATGAGAAGACAGATGAATAGGCATTTCAGCCTGTGAAAAGCTGAATTATGTTCCTTTTATAAAGTGGTCCTCTCTTGAAATTCAGTGGCTTATGGAATGCAGAGGATCAAAGGAGATCATCAGATAGTCCCTTTTGGTCTTTAATGTGTCAGTTCCAGGATACGAAGAGATCATGTGGAAGAGAAGCAAAGGGATTCAGACTTAAAAACAAAGCTGCGAAGTTTAGAGATACATGATTAAGTCTTGTGCCAACCTAGACTCATCCATTTTGACCTCTGGGGAGCTGTGACTGGGGACACTTTTGTGACATTCACTTTTTATCTGCTTCATCAGGCAAACCACCAGTACAGATGTCTCATGATACTCCTGGTTTTGAACAAACAGTTTGTGTGTTCAGAGTTTTGTTATTAACTTCATTGAAACTGGGTGCATTTGGCGTCTGAAGGCTGGCAGATGTGATGGTAGGATTGAAACCCTTGAATACCCACAATAATGAAGCAATGTGGGGACTTTTTATTATCCAGTGTGTGAATATTTCTCAGTCCCCTTTCATGCTGTAACAAACCAAGCTGTGAAGCAATTGGAATGTTTGTGATGATGTGACACTGAATCTCAGTTCATCCTGGATTCTCTGCCTGCAAATGGATGGTGGGAGGAAGGTCAAAAGTCAGTCTCTGTAGCTGGGATAGAGCCTTGGTAGGGAACCTGGCAGATGGTGATTGCTATGTATAGCTTAAAACTTACTTGAATTTTTAAAAAGTTTCATATGTTATTACTAATTTCCATTTTTACTGCTACTAGAAGACAACCGTTTTCTTGTAACTCCTGTGGCATTTCAGTTTGTATCTGTTGAAGCAGAAGAAACAATTCTAGACTCAGCATAGGAGTAGGGGAATAGAAACATCATTTTTCTTCAGAACCTGAATTAATTTTAATTGGGATGCTTGGTTTTGTGCATCTCATATTTTGCAAACGAATAGGTTAAGCCTTTGTTCTTAAATGATTTTTTTTCCATTATATATATGTATGTGCCTTCTCATGCATTTGTACACACCAGCAAGTGCCTGCTGAGGCATAACTCCTACAGCTGCAGCAGCTGTAAGTGCTTTCCTAACTAGCAAATGCTGCATAACAGAGCAGAAGACTTCAAGGTTTCTCCAGTTTTTTTTTCTTTTTTTAATTACTAATGTGCATATCACCATGTGTGAGGATGTCACACAGAATAAATCTCAAGTCTGTTTTAGCTGATACATACAATCTTTTGAAATGGTACATTTTTCTTGCATTGTAAGAGCACAATTATATTGGTATTTTCACAATTCTGTTTCAGATGAGAAGAAGCAGATGGTGGCAAATGTTGAGAAACAGCTCGAAGAAGCGAGGGAACTGGTATGTTCTGGCTTTTCATATGTTAACTGCAAATTCCTAGCAAAAATAATAGGATCATTGATAGTAACATGCCCTAAAAATACTTAACAATGATATATTAGAAAATGAAATAATATTCTTGAAATAGTTCTTATTTGAGGATATGAAATACAAGAAGAGTGTATCCTTTTTTCATCCTGTGTTAAGTGATGTGAGGTTTGCACTATTGCTGTAAGTCGATAAAAAGTTACAGAATTTAAGTTGTGGATTAGGTCTCATACTTTAGGAATGAAATTAAATATTTACACACCATGACTTCGGTTTTGGCTTGTAAGACCCAAGCACCTACTTGATTTAATCTGTCAGAATGTCTTGTAGAGCAATAGATCTTTTTTTCCATTTTAGCAAGTGAGGCATAAAGGTGAGGACAAGGGGGCCATGGTAGTGTGGCTCACTGATCCAAGAAGAGTGTATGTGTTAACCAAGCATTAGTTTGTGGTTCACACTGACAGAAAAACCCAGTATGTGATGAGCAACATGAAGCAACGTGATTCTTCTTTTATTTATTTTGTACCCATTACAGCCTATCATGTCTTCCATCTGGGAGGAGTATAAGAGTAAAGTTTTGTAGATGTGGAGTAACTGAGCAAAGGTGTTGGTGACAGTTGAGATTGTCTTTTTCCCACGTGGCCAGTAGTTCCTTACCTGAAGTTGCTTTTGTTTATTGCTTGCAAATGGGTTTGGTTTATCTAATGTCAGAAATGTAATCTGAATGTTAGGATAGGGAAAGAAATTAGCTTTTCTACCGTAGAATTTCGTAAAACGGAAAGAACTTGAATCAATTATTTGGTTACTAACTAAATAAAATTAATTTTTTGAAGTGGCACAGGAAGAAAAAAGTCTCTTGACTGTTTGTGGGCATACATGGTGCTTTTGGTTTAAAACCAGGGTTAGTCTTGTAGACCAGAGCATTGGAATAGCATCCAGTAAAGCTGGATCTTGGGATGATTCCCTGCAGTTTTGCCCTTTGAGGATGACAAGGCACCTAACCTCTCTGCTTTGGCATTCTCAGTGAGAAACATGGTAAAGTTACTGTCCCATCTCATGAGGATGTTCTGAAGATACATTAAGGCCTTTTGGGCACTTTCATATTCAAACAGCTGAAAGAAAGTAGAAATCTAGAAATGTTTTTCAGGTCGTTTTCACTACAATGTGACATGGCAAAAGACAGAGCAGTACAGAGAAGCTCCAACATGGGTGGTTATTCAAATTTGGTTTTCTACTCAAAGTAGATTGGAAGGAGAAGAAATTGAGTTAATGACTCCTTACTTCTTTCCTTATGTCAGAAAAAGACCATCTAAATTTGTATTTATTACAAGATTAAAAAAATAAATCCTGTATCTGTATTTTTATCCTAATGATGATCTTCATTTAATGTACTGGCTTTTCTTTCACACTTTTGTTTTAGATCTTTAGATTCAATTATTGGCTTTAAGCAATTACCTGACATGTTTGTGATTCATGTCAAGGCTTGGGTTTAGAAATCAATTTGAACAAACCTGATAATAACAGAACTGATTAAGAAGATCCTCTTTTAAACTAGAGGCTACAGTAGAGAATCAAAATAAACCTAATTCCTTGCTACTAATAGTTTTCATACATTGTCTTGCGTAGTCAAAGCTGGGATTAGCTGATTTTGTTTTATTTCCTACTTGGCTAGGGAATAACACTCTTATGTATTATAAATATTATAGAGATAATTTATTTGCATTCACTAAGCGGTGATGGTTTTAAAACACTGTCTGCTTTGTTTGGGTAAAATCACTGGTGTAATTGATTTGATGGATGTGCACAACTAACACGAAAACTTTCAGACTCCCAGGCTGCCTTTTCAAGCCAGAGCTGTGGAGTAAGAAATCTCTGGAGTGAAATCTTGTCACTCTGCATCCAGTGTGGAGTATCTGGTTGTTGTTTTTACCAGGTTTTTAAGAAAGGTGATTGTTGTGCTAACTTTGAGGAAATTCTTTGAGTATAAAATCTACCATGTGCTAGAAGATCTGTGAAATTTTGGATGGAATTCTACCATTAAGAAGACAAAACTCTCTCTCTGTTATTTGCCTTTATGTTTGGTGAAGGATGCATCACAAAATTGTTGTGTTGCAAATGTTGGGTTATTCTTATCTTGTGTATTTTAGTTTACATCTCTATTTAAGTTCCAGGGCTTTAGAATGAGAATAAAATAGTGAAGCTTACAAGTTTCTTAAAATGCTAGCAGCTGTCCAGAGCAGATTCATATGGAGAAGTTCCTGTGGTGGGGGGAGACTTACTTTGCAGTGGACAACATCGGCCACACTACTTACTTTGTTGTATTTTTGAATGGAAATACGAGGGGCTTCTCTGCTCTTGCTTGTTTATGAAAAATATGATTTTATGACAAATAATATGAGTTCTGAAAGTGAAGATGCATGAAATTAGGTTGCATTTAGGTTCACACTTGCTTGGACTGCTCACTTCTGCATGGCTTCTCATGGAAATTTCTCAGCCCAGCCGCAAAATGCACCGATTTAATCTCATGTTGAAAAAACATTGTTAAATATTGGTCACCCTAAATATGCTTCATCATTGTTCCTTGGACCTGACACTCTTAATATTGACTCTTTAAATGAACATTTTAGATTTCATGGACCGTGGTCTGATTGTTGGTGCAAATTCTGGATTCACTGGTAGATGTATTCATTTTTATATAATAGACAAGAATTGAGACTTCATTAAAATTTCCCAACCTTGCACTCACATATATATGAGAGAAATGTTTATAGAACATTTGAGATCAAATATGTTAAGATGAAATTGATAAGAAATAAGCTATTGATTCCAGCTATTGGTTTAATTTATAATACCCCTTTGGAAAGTTAAGCCTGAGCTAAAGAACTGGGTAGAATTAGAAATTGCTTCGTATGTTTCAATTCATTTGTGACTATTTAATTAAAGTCTGCTTTACAGTTTATTATTGAATATCATTTTGTATAATCAGAATAGATCGGGCACAATGACTTTCGAGTATCTGGCAATTCCATTGATTAAATTCAGATGCTTTTCTTATGAAGATGAAATTTCAAAGTGTAAGCAAGTGATTACATAGTAATAACTTCTAGCAGTCCCTTGTGAAGACCTGCAACCAGTAGTTTGGGACCCTAACTGAAAAGCAGTTCTGTCCCTATGCCATATTGCTCAACCAAGATCAGTAGGAGGTGAGTAAATATTGTTTCAGGTATCCACAGTGATCAAGGAGAGGTACTCTTTTATCTTTTTTAAGTAAGTTGGAAAGATTTTAAAAGGCAGGTGAGGGATTCTTCTGCTGTTCAAAACAGAATTCCTGAGCAGACAGCACCATATAGAGCAGGCTCCATGACCCACTGGGTAGGTAATTAGCAGCCCTGGTTTATAACTTTTGATTTGCTGTACCCCCGTGCCATATTCTTGTGTTTCAGGCCCCTTAGAATTCTACATGGCAAGAATAAATTTAAAAAAGCTTTTGAAACGTAGAATATATCTCTGGCATTTTAATCCATTTAACTGTATACAAGTTCTTGAATAGTATTGTCATTAAACCCTGAAATTCAGCTGTTTAATATACTTACGTATAGATTTGGGATGTAGATTTAGGCAGCCAGTTCAGGCTATGTAATTCTGCTGAGTTAGTAATGTTTAAAGAAAAAAAAGTTTATTAAACAAAAGAATTAGGTTATTAAACCTACAGACTGGTGGTAAACAAAACTTTAAACGTGTATATATATATGTATATATAAAAAAAATAAAAATAAGTAAAATACCTTTTTCAACCAAGGGTTTCCAAAACTGCACAGCTAGGAGGAGGTAGGCTTTCTTTTGAACTATGCTCATTTGCAGGAATTATCCTCAGTTTTACTATATTTTTGTTATAAAATGTATTCATCAGAGTTGGAATTGAAATCCAGAAATGTTTGACTTGAATCATTCCGAGTGTTAATAATACTGATTTTGTTACTTGTTTCTTGACTTAAGACTGTGGAAAGATTTTGATAAATTGTTTGTATATTGCAGAATAAACAACATTTTTCCTTATAAAGAAGGAATATTTCTTGAACTTAGGTAAATTTGTTCTTGTTTTAATTAACCGTTTGATTTATGTGCCTCCTCTTTGTTTTTTCTTGTCAGCTTGAGCAGATGGAACTTGAAGTTCGAGAGATCCCACCTCAAAGCCGAGGGATGTACAGCAGTCGAATGAGAAGCTACAAACAAGAAATGGGAAAACTCGAAGCTGATTTCGTGAGTTTTTAACATATTACATAAAGAAGGCATCTCTAAGAATGTTAAAAATAAAACAATGCAGTTATTCAGGCAAATGAGAGGGTATTTTTGAGTAGTGTGAGAGATGAGTTCTGCATGTATCTTGCTATGTATGCAGACAGATGAAAACCAAACTGGGGAAGAGAAGCTTTTCCTTTAGGAGCAGTCCCATACCAACATTGCAGTTGCTAGCCTCCTGTCTCTTTACCCTGGAACTCTGTTGTTTCTCTGTCATTAAACATTGTGAGTGTTCATGATGTATGCAAAATAGTCGGCTTTTAATCCTATTTCTCAAGGAATGACAGCCTGTAGTAATGTGGGCAGTAACATGAAAAGCAGTATAATCTCCAATCCGTGGAATTTTTGAATGTAGTTTATCTCATGTGTACTTCATTTGTTAAGTCACTGTGTTTTGTTTTCCACTGCACTTAGATTCTTCTTGGCTTTTGTACAAATTGGTTATAAATACTACATTTTTTTGAGTAATGGATGCAAGCTAACAAGATTCTCTTGTCTGGGGGCTTCTGCTACAGTTATCAGTCCTTTTTTTTGTGGTTGGGATTTGCACTGAATAGATTTACATACAGACAAAACTCTTTCCTGTAAAATCCTGAAAAAGTTCAAAGAGATTGCAAAGTGTAGGAAAATGCTATGTTAATTGGCAGCAGCTCCGTTCCTCCAGGGTAGGGAGAAAGAAATAACTAGTGGCAGTATTTTCCATTCACTGGAGAATTGTGAATTTCCTCAGGTTGCTGGCAGCAGTTTAATCCTTCAGGGAAGGAGAGTCAATGTTTATACCTGCAGCCAAGAAATCCAGCTGACTGTCACTCCTCTGTGCTTCTGCCAAGTTGAGCAGTTGCACAGAAATGTATTAGAAGATGGTTGCAGTTTGTAAAGTTTGAGGAATGTTAGAATAAAAAGACTTGCATCAAAATTTTGAGGCAGTCTCATCTGTTCCCCTGTAGGAATTGTGTGTGGCCAAACAGTGACTTCCCAGAGAGAGCAATTTCTGGACCAATTGTGAATGCTGTTTATCTTCTCAGATGTGGGAGAATTTGCTGTCAGCATGTATTTGTTCCTGGCCTATTTCTGTATGTAGGTAGATGGTGGAATTCATACTTTCATATTCCCAGGCAAGTGAAAATGAGAGAGTTCAGAGCTGAACACTGCATGGAAGAGGAGAAATGAGTGCAAGGAAATACATCATAGCGCTGGGAGTTACATGATCACAAGAACATAAGCTGGTGCTCAGAGTGAAGAACCAAAACCAACATGAGATAGAGGAAGGAACATATGGTAATAATGGGTAGAAACAACAGCCCCAAGCCCAAGGATCTTCAGCAGAAGATCAAGGAAAGAAAATGATGTGAAGGATGGAGGAAAGTACTGGAAGAAAACAACTGTGCTTGAAAAGATCTCACTTACATAGCAAATAGTGGTGTTGCAACTAAATGCCTTACGTAGTTCCAGTTTCTAAGTACTAATATTTTTCTAATTCTGTAGGTGAGGATTTAAGACTCTGTTTGGATTATTATCCAGTCAAATAGCAGCTTGTTGGAAACTAAAGAACAGTTGTGAGTTCAAAAAGGGAAGAGGAGCAGGAAAAGAAATGTTATTTTGACTCTAAAAGCTCCAGGGCTGTCAAAGGTAGAAGGCTGAAGTTTTTGCTGAAATGGAAGTGCTTTTGAGTGTTCTCGTTTCATTTTAAAGAAATTAGGTCTGTGAAATTAATTGCAAAAATTACATACTTCAGTGCACAGTCTTTTTCATTAAGTTCTATATTTCAAACATAAAGTGAATGCAGAACTGGCACTAGTAGTTTTCTTTTATATTTATTAATAACCTAAGATTTGATCTTGTGGTTATTTGTATGCCTTATAGCATCTAAAAATTTGCCCTCACCCAAACAATTATGGAAAACAGTAGCATAGCAACATGTTTAAAGCTAGGAGAAGGAAATAGGAGGTTTGTGGACTGGCCACTTGTCCACTCTTTACTGGCGGGATGGACAGCATTAAAGTTTATTTGTGACATTTAATATGTAACTGGTGAGTTTATTTTATCTTGAGCAGTGTGTGTTATAATGACAAAGTGCTATCACTGTAATATTAGTTATTAGGTGCTGTGGCATCTTTGTGAATATATAGAGTTTTTTTCCATATGCTGTTGAAGTATATTCTGAAAAATACAGATTTAAGCTCTGTTGAGCTGTACTCGGAAAAGTTACTCCAAACATGACTTTTCATCTCTAACTTTGTAATCAAGTAGGAACAAGTTGCAAATAGGAGGTTTATTTCCTCTCATTGCTGATCTTTGTTATTTTGAGACCTGCAGTTAGGTGTCAGTGCTCTGCAGTCCAGGGGTGTGTGAAGGCAAAGACATCTACCCCATGCACTGTATTGCACATGCATGCTTGGTAACACACTAATTGCAGTAAATCGTATCCAAGGAGAAAAAACCACCTTTCCCTGTCTTAGCCCTCTCTTTTGAAGGGGAACAATGATAATGAAAAAAAGAATAGCACAATTTTGTCTTTAAAACTACTCAGAAGGCATAGCACAGTGAATACTGATGGGGAAAATGAACAGAGCGAGCATTGTCCCTTGACTTCAGGCAGCAGTGGTTTCTGATGCTCACCTCAGTGCTGTGCAGTCTTCCTTGGGGAGAAAGAACAGAACAGGGCAAGCATGAAGTGATGCTTCTCTGCAGAAAAGCTGCACACATCTCGAAAAGCCAACTTTCAGGCTTGTGATAAACACGCTGAAACAGAATGAAGCTCTTTGATAGGACTTATGCTGTCTTTTTTACTTGCAGATGTGAATCTTGGGTTTATTATCTCATTTTCAACAGCACATCCCAGGCCCTTCATTTTTGGAAGGGAGGGGAAGGGAAGGGAAGGGAAGGGAAGGGAAGGGAAGGGAAGGGAAGGGAAGGGAAGGGAAGGGAAGGGAAGGGAAGGGAAGGGAAGGGAAGGGAAGGGAAGGGAAGGGAAGGGAAGGGAAGGGAAGGGAAGGGAAGGGAAGGGAAGGGAAAAGGGAAGGGGAAGGGAAAAGGGAAAAGGGAAAAGGGAAGGGAAGGGAAGGGAAGGGAAGGGAAGGGAAGGGAAGGGAAGGGAAAAGGGAAGGGAAGGGAAGGGAAGGGAAGGGAAGGGAAGGGAAGGGAAGGGAAGGGAAGGGAAGGGAAGGGAAGGGAAGGGAAGGGAAGGGAAGGGAAGGGAAGGGAAGGGAAGGGAAGGGAAGGGAAGGGAAGGGAAGGGAAGGTGCAGTGGGACCTGTGGAGCTCGGCTGGCTGCAGGGACCGTGTACGCGCTGGTGGCTCTATCTTGTGGCCCCAAGTGGAGTTGCACATCACAGTCTTGTGCTTTCCGGGCTGCTCCAGGGCTTGGGACCACCTGCGAAAGAGTTCCTGGAGCTTAAAACGATCTTCCTATCAGAAGGTCTCTTTCCTCCATGTACTGATGCACCATTATGCGGTTTAAGCTTGCAAATATTTTTTTTCTGGCTATTTCAGATGTAGAATGTCCACGGTGCCTGCCTGCTTGAAGCAAGTTCTGACTGAAAAAAAAGTCTTTTAAGTACATGGACTATAGGTGTTGTTTATTCATACAAATGAAGCATTTTATGTTAATTGTTACCTGAAACTAGCCAGTTATCTTTAAACAGTGAGGATATACAGTGGTAAAAGACTTCTAGATTTTATAAACATAACTGACCTAAATCTATCCCAGTCCATGTGAAAATGTGACTATATAAACCTAGCAAATATGTAGGTATTTGCTAGCATTTGTATCCGTCTCCAGGGTTCCATGTACTGGGTCAAAGTCAGGGCACCGTAAAATGGAAAAAACCAAAGGCAGGCATTTATTTTCCTGAAAAGCTTACTGCTGATGTATAAGGCATTCAAATAGATGAGGAAATATAGAAATCCAGTAAGACCACATTATACGGTAATATTCATGTTACAAAAATTAATATTGCACAATCAATGTTGAAAATGAGATGAGCATATTGAGCAAGAAGAAATAGCCATCAAATAAAGGAGGCAACATAGGAACTCTTCCTATTCTGTCAGCAGCACAGAGGTAAATTTTGCAGGTAGCATTTGTTACCAGTTCAGGAGACAGTGCTTATTCTTTTTAAATTCTCAGAGTTGTTACTGATTTTGGTAATTCTGACTTTCAGAATAACCTTTAAAAGAAAAAATAAGGGGAGTGGGTAAAGTTGCAGATACATAGGCACATTGTACAAAACGTGAGTAAACATTTAAACATTTTTGGCATTTAACAATAGCTTCAGTCAAGAGTGAAGATATGTGTTTACAATTTATACCTCCTACAGGTTCTGTTTAAGGTCATTGTTAAAATTTCAACTGCTGTTAAGCTTTAAAAACATTTAAGGAGATAGGCAGTGGAATTTCATTGGATAAAGTTAGCTCTCTTGTATGACTCTCAAGTACCACCTGAGTCCAGAAGCTCGCCTGAACGGCTCCCACAGCTGTGTCTGTTATGTTCTGGCTGTGTTTTGCAAATACCACTAACCCCATTTCAGGTTCAGTCACCTACCCAGACAAATAATCTATGGCTGTAAGCATAATGAACATCATTTGTCAAATGAGAAGTTGCTGGCTGTATCTTTATGGCCAGTCTTCCCTAGGTCTCCAGTTTGAACTAAAACTTTAGAGACTCAACTGTTGCTGCTGGATTATTTTGATTTATAAAGCAAATAGTGCAATAATGCTTTGTAGTTACAAAATTATGAGCCATGTGTGGGACTGCTGTGCGTGTATCTTCATTGTTGTATCTCAACAGCGTTCTTAAAAACAGGGAATCCATCATGCCAACACGTCATGTGTGCACAAGAACCTTGCCTGGGCAGGTACACATGCCTTTAGGGAAACCTGATCTTGTTAACACATTTGAAACTTCTGAAATCAGATTAGTTTTCACTATGTGAGTAGTACAGCTCTTTTGAACGGGGCTGTGGAAGATTTGTTTTAATGCACACAAGACTGAACTAAGTTTCAGAAGGAACAATTTGAATTATCTGGCCATGTACTTTGACAATCTAATTTTGAAAAAGCATATTGTGAACAAAAATTCCTTCACTGCCGTTTTTATAGATAGTGTCACTTTCTTGAGATAAGTAATCACTCCTCTATGTAGTACTCAAACCTCTCCTTACAGAGGTACTGTTTTTTCCCCCTCTGTTGCCTTTCTAATAACTTCTGATATATTTGTCTGCCTGACTGTGGCTGAGCATTAGACCAACTTCTTTTCTATAGAAGTAAATTCCACATTGTCTTCAGCTTGTTTTCACTTGTGTCCCCACCCTGGTGGGTTTGTGGTGGAAGACGGTGGCGGCATTTGACCTTTTGCAATTCCTAGATTTATAATACTGCTGTTTTAAATGGGGGAGAAGTGATACAGGAAAGAATGTCCTTTCTCTTTTTTTTTTTTTTTTGTAACATTGAAGGCCTAAACTGGTGAAATATTAGGACGTGGTATAACTTATAACCCCTGTAGAAAATTTTCCCTAAGTTATTTATGTCTTAAATTTCTTTTTATTGTTTTGTGTGGAAGTATGAGGATGGAAGTAAATTTATTTCATAATGGAATTAACTAGTGACAAGAAGCTTTTCTGTGGAGGAAAGTGTGAAAGATGGGCGTTAACATGCTTAATTTGTGATTAACCTAAAGGGTTATGATCATCTTAACTGGGATTCCTGAGAGGCCTGACCAGTGAAACACACCTTACCTCCTGGGCTTTGTGATTCTGTAGGTGTTGCTTACAAAGAATCATCCTGTGTTTGACCAATAAGTGTGTTATGCCTCTCGTAACTCAATGTGTGAAGAGATAAAATACTGGGTGAGGGCAACCAAGCAGCAAATTTTTAATGTCAGTAAAGCTAATTCCTTAACTAGATTCTTCTCTCAACCAACTCCACCTTGACCCTCACAGGAAATTCTGTGTCTTTCTCATCTGTTAACATGTGGGGCTAAGACTGGTGAGTTTTGTGGCATCTCTTTGTTGGTCCTTCAGCAAGTTGTGGTGGAGGTGATGCACATGATTTTAAGAAAAACCCGTTTGTGTAGCTTAGATTTGGCTGACTGATTTCAAATAAAGGTGTTTTCAGGAAGTGATTTGGTGAGTCTGATAACTCTTGTGTGTGGCTGCGGGCTGTGAATGGAAGGCATATGACTCATACAGGGCTCTGTAAGCATTCATGCCTCTTTCCTTTCTCCTTTCACACACAAAATGTTTCTGTACTAAATTAAGCTGGAAAGTGGTCTGTGGCAGAATGAAATCTTGCTGTAAAATGTGTTTTAAGACATGTAGTAGAAATTCAGCAAGGTATCAGCTTTGCCTTTTTCACTAAACAAGCGTTCTCACCTGATAGTTTGTAGACCTGTTCAGATTTCAATCCTCATCAGCCTTTCCCAGGTAGAGAACTGCAATTTCTCTGTTTATCATGGAGTTTGTTCTTATGTTAAAACTTCTGCTTCTCAAAATAGTAGAATTAAGTATGTTTGCTGTTCTTTCTAAAAGAGAGTGGAAGAAGCCATGTTCACTCAGAATTACTTCTAACCAGCTCATGAGTGAAGTGACTTCATATACAGAGGGTGAATGCTGTTTTTGGGGGTGTGGAGCCCACAAAGGGGAAGTCTTTATTGTTTCCCACTTCCTCAGTGATTTCTTATTCTACACAAGTGACACTCCCCTACCTGTTGTGCAAAAAGAAGCAGCTATCACTGTCCTGCTTTTGATAGCAGCAGTAATAAAGGTCCTGTAGTTGAACATAGGTGTGGGAGGCAATGATGAATGAAGAAAACAGAGAGTGTATCTCACGCTCACTTCGTTGTATTGCTCACCTGCACTCATTTAAGTAGAAGTTTGATTTTGTTTCTATCACGAGTTAGAAACATAAAGATCACAAAAACAAAAAAAAAAAAAAAAAAAAAAAATCAGGCAAACTGAGCAAAACCCCCACCATTTGAACGTGTTTGCTTTTCAGGCTAGAGCTGCACTCTCGAGTTCCTTAACGTGTAACTACATTTTTTTCTTTTCTTTTCTTTTTTATTTTTTTCCCAGCTAGAGCGAGGCTAGTTTGCATTTCAGTGCTGAATAGGGAGAGACACGTGCTACTGGTGAATCATAAAAAATAGAGAGAAGGTTCGTTTTGACACGGGAAGGATTAATTCCAGCCGTTCCCGATGTCCCGGTGTGTTGTCCATGGAGTGACGCTGGGTGGCGCTGTTTGTTTGCAAAGCAAGCGTCGGCCCCCCCCCCCCCCCCTCTTTTTTTTCCCCCCAGTTTCTTTTTTTCTTTTTTTCCTTTTTTTTTTTTTTTTTTGCTTTGGTAGTAACTGAAATTACTGTTTCATGAATAAAATATTTCTGGTGGGATTTGCATTTCTATATTGGCTGAAGATACTGTGTTGAATGTTTTATTAACCAGCCCAGTGCAACTGTCAGCCTATTAAAGAGATCCAATGGACCCTGTTTAGCTAAATAAACTAAATAAATCCAATTCGTCAAATTGTGTTCCTGGCTGTTTATTTTTCATTCTTTTGATGTACAGTTTATTTTAAGTTAAAGCCACATAGATTTAAAAATTAATGTGAAAATAGAATTTGGTGTTTGAAACATGAGAAGACTAATTGCCATGGTCAAAAATAGCTTCCCTTTATAGTGAAGTTGCCATCTGGTAAATGGTGAACTTTTTATTTGTGACTGATTAACTGTCCCATGTCAAAAATTAGTTGGCAAATGAGTGGTTAATAGCTTTTTTGCCAGCTTGGTTTTGTTGCTTCCATGAAGAGAAACTTGAAATAGAAGCACTGCTGTTAAAAATAACTATTTCTACCCAGCTTCAAGAGGTTTGTTCTTTATCTTGATATTTTCTCAATCAGAATTCAAGGGGAAAATTTTATATGGTCATTACATATTAAATGCTTGTTGAAATTCTCATTGCATCATAAGCAAATATTAGAGCGTAAAAAAAACCCCTCTTTGCATAACCGAATACATTGTATGTCTGCTTGTCAAACAGTTGTCAAACATTACAAATACTAGCATTCATTATATTCCGCTCGTACTAATAATATTTTAGTTACCTTGTTTCTGCTGAAAACCTTTGCCACAGAATAACGGGAGACAGACTGTAGATTTATGGTGATGTTACTGGGATAGTACAAATTTTTCTGTGCCACTTGCAAATTCTTGTAAATGCAAATAAATTCTAGATTTGTTAATGAGAGAGATGAAGAAACAGTGATGGATGTATTTGCTCTTTCTCTCTGATGCTTTCCGTGGCACTGATTTAGTGATGTTACATGTTAACTTCTGTGTGTTTTACAAGAAATCACAGTTGCCAGGTATCATGTTTTGCATAGTTTTGTTTTTATGATCTTGGGTTTCCAAAAGTGGAGTACTGAAATTTAGTGCAATAGAAATACAGTTCGATTAAATTGCATTTCTGGCTCTTTTCCCAAGAAGTCTACTATAATTGATTAAGAAGCCTTTATAAAAAGCTTATGTTTTAGATGAATTTGAAAGTGTCAGGGATTCTTAAGAAAAATTGTTTAATCAACTAATTCCACCTTTTTTCTTACCAATTTTTCTTACTAACCAAAATGGTAAATTTTTGTTGCCACCTCTCCCCCAAATTCTAACCCAAGAACAAAGCAGATGTTTAGGCAGATGTCTTCAGTGTTGGATAGAATGCTGTTCCCTTCTGTAGATAGACTTTAATTTGTACTGAAAAATATTACATTTCTTTAATCTTTTCTAGCTGCAAATATTTTTAAATGGTATTTAAAAACTAAACCACACAATGTTATCCTGTTTTGTCTCAGAAAAAAACCTTCCCATTTTGTGCTCTAGGCTGGTTCTTTTTAATGTACCAGAAATAAACACAGAAGGAACTTTATGATTCTGTAAAACTGGCTAGCAGAGGTAAAAAGAGATGGACTTTTATAGCAGTGGAGCTGTCATCTTGTTTCTGGCTTAAGACTTAGTGAGGAAGGAAAATAAAATAAAAAAATGGAGCTGGAAGTGTATTGGAGTGATTCTGCCTCCTCCTAGTAATGTTCTTTACTATGTGAAACATATGGAAAAAGTGTAAATATCTCTGTTCTTTTGTTTGGTAGCTTTTTACTTTTACTCTGCAATCATTTAGTAACCTGTCCCAAGTACAGCCAGCTTCGCTTAAAGCTGCTGTACAAACCTCAACAAAAAGTAGTTCTTGGCCACAAAGTCTAAACTTGCTGTTCTTACTCAGTTAGGGAGGAAATCCCTGCAAAGGCTAGAGGATCTAAAGTTGTACATTTGACAATTTAATGCTTGTATACATTTATAATAAGTGGATCAAATACAGCACCTCTCTTACTTTTCATTTGCTTTTTATAAACTGCCTTTAGGGTGCCAGTGCTAGGAAAATAGGCCTTTTCCAATATTTAATGAATACTACAGAGGTTTTACTCCTAAAAGGGGTGATCAATGAAAATTAAAGTAGAAATATAAAGATTACAGATAGTAAAAAGGAATATAGCAGGTGGCTTCAGGGATCAGCAGTAGAACAGAATAATTTTCCCTCTATAGTAACATTTAACCATTTCAGATGGGTGTAATGGAAAAAGGGTTTTGCTAACTAAATATTTGGTGCCTGGCGTATAAAGAGAAAGAAAATGGGGAGTGTGTGTGTGGGCTCTGCATGTTTCCCAGTGAGTGGCATTTGTGCTTACTTTCGGAACCCCCACAACTTTCCAACATGTCCTTAGTTTGTTTTTTTTCATTTTCTGAGAAGTTAAGGCTAGAATGAATAAGGGTAGTGTTTGCCAACTTACCCTCCTGGTCAGTGTGGAAAACACTGAATTGCAATTACAGGCTTTGTACCTGTTCACTAAAGATTCAAATGTGAATTCTGGCAAGTCAAAGAAAAGGCTTGTATTGTGTCTGGTGGGTCTTGGCTTGGGCCTTAGTTAGCAAATGCTCCTGCATTATGAATTTAACACCTTCCTTTTCGCTGATTCCTGAGTAGAAGATTTGAACCATTATTAAATCGAGCTGTAACTTTTGCTAGGTTGTGTCACCAACCAGGAAAAAAAGTGGTATTTAATATTTCATTTAAGAGAGAGTAACTGCATTAATATCAAAACAAATTATCTTACTTCAAAATCTGAAAAATTACTTTCCATTATGATGCTATTGGTATTTTGGGACATGTAACTGCAGATATTTTGTCACAGGGATCCCCGTTTGTGGAGTGCCTAGCACAAAGGGATTTCTCACCCATGACTACAGCTCTTTGGCACTGTAATGAGTATTAACTAAATAGAACTATGCAAAGAACCGAGTTGTTATGTTAATGTGTTTCTTGTGATTATTTTTATTTGTTTAAGAAATACAGGTTAGTGTCAGTATTATAGATTGTTCCATTAGCAGCTGTCTTTGAAACTACAGGTTTTCATGTTACGTTTTTCTGTTAAAATTTCTGGCGTCTTTAAAAAAGTAGAAGCATTTATCTAAGTTTAATGCGGTTGGGAGTAAAACTAATAGTGCTAAGATAGGGTCTTAACCACAGTGCTAGGATTTTTTTAATCAAAAGCAAATGTTTGATTTGTAATGACTGTTTTGTATAGTTTCATAATTCAATGTCATTAATACACCCAAGTGACCACATGATTCCCTCTTCTTTCTGCTCAGTCTTCAGGAGAAATCAGACTCTCTGGTTCAGTTGTGTAAGCTTCCCACAAAGTTAGTTCAGTCAACTAAATCAAGGTAAAAAGTTACAGAAAGGTCAGGATTAAGTTAGGGGTTGCTAACCTGAATTGCTTTCCCAGCCTTTTTAAGCCCTTAGTGCTCCTTTTGTCTTTTTCTTACCTTCTGTCATGTTGTCCTCCTGTTAGATCTTTATTTCAGTTGAAGGCACCTGGGCTGCATCTTTCTCCTGACCCATACTTGGAGTCACTTTCAAACGTGTTATTAAGTCCCTTTTTTCCATTCATGAGCTACATGTCTGGCATTCAGCAATGCAGATCGGTGGCTCAGCACTTGTGCCCTGTAGAGAGCTTGGTTTAAAATGCATGTATTTTAGAATGAGCATAAGGAAAATTTGCTCCTTTCTCTCCTCATTTTCCCTTTTCCTTTTTTTGTTTCTCTTTCTGGGGCAAATGTTAAAAGATTTTACTTTTAATTTGTACCTAAAAAGTACTCTGTTGCTAAGGTCAGAACTGCTGAGTTCCCTTCTTTGATAATATGGGACCAGTTTCCAAGCCATTTGTATGTTTTAAAAAATGTCTTAGCTAGGGATTTTTCTCCCATCTGGAGCTTCTTGTACAGTGGTGGTGTTTGCTTGGACAAAATCCCCCAGTTTTCCTCACTTTACTGCATGTGAGTCTGAATAGAATTGCTTTTTCAGGAAAATGAACTGGAAACTCCATTTTGGGTGTGCACTGAACAGCCATGAAGATCTGAACAAAATACTGGTGTTTCAGGCAGCTTTGAACCACGTTGAAGGAAAGATGTTTGATCTAAGAACTGGGCCAAATCTATTCTGCAATAAAACCTGAAATCATGTACACTACAGAAGAAACAGTGGAAGAACTCCAACATGCTCCTGATGTAGATAAATGTATTCTTTTGGAGCAAGACTTCCTTTTGAGGTTCTTCCTTCCTTTGTGAAAAATTTGGGCCCTGTGAAAATTTCCATTCCCTTTCTTGTACCCTGTATCAGACAAAGGAAACCAGGACAGGTATTTCTGCAGCCTGAAATAGATTGGAAGGGACCTTCAAGATCATCCAGTTCCAACACCCTTTCCCATGGGCAGGGACATCTTCCACTAGACTGGGTTGCTCAAAGCCCGTCCATTCTGGCTTTGAACACTCCCAGGGATGGGCCTGGATAATCCTATAGCTAATAAGCATAACTAAATATGGTTATTAATAAATCTGGACTACTTTT
This sequence comes from Lycocorax pyrrhopterus obiensis, assembly GCA_014706295.1. Taxonomy (NCBI): domain Eukaryota; kingdom Metazoa; phylum Chordata; class Aves; order Passeriformes; family Paradisaeidae; genus Lycocorax; species Lycocorax pyrrhopterus. Next base: position 27,256,835 of record JACSVZ010000008.1, read on the forward strand.
CATTTTTGGAAATTGTCTTTTCAATGAGTTTGTTTAGTATATAAAGATCACTTGTGGTGGATCATGTGTCAGTTCTTCCACCTACTTGTTGTTAGAGCAGAAAAACAAAGCCTCTGTTTTTCCATTGTATCCAATCCACTTTCAATGTCTTCAGCACTAAATTTCTGATAGCAACAAAGGATTAGTGGCTGATACTTCTGATATTCCATACCTGGGTCCCCATTTGTACTCACTGCATTTGTGATTTTGATGCAGAAGTGACATGAATTAGTAAAATCCCACAAAAATTAGCAATGGGAAATCCAGATCAGGTCTTTAGCATGTCTGGTGAATTCTAAGGAAACACTGTCCTTATCCCTGCCAGGTACGTTTTACAGACTAGTTAAGAGGCTAGGCTGGGCCATGCCATGGTTCTTGATGTCTGTAGTATCAAATTTAGTATGAGCTTGGTTGTATAATAGTAAATTCTTCACTGTATCTAATTCCGAGGTGTAGAGTCGGACTGGCTGAAGAAAAGCCCTTTCCAGCAAGGAGAGCTGTCCATTCTCTGGTCCCCCTGCCTTTAAACACTTCTGTGCCTCTGGCTGTTACTTGGCCTGAGTGTGGCTTGGGCAGGAGTGTTTGAACTAATCTATACAATGGAGTTTGTCTTTGCATTCAGATAAAGGCCCTTTTTTCCCCTGTAGAGCAAGCTGCTGCATTCTGGCTGGAGTGACTCACTGATGAGGTGTTTGGCTGTATAGTGGTAGGGGGATGAAATTCTTGAAATGAAGCTGTGCTGCCCTCTTGTTACATTTTTGGGGGAAGTATCTAGAAAGAAGTGAAAATAGGTTGTTCTCCTGACATTATAAACAAAGAAGGTGGACCTTTGGTAGTAGCAATCTTCTTGAGGGAATTGAATCAAGCACCTCCTGTGGAAAGTGGAAACAAATGTGTTGCTTTGCTCAACTTTGGAGTCATATTCAAAGTTTCTTTTGCCTTATATTTTACCTTTTATGAGGCTTAGTACATTTTAGAAAAATAAATCTTTGGCATATGTTCAAATATAGGTGAACAAATCTGTGTGTTTGTGTTCATTCCTTGGGGTTTTTTTTAATATTAAGAAAGTCCTTTCCCCTGGCCCGAAAAGTCATAGTGAAATTCAGATTCTCCAGGATATATAGTCTGTCTGCAAACTTCGCTATTGGACACATCACTTCAAAGATAGCCATATGAAGAAAAATGTGTGATGCACTTATTGACAGAGAAAAGCCAATAAATCCAATTTGATTCAGGAAGCTGAGAAATATTTTAATAACTTTCTGACGTTTTCCTGTAGTCCTTATTTACCTTATCAATAGTTATGGTGACATATGATTGTCAACTTTTTATATTAAACCAAACTAATAAATTAAACATGTTGTGTTTATACCTGATGAAAGCTGACGTTTTGGAAAGGTGTTAAAATATACTGACAGGTCTTGTTCATAAACTCCTTTGGTATAAATATGTAGATGACATCTTTAGATATTGTTTGTACATAAGCTGATAGGCAGGAAACGTTGACAACGTAACAAATGCAAATGTCAACCCCACAATTTAACCTTTCTGTGTAGGAAAAGATGTTAGTTTTAAGTTACATGTATCTTTTAACTTTATTTTCAAAGTTTTTTTTCAGCCTGTTATCATTGCTGTTTCATGTGCCACTGAAAGTAACACTGCAATAAGAAAGATTTGCACTTAAGAGCTTTTCTCTGTGGTGTTCCTACTTAAATGACTGCAGCTGAGAGGGTGTTTTTTTCTTTTAATTCTTTTTATTTTTCATGTTTGCCTTGTACCTTCTGAATCTCTCTGCAGTATTATCTGTTCATTCCTTACTTGCCAGTGATTCAGGGCTTGTGGGACTCAAGGGCAGTTAACCAATAAAACTATTCTGAAATGTTAGAGCAGTTTCTTGTAACAACAGACAGATGTCCTTGGCCTTAACCTGGATCAGAGTTGCTTCATGTGCTGGATATTTCTGATTTGAAATTTGTCTTCTCCATGGTGATGTAAACCCATTATGTGTTCTCTGCTTGACATTTTTTCTGTGTTCTCCACAAGCTGTGATTAATATAAAATCTTACAGAAGTCATGGCCAGTTCTGAGTGGCCGGGGACCTCAGGGCACCAGCAGCCCTCAGTGGCCCTGAGCAGCCTCCCCAGCCCACCCATGGCCCAGGGCTCCATTTCAGGGCTGTTTTTCCCTGCTTGGGGGATGCTGTGGGATGCTGCTCTCCAGCTCCCCGTGGCCCTGCCCATCTGTGGTCCCTGCTGAGCTGCACCCTGATAAAATTCTGGCCTGAACTTGCTGGGAGCTGTGCACCTCTACCAGGTGTTCACGGCACAATTAAGTTCATGGGCCTTGATCTTTCTGACTTCTAAAACTACTTAATCGGAACAGCTCCAGTGGTGCTTTTCTGTCCCCTACCTGGGCACCTCTGCCTGAGGTCTGGAGTCTGGGTGAGCAATGTGGGGTCTTTTGTGTCCCAGTGTGCAGGACTTGCGGTGGGATTTCATAGTGCTGACCTAGAGCATGCATTGGAATACCGAGTACTTTACACTGCCTTCAGAATGGGGACGCCCATCTTCATCCTGATGGCTGCAAGCAGAGTTCCACTGACGCCTGTAGCCTGCCTGAATTGTGTCTCTCAATTTCCCCTTTTAGACTTGTGAGGAGCTTTAAGAAGAAAAACTTTGACACTGTCCTCTGTCAGCCAGGCTTTCCATTCTGTCTTTGGTGACCGATTTCGCAACTAAGATGAACTTCCCCATAGTGTTCTTGCTGTTTCTTCATGCAGGTCTTCATTTATCACAGTTGAAAGTGCACTGGAAGGCTGGAAATGTGTTGGTAGATATCTCATAATGTTTCACACAACTCCAACAGAGTGGTTTGAATATTGACTCTGTAATACCTAAGGATGTATCTGTGAATCTTGTCAAGGAGAATCCATCCCTTCCTCATGCCTCATTGAATGTGCTGTACTCCATGTGTCGGATAGAGAGGTTAAGCAGAAATGCAGAAATTTGGGAAGGGGAGGTTGGTGTTGATTGGTTTGTGATGCTAGAGTGTTGGAATCAAAGCTGTTGCTGTTGTGGCAGGAATTACAGTATGCTAAATTTTAGTAGTAAAGGAAATTGCTACTGGTTTTGTTGTTTTTCCCTTGTTATAAATGAGTTAAAGAATGTCCGCAGTCACAACTCAACCTCTGTTATAAATAAAAACAAAAATGTATCAACAGTTTTGGTGTTCTCTAAGTGCCTACAGAGGTAGTTAATGAAAGTCAAAGTAATGGGAGGTTGGTGCAGGCATATAAAATTTAATAGTTTTGGAAGGCTTCAGGTGCATTAAAAATAACTTTTTTCAGAATAATTAACTACTTTAACTTAGTATTGAATCAATCAGCCAGTTAGTGCAGTCCTGTTTTGTATTGTGGAAACTTTTGTAGTGCATTAATGAACGCCAACCTTTTGAGCAGATATTTCTGCAGTGAGACTGACCTATATATTATGTATTACTTAAAGATAGCTCTGAAGAGTGTTTTTCAGCTGTATATTGTTTTCTTTTTGTTAGATAGATGGACAGATTTGGGATGTACATCTGCGATACCATATAATTGACAGAAAACCCTCTGGTATTTGACTGTCCAAAGAACATGAAAGGTATAATTCACTTTGCAACAGTCATATTCTGTCAGATGGTTGCATTGACTTTCTGAAACAGTTGGAGAAAATTTATATGACTTAATGTAAATGAAACCGTTACATTTGATTCTTACCTCATGTTACCTCCCTGTGGTATCAAGCAGTTCCCAATCGTGCAGTAAGCATGTTTTGTATGGCTTTTATTCCAAATCTTTCCCTGGGGAAATCACTGGAAGTTGTGGGACAATGCTCTTTCATGTGCTGTTTAACTCCCATTGACTTAGTTTCCTGAGTTATCTAGAGAGGTGGCTTCATTTAATCCACTTCCTTTGTAAAGATTACAAATTGCTGCCTTGTATCAGTAGAACTGACCATTTTTTTCCCTGAAACAAAACCAAACCAAATCTTTCATTTCTAAACTGTTATTTGGGAACATAGTTTTGAGATTCCAAATAACTCTGGCGGAGCCCGGGCACCATAGCTGCAGTGCACTTCTGGAAGTTGCCATTAATTAGCATTCTGGTTCTTTAGATTTGTTTAGGAGCTTTTCTGTTCAGTGTAGTATCAGCTCTCTCTTTCTTCCCCTAGGTTTTGTGTTGTTGTGCATTTCCTGCTTAACAGAATGTTTGTTTAAGTAGATACGAGTGCAGTGAATTTCCTGAAAGTTACTCATTGGGGAAATTGAAATGAAATTTTAAAATATCATTAGGAATGCAAACAATAAATTCTTTCATTTGCTGTAGGCGTCTTTAGGTTGGAATGACTAGAAAAGGTTCTGGTTAATTAGAAGTAATTTGTTAGAAACCTGAATCCTTTTTTTTTGTTTCCTAGATTAAAACTCAGTTCCCAGCTGGATGCTTATAAGTGCAGGAAATGTAATTGTGAGATGATTAACTGCAAAAAGATGGATAATTGGAGTTCATATGATATGTCAAATATGGCTAAACCGAAAGGTTTTCTGCGTGTTGAAAGAGATTGGCTGAAGTCTAGATTGCAGAATATTGAGCAAGGAGTGTTTTTAGAGATTAATAGTCGCAGATTCGTGCAAGACGATGAGGCAGAGCTTGACTGTAAAGAGCTAACACCTCCCAGCCCTTTCCTGTATCTTCAGGTTTTAATTAGCATGGGTTTGGTTTTGTCCTCTTCCCTTTATTGCTGTTATGTGAATTGGAGATTAGGAAACACAGTAAACATCATACATCTAACACCAATGCTTGGAGACAAAGATATCTCCTCCTATCCACTAGGAAAGGCTCAGCCTACCATAGGATAAATTATTTGAGTCTCCTATGTTATTCCCTCCCCAGTGTCTTGCCTTACAATCAGCATTGTTTTTTCAAAAGTTTTTTTTTTTATGTTTGTAAAATTTGCTTTGAGTCTTTTTTTTTAACTGTACTGTAATAATAAATTAAAAGGTGATACATACAGTATAAACTGCATCAGTGGCATTTTGCTTTCATTATCCCTCATAGATGTTTAGCAAAACAGTGCCTGGTGTTTTAAATTACTTCTGCTTTGCTTTAAAATGAGAACTTCTGTTTGAATAGCCTATTGTTCTGTTAGCTACTACATTGCACTTCAAACTGCAGAGTGTTATTAGAGTCACTGTATTTTGGGATCATATAAAATATTTGTTCTCTCCCTGCTCCCAACCTATAAACTTCATATCTCGATAAGGAGTTTCTAACCCTTGGAAATACTGCTTTACAAATTCAGCTAATGACCCAAATACAGCTTGTTTGTTGTGTATGAGTTGTATTAAAATAACATACTCTATGTGTATTGTCATTAATGATATGCTCATTTTGATAATGGAGCTGCAGTCTCTTAGTATGTAGTCCTTGGGGAGATGCTGCATTTTTTTAACTAAGTATTGTTCTGGCTCCTTTCCTTGATTGGCCCAGAAATAGCAATCAGCTGGGGAGCAGGATGACATGCCTCTTAGCGATCCCTTTTATCTTTGAGATGAGTATCAACATTGTATGCTTCCTAATGGAAGTGTAATTTAATGAAATCTATTGGGTAAACATACTTCAGATGTTCAAAGGAGGTGACAAAATTTTTGCTGGCAGCCAGGACCTGGCTGGTTTCCAGCTTGCCTTTAGCTGCTATGCATATAGCATTGAGAGAGGCACTTAAAATAGGAACACAAAGTATTGTTTCTATTGTGTTTTTGGTTGTGGATTTTTTTTCTCTCTGTTTTCTTTTCCTTAATTTTATTTTTATGGTATTTGTACTAGTGCCCTCTGACTTCCAGGCTTTTCTAGTAAAATGCTGCGTGAGGTCAGGTTTCCCCTCTCCCCCCCAAAACATAGATGACAGTGTTAAACCCAGGGGAGATGGCTGGCACAGAATGTGCTGCATATTGGGGAGAGGGGTGGCGGGGGGTGGGGTGGGAGGGTGACTGATCCAGACTGCTGTTAGTCAGTAACTCTGTGAAAGAATAAGTTCCTCTTTAGACTGAGAAAATTAAGTATCCTCTTTTAAAGATTGTGTCAGAGCACTTTTGTTTTATCAATAATAATTGCTGATGTAGAACTGTCCTCACTGAGGTTTTATAACAGATGGCTGGGAGTGGAAGAAAAGCTGCTCAGCCTTCCACCTCCTCAGCTAGAAACAAGATTGCTAAAAGGAGGCAGTTGTCCCTCTTACCATTGCTCCCTCCTCATTATAGAGCACAGTGATCCCAACACACACACACATTCTTTGTGGTAGCAAACTTGGCAGAAAGATTGGAAAGATCATATCAGCAATGTTGTCCCTTTGAGTGGATGTTTAACTGGACAGCTGATGGATCTTATTGCTCAGATCCTAATGGTTTGGCAAACTGTAGGAGAGTGTTTGAGAGGAAATACATTAACGATGGATCTTATTGCTCAGATCCTAATGGTTTGGCAAACTGCAGGAGAGTGTTTGAGAGGAAATGCAGTAACATTTAGACACATTTGAATATAATGGATATGTCTGTGGAACATGGGGTTTTCTTCTTCTTTACGTGGGAAGTCTAGAGGAGGTATTTTTAATTTGAAGACTTCCACAGTGGTTGTAACTGGGGGACGAAGGACGTGTCCAGAGAAAGATAAATGCATCATTGGCCTTTTGCTTTTCATTCAGGTATTAGTGGCTAAATCTGAGCTTTTCATTGTGGCCCACTTTATTTCCTGCTTGATCCTGGAAGGAAGTCCCTTTCCCAAGTTTATGTTGTCCCTCTCCTATGAATGTGTGACATGGTACATTTGAGCCTTGTGGTCATGGTCTACCAACAGGGAGCTTCTTTGGGTACAAAGGCAGAGTCAAGCAACTGTCTCTTTTTGTAGAGTTATTAAGCTTGTGTTCCATGTGGGGACAGTAACTAAGGATCAGAATGCAGTAAGATGTAAAATGGAGTGAAGTGTATTGCTTGTTTTCAAATAATGGAACAAAATGTGAAAGATCAAGGAAGAAAATTCAGGATACAGCAACATACCTGGTATTTCTATAACTGTAAGCTATAATAATGATACAAAATAAATTGCAATTGTATTGAACTGCCTTTATTCAACGTGTCTTTGGTTCCTCAGCCAAACTGCACATTATGTTAATGCTACTCTATTTTTCAAACTTTCTAATGTTGCCCAGAGTCTGTGCAAGATCCAGGTGTATCCTTCTTTGTGTGTGTGTTTATGGATGTGCAATGTTTGCTGTATATGGAATACACGGGTGCCAGTTTAGCTTGTGGCAGCTGTGGGACAATTAAAACTATATATAATTTAAAACTATTTAATTGATAAACATGTTTTCTTTAATTCTGTCCTTGCATTGCTTCTGGAAACTGGTGAGGAGAGGCAGCAAATGGACAAAATTACAGGCAGCACCAAAGTTTATGACTCTATGTTGTGAACCCAAAATAATTAAATGGTTCACCAGGCTTTCAACTCTAGAAAACGGATAAAGCTTCAAAGCTTCAGACCAAAACATTTTCAAAAATATAAAGTTTGATGAAATTGTAAAATGTTCTGGCTTTAGATCTTCTTCTTTGAAACTAACCTTCATGTGAAGTACTCATTTAAAGTGGAAAGTTTTTCTATACCTTTTGTGGACCAGTCAGAACTGTAAATTGGTATCTTGGTGATTGTACTTCCTTTGTCAGTTTCGTGGTGAAATTGGGCTTGAGGAAGCCAAGCATTATTAGATCATTTAATTTGGTTCCCCTTCACATAATTATCAGTTGAGAGTCCAAGGGAAGGGAACTAAATGCAGTGGGTTGCTAAGGTAGTATTTATCAGGTTCAAATCCCCTCTTTGCATTTAAGGAAAAGATGCGGACTTAAAGCTTTTTTCATCTTGATAATTCTCTGAGTTTCTCTTCCACCAAGGACATGATTAGATGGTAGTCTGCTTTTTCTGTTTTCCTTCATTTTATTCCTCCTGATTTGTTTCCTCCTTTATGGCCATCCACACTGCAGCTGCTTCATGCCCCAGTGCAGACGATTAAGCTGCTTCTGAGGCCACCATCAAAAGCTGCTTTCTCCCTAGGTCTGCAGGAAGATGCAGAAGCATTACCTCCGACCACTGCCACTGCCATCTTTATCATCTTTTTTTCCCCATTGTCAAGCCATCGTTTGTAGCTGCTGTAAGCTTTTACCTGTGGCAGCTTAAAAGATATAGGTTGAGATTTTTTCAGAAAGGACCCTGAAGGAGTCAGTGCTCAATCCTCAATGGCTTTCAGAGCTGAGCAGCTTAGACCTCTTAAAAATTCTAGTCTTATGTCTTTTCAGGTGGGATTTTCAGATTCTCATGAGTAACCTGTGAAAGGAAGATACGTAGAAACCTGCACCTCATTTCATGGTTCAGGAGGGCTTGTTTTTTTTCAGATTATATAAGTGCTTTTGAAATTTCATCCTTTGACATGATCTTGTCGCAAGAAACATGTTTCAGTCTTAGCAAGGTAGCGTTTGAACAGCTGTGAATTCAGGAAGAATCACTTGCCATTTGGAGAATTTCATTGATATGTTTTCTTTCATGTGAATTTCCAGTATGGTCAAGCAACCAGGATATCCAGGGGCCTTTCGGGTAGGTGAATATACCAGCTGAAGTAATGAAATCAGAAACTTGTACATAGCAAATCTAATCCTTAAGTCATTGAAGAAGGGGACAGAAGTACCTCAAAGATTTTAAAGTGTTGGTTATTGCAAAGAAAGAAATGCAAGAAATTCTGTAATGTTACCTGGACAAAGTCTTTCTTTGAGGAGTGATCATCTTTTTCTGTGGCATGATGCAAGATGACTCTGCAGTCCCTAAGAATGTTTGTTCTTATACAGCTCCTATTGAAAAAAAAAAATTACCACCAAAACCTCACCTCTTATTCCATCTTTACTGAAAGGAATGATTTTTCCCCTTTAATAACGTTATGGGGTAGCCACATAACAGGATTGAAGTGCAACTGAAGTTATAGTTGAGGGAAAGCTGCAGTTATACAACATACTATTGAGGATAATATTATCTATACTGCAGGTAATTCAGTTAGCAAAGAATAGTTGTAAAATTTTCCTCTAGTAATGTATTGCTAAAAATGAGAGAGGTGAGGTAGCTTAGAGAAGTCAATGGAGTTGGACATCACATTTGAAACCTCTGTCAAACACTTGCCATTGGTATATCTCCACCTGCCACAAGAATGAGTGTATTAGGTTGGACCAAAACCCCAAATAGCTTCACGTTATTTCTCTGTGAGTAAAAGATCACTGCAGAAGAGTTCAGAGATAAAGCAGGTGTGTACTCTTGTTACTCTTTCACTCTTCTAGCCTTTCTCAAGTGGGACTGAGAGATTCCTGAGTCAGAAGTGGTGTTTCAACCTAGACCTACATCACCAGAACAGGAATTAGTTGTCAAAGTTGTGGCTCAGGATCAGGGAAACCAAAAAGTCAGAGTAGAACTGTTGCGGAGGGTGAGTCACTTGTGTTTTGCCCTAAACTCAGAGAATGATGCAGCAGAATGCAAATGTGGAAGTGGTGGTTTTTCTCATTAATGTTTTGTCATTGCTCCAGTGTGAAAATGTAAGAACTGAACTGAAAACCAGTGTGGGCAAAAAATATTGGGGCTGGGTATGAAGGTAGGAGAAGGGGATGGTCCTGCCATGAGCAGCCTTCCACTTTGGACCTCTTCCCAAACTCTCTGTCAAGCTGTGGGAGGCATGGGGGTGCACAGACCCTGGAAAATGATAGTGCATGGAATAAAACTGTATAACTTCGGTTATATTAGAATTCCTTCGCTTTGTTTAATTCGTTTCATCCTATGTAGTTGGATGATTTTATTCTGTGGATAGAAGGAGGTCCTTCTCTGGTAGTATTAGTAGCAAAGTTTCCTGTCTAGTGAGTTATCAGGGCTCTGAAGTTATATAATGTTTTCAGCATTGCATGGGTTTTTATTTTAATTTTTATTCTTAAGGCTATTATCTACTAAGAGTTGAGCAGATGTTTGAAATTATACAAATGAGAATATCTGTATCCAAAGATGTAATTTTAGGAAATACTTCATTATGCTTGTAACTGGCACTTCTGTTTACTTTGCGAGTGTGGGGGGTTTTATGCATCTGAGTGCCATCTCTTTTCTATCTGGATAAACTTTTCATTTTGGGCTCTAAAATATCGGCTGTAGTGCCTCCACAAAGATGGTAAGAAGTGCAATTAATCATTTATCTGCTAGGTGTCAGCAAAGGTTCTCTTTAAGATAAATAAATTAAAAACTGTATGCATTCATACACTAGATCTTGAGGCTGTGTGGCTCAAATCTGTTTGGAGGCTGAAAAGGAATTTATAATGAAATATTCAGGGAAGTAGGTACTAGTCAGTGTCTAGAAGAGACAGCTGCACTTCATACCCTTCATTTAATTAATTCAATCCATTGCATTTTTCTTGATGTATGCAACTTTGAACCTCTCTTTAATTAAGCAAAATTAGCAAGTTTATTATATGTGGAGAAGATTTCACAGATTTCCATTCAGCAGAGATTTTTTCAAAAAATTAAGTTACTGTGTGGGACATTAGAGAAGACACTTTCATAGAATAAGTAACAAAGGCTAAGAAGAAATGGTCAATTTTCACAGTGGAGGAAGCCTATCAGTGGTGTCCCACAACTTCCTATTTGTGTTGTTCAACGTATTTTTAATGGTCTTAATATTAAAAAGGAAAGAATTGACGAAGTTACTGGTGATACTAAAATATTCAGGACAGTAAAAGTGGAAGTTAAATGAATTATTTCAGGAGTAGAGTTCTGAGTGGTTAAGCATTAAACTCAGAGGTGAAGCTTACTGTTGATAAGTAAAAAGAAATGCACCTATCAGGAAAACAGTTCTGAGTTGACGTTCCCAATGATGGGCAAGTGTTACTGTTTGGTAAAAACATAATACAAGGTCCAAACTCAATAGTGTTCAGAAAAGAAAATTGCACTGAAGGAATCACTAGGAAAGGAATAGCGATTGAGACAAATCATCTCTCTACCTATGTACATGTATGACTCTTTGTGTGATTATAATTCACTGTTCCCCAAAAATGCAGTAGCAGAACATAGTTCTGCTGCTGATTATGAAAGCTGTGGAGCAGCTCAGTGCAAGGAACTGGGTAATGGGCAGAATTTTTTCTGCTAAGGTTAAGAGGGAAGTGATACAGAGAGACATGATTATATAGATGAAGTGGCATATAGAGAAGGTGCAGTGTCAAGAAGTTGTTCACCACTGCTCATAATATGCATCAGGTGGCATCAAATTAGTTTACTGAAGGAGAGGTTAAAAAGCAAGAGAGGAGAGGGCATCACAGCTGGGAAGTGCCTGATCTGTAGTCCACCACAAGGTGAGTGAGGAAAGAGGGTGTACCAGACAGGGCTCATGCACTTTGACCCTTTCTCCGGGTTTCTGATATTGGTACTTGGTGGGTACTGCATGTTAGGCTGGATAGACCTTTGGTCTGAATTAGAACGGCCAGTCAACTTTATAAATTGTATTTTTTCCTGACCACATGTGACATAGAAGGGGATGCAGTCACTTCTACAGTACTGTGCCCAGGTTAGGTATAAAAAGTGTGTCTGAGCTTCCTGGCTCCCAGAACAGTGAGAGTTTTGCTTAGACAAGTCATGGTTGTTATTCCAAACTAAAAGTTCGGGAACATAGCAGGCGTGTGTTGGTTTACTTGGGGTGATAGATCAATATATTTAGCTTCAGCCTATGCAGAAAATAAATAAGACTTCCTTTGTTCTGGTGTGATCCTAGTTCTGGAAATAGTATAACTTAAGTGGGGAAAACACCACAACTATTTATTTGGGAATAGAAACAAATTCCATCTGTTTCTACATCTCTGTCATTCACTTAATAGGAACATTCTCAGGAAAAGCTCTGTAAATGGAAATATTTTTGAGTTTGTACTCTTTGGGTTTATATGCCTCCTTAAAGATAATGCAAACAGTCGGCTGTACTTTTTTGAGTTATTGTTTATACCTAACTTATCCAGCTGGGAATCAGACCATTACCACTTCACATTTATTTTTAAAATGTAGCACTTAAATTATGTGCAACAACCACCTAGCAAACTATCTGGAAATGAAGAGATTGTGTTGAAATTTTTTTAACCAGTTTGTGGAAGTTTGAACACAAAACCTGAGTTTAAGAAATAGTTGCACACTTCTCAGGCCTTGTATAAAGTCTCGTGTTTGTCATTAAATATTACATACAATTTAACAGTTCATGTGAACCATTACTGTTCTTTACTTAGATACAATTTTTTATAAAGTGCTCTGTTAGTAGTGCAGGGTTTTTTTGTGTGAAGCAGTATTTTGTGGACTATTGAGTGTGACAATGCAGTTCACTCAGCCTGCTAATTTTTTTAATATAGCTGTGTAACTGCAGAGCAAGCATAGTATTTCCCCCTTAGCACTTCTATTAATGAGAAACAGTGTTGTCTAATAATACTGTGTTACTGGTAATTCAATAGGTCTCAAATAACTCCCTCAGGCCTGGTGGCCATACTGTGACAGATGCTTTAAAGTCAGAAAGATGTCCTCTCTGAAGAAAAAAACTTCGGTATCTGACCTTTGCATTGGCTTTGCTAGTGACGGATGTGCCCACATTGGTGATATCAGGTTTATGCAACAACACAATTGTACTTCTTTTAAAATAAGGCAGTATTTTGTTTTACTATGTTATGCTCCTAGTAATTAAATTTAAAAACTTTAAAACTGAAGTACTTGATCTTTAGACTTACAGCCACGTTCCTCTATGAATTGCTGTGTCAAAGAGTGTATTGATGCAGCCACATAGCTGGTGTTCATATATTTCCTGCTCATTCAATAGGAAAATATGATAGGAATGCTGTCCCTGTGCAGTGAGAAAAGTTTGATATTTTCCCCAAATCAAGTCTCATTAGAAAGAACTTCAGCCACTGAGATTTGAAAGGGTCTGTATTATTAAGTTCTATCTTGCCAGGGAAGGTGCTTTCTTACATTTTCTGTTTAAAAAGTAATCAATTGATCAGTCTCTTCCCATCTCTCTCATATATTTGTTCACCAAAGGGTTTCGTCCCATGCCAATTTTACAAAATTCAAGTCAAAAGATGCAGGTAGATCTTGTGTACTTATGCTTCAGCTTCTGAATTCCACATAAAAGAGTCATAACCCCACAAAGAAAGTATTAAAACTTCAGATCTTGGCAGAATGGTATTTTTCCCAGTGTATGAGAAAAAGACAATGACCACAGGAAGCAGGTAGCTGTGTGCTTCTGTGCATTGTATAGCTTCCATCAATACAGTTTATGTAGTCTTCCACGACACACAGCTTTTACTCTAAAGACATGTTAGGGTTTTTTTAAGTTCATATATTGATTGTAAATCAGACAGGTATAGATTGAATAGCAAATAATCCCCATCACCATCATAATTTTAAATCAATTTTGTAACAATGTGAAAAAATTTCTTAACTGCCAAATGCTTTATTTAATGTCACAGGAAATAATGAAATCATCATTCAAAATTACATTAGTTTTGCTTTCTTTCATCTTCCATTTACTAAGCAGGACTAAAATGACATGTATTTATCTGTGCAGGTATATTGCCTGTATTATGTGTGTTATCTTTCATTTTGATCTGTAAATATATAGTTCCCTTTCTAGACTTGTTCTCTAATGTGGTCATACAGAGAGTTGACTCTAATACAAGCAGGGACAAGGGCTGGCATCACCTCTGTGTGCTGCCCATCACACTAACGTGTGCGTAGGATTTAGAGAGCAAAGGGGAAGAGTGGAACATCCTACATTTATGCTTACTCCTGTAAGATAGGAAATATAGCCATCAAGATTTTAGGTTAATCATGGCAGCATTCAACAAAACCCATCATGATTGTACGGTGTGAAGGCCAAGGCTGAGATGCTGAGTACCTGTAGCTGCTCAAAGTTCAATGAAACCTGTTTATCATCTCTCTGTGTTTTTAAAAGTAAACTAGAAAGTGGCTGCTCTGTATTTTCTACGAAACTAGGCTGTCACCATTTTAGTTAGTAGTAATTATTTGATTAATCCCTTACAGTTATACCATTATATGCAAACTAATTTATTAAGATCGAGGTTGGGTTATAGGCCCTTATTGTTCCACTGCTCGCTTTTTTGTGCTGGTTCTGTGTAAAGTTTCTCTGGAATGTCTTAAAATGATGGGAAGGGGTGGTTTCCCTGTGGCTTCAAAATCACTATATACGTTGTTCAGATAATGGAATGGTCCAACAGAAATTAAATTAAAATATTTTTCTGCTTGCAGCTTTAATTTTCTAGTATTACTTGTTTGCTAAAAGTGTATTTTGGAGGCATTTTTTTAAAATTTTGCCAGGAGATGACTTTCAAGAAGATAAATATTTCTTTAGTTGTTGCTTGATTTTGTACACTCTTTCTCTCAGTGTAGTTATTGGTGGTATTTTTTTTTCATTAGGGTGGTGGGATTTTGATATAATTTTATGCCTACCAGTGCTCAGTGTTACATTATTTCACATTGTTTTTTTGGCACCATAATTTCTAAGGTAAGAAATTACAGAGTCACAAAGACAAGATTGGAAATCGTTTTATTTGTCAGGGTAGGATATACAATATAAGAGAACATGCTGAGTTTTTCAATAGCGTTAAAAACCAAAATGAACCTCCAAAAACATTGCAAACAGCAGAAAAAGAAACAGAAAAAATTATTTAGACAAATTTCATTCCAATTAGCTTGTAGATGAAAGTTTATTTTTTAAGTGCTATAATCCATAAAAGAAAAATAATTCCTAGTTCAAATGCTAAGGTCTGTGTAGTGCACTACCAAGTTTCAGAGGGAAAGTGTTTTCAAGGTCTTTTCATAAATGGTGTGTTATGGAATGGGGTCACTCGAAAAGGAATAATTACAGAGTGATCAGAAGATTTCTTTGAAAAGATTGTGTTAGACCTTCTGTGTGGTTTGTGGAAGAACAGAAATAAGTTTTGCTCCTAGGGTGGGCTAACAAAATGTATTGTGTTTTTGCAGCTACTTCTATCTTTGCCCCAAAAGATGCATGCATCACCTCGCAGTGCACTCAGCTCTGTAAGGTCATTGCCTCGAAAGCAGATCTGGGAGTTGTTAGAAGTACAACACACTGCTGCACTGTTTGACCAACTGCAAAAGTTTAGTTTTGAACTCTAATGAGTCTTTGCTCATCTCCTGTCTTAGCACTACCACTTGTTAAATAATTAATTCCTCTTTGATTGTACCTCTTTATGTGCTTTTATAAAGTTATTTGTATTATTTTGTGTTGTATTTTATTTGTACTCAGCCTCTTCTTGTTTCAGAGCACGGAGTTACCAGAAAGAATTAATTTGAGGAACATTTTTCCACCCTTTGTGTAGTGCTCATACTGAAGATCTGTGATCTACAGTAATTCTTATTCATTTGGAATATAGTAATTTGGTCCTGTCAGCACAGGGGCTGGTTTGTTGTTTTAAATTGCTGACTTTTGTTTTTGCTGGCATGCTCCCCAATACAAATTGAACATCTGACAAAAATCTATTTGTATGACAATTCTGTTGAGATAGGTGCTCTCTGTTGCCTAACAGTACAATTTGGGGTCCCCAAGATAGAAGTTGACTGAATGCCAAGATTCTAGTAGAGCTTGTTTGTGCAGATAACAGAGGTAATCCATATTCCTCAGGTCTGTAAATCAAACAGACAAAGGAGTAATATGTATGTGCACCTTTCTCTTTGAGACAGTGGACTGGTAGTTTCTTCTTAATAACAATGGGGACTATCCAACCCCTGAGAAAAATGGGACACTGACACCAGGGATGTCCCTACATGGAAATAGAATGATTGGGAGAGTCTTAGAATGCTCCCCCCCTGTAGCAGATAGTGTTAAATAAATTATTAGATCTGGTTTGTGGCTTTGCGGCAATTTCTGTGCTTAAGTGGTTTTGTCTGTTTAGACAAAGTTGATCCATAATACACTGGAAGAGGAAATCCAACCACTGGGTCTTGACTGTTTTTTCCAGAGTGATACAAATAAATGCGTCAGCTTTAGAGGCCATCTATGGAAATACTGTTTAGGAAAACACATACTGGTTCCTACTGATCCCCTGCAATGATTCTTTCAGGATATATAATAAATGACTGAAATATCCTCTTTTTGATGAGGTGTTCAGATCCAAAATGTGAAATACAAACTAGGAATCCCAATGGCCTAGCAAACACTTTCTGATTGAATATTATTTTAAGGTGCAATAATTGCTTTTCATCCTCAAATAAAAATATACTTCTAGTCAGCTGTGTGCAACTACGCTTCTCATTTTCCTGCTTAACTGTGGAATCAGTTGCATTTTGGAGTTAATCCTCAAGTATCAGTCTTGTGGTTACTGCAGGATCCTGTATTAACAGGTATATACATCTTGTTTTAAGGAAAAAAGTATAAGCTTTCACCAACAATGTTCTAAACTTTTTCTGTGAGGTCACTACTTCAGAGGTCTTTGAAGCCTGTTGTGATCCTGTCATAAAGGTTGTCATTGTCCTGTAGAACCATAAAGCTACTCGTAGTTGCAGTGAACAGTGGTAATGGAGAAATGACACTTCCAGATGGCCACACCTGTTCGTTGTGCAGTGTCTGATGCTGTGGGGAATTTGGGAGAGGGAGTTTAGGAGAGGACCCAAATATCTGAGCAGAGGAGAACCAGTAGGAAATGGCAAAATGGGTGGTGGGAAAGGGAACAAAATATGATGTTTCATCATTCACACTATGTGCTAGAAAAAGGTAAATATGATCACACTGGAGCCAGCACATTGGGGTAATTGAGGTAAGAAAATACAAACTGTGAAAGGTGTAAGATGGAAAATTGTTGATTGATTGGGAAAGAGTGGCAGGTCTGTCATCTGAGATTTTAGTGGAATGGTTGTTATCACTCTCTAGCTTTGTGAGAGTTCGTTTCTAGGTTGAAATTTTAACCTGAGATTATTGTATAAATTTGAGTCTGTCCTTGAATGCTCAGGAATCAAAAACCCAGATATATGCTACACAATGGTATTTTTTTTTTTCCTTTAGTTCCTTATATTCTTTCCGCATTGGTTTTGCATGTCAGCTTCATGAGTTGGTGTTGAAACTGTTCTGTTTGCCATATGCTATCAAACTTTGGCTTTGTATCAGGTCATCTGTATTTGATGCTAACAGCTTTGTTATACCAGAAGTTTCTACACTGTGCCATGCAAGAACAGCTGCTGGGGTGGAGGGACAGATGTTTGGTCAAATGGTACTGGGCCTTTCTTGCGCTTCAAAGGAGCTGAGCAGAGATATAATATGACTGTAGAGTATAGTTCTATTTTTCTAATATGAATAATTTGAATATTTACCATAGTTTGTTAAGAGATTGGGAGAGCAACTGACTTGTTTGAGCCAAAATTGGAAAGTAATTCATTAGGTAATCTTTCTCTTACTCTGGAATTCACCAGGTAAAGATGAGATCCTCAGGAGTAAATTCTTATTGCCAAAATGTGCTCCATGGAAGAGATGTTACAACACTGAGTGATACAAATTAATTGCTTTTGATACTTTAATTGTTAGCTTCTTTGTTTGGAATTTCTCTTCCGTTTTTTCAAATGAAATATGGGATAACTTTTGAATTTAGTCTTTGTCCTAATACTGAGATCTGAACATCTTTCTTCTTGTGCATGAATGCCTGTTCTTCAGTTGCTATTTAAATAAAAGAAGTTATTATGTAAGCAGTAACCACCAAGGTTTATTAAGTGTGAAGCTCTTAGATATACCTCAAACTCCCTGAACTGCTGATCAACAGAAACAGGCAGCATTTACTGAAATGAGAATAATTCCATCCCTGCTCTGTTTCTTAAGATTTCCCCTTATTATCCATTAATGGCCACTCTAGGAGGCAGTACAAGTTCTGGACTAATTGAAGCTGTGACTGATACAACAGTCTTTATGCGGTCGTACATCAAGTGAGACTTTCCTTAAGGTTCACACTACATTGTCTTGACAGTGAAAACCTAGGCAGCTATAAACAAGATCAACAGAAATGTGTAAGCACTGTTGGTGACAACATAGGAACAGGGAGAAAACAGAAATACTCAGTGAATTTTTGGAGTTTGGACATCAGTATTTATTGTGAAATGAGCTACTGCCAGTGTTGGTGTTGCTCATTATTCTTTGTGGTACTCTGGTCCACTTGGAGGCAGAATTCCTGGCTGTGCTACAGGTAACAGGAAAAACAAGTTAGATGAAGCTTGTCTATCAGAAAGACACTTTAAATACCAAATATATGTAAATATCAATATTTTCTATAAATATACTGCCTTTCCCTTACACTGTATTATAAGGCTTAAGACTTAAGTTCTGAAGAAATGAACAAACTAGGGGATGGGTTGCTATGTCTATTTTTCGTATAGATATGTGCATTATAGTAATATTTTTTCATCCATTTAGAAATGAGTATTTTAATAAGTATTTTCACTGGATGGGGAGACTGAAAAATGGAGAGGCAGTACAAAAAGGAGGACGACTTTGGTTTGATAAATTAGAGGTAGTGGATTGTTGATAAATTAGAGGTAGTGGATTAGTTACTGACTTTTATCTCAGGTAGTGTAAAGCAAGAACTGCTCATCATCAGCTTGTGATAAAACTAGAAAATGCCATGTCTCAACATCGGGCTAGTATTTTACCATTTTAGCTATTGATTTAACACAGCATGAAACAACTGGTGCTGTCCCAGTAGTGCCTGGTGGGGAGCAGTGAAAGTACAGATTTACTCCCCCATCAATCTGCTGCAAACTTCAAAGCCAAATTGTGGCCACTTAACTACTAAAATTACTAAACTCAGACAATTTTTATCTTTTTCAGGCTAGGCAACGTGTCTGGCTGCAAGTACATATGTTCTAGAAGGAAGGAAAGGAATCCCAGCTAAATCACGTCAGGGCAAAAATAATAAATTCAGGAAGCATGAACAGCAAGATCCAAAAATTAGTTTTGATAGGGCTATGTTACACACAAAGTATTTTTCCTTTTCCTTTTCATTTATCAATAGTTTGAGCTAATGTGCTTGTGGTTCAGAATGTTTGCAGTGAAGTACACAGAATGAGAAATTTGTGGGTGTATTTGTATGCAAACCACCGTAATTACGCCTTGTGTCTATTTATTTGTTCTTTGCATCAAGTATTATTTTATTTTTATTTAATGGTGAGGTCAGAAATTATCCCCTGCTACTCTCATGGAATAGGGTTCTTCACACTGTGATTAATATTCTTAGGGGTCAACTGAAAATTTCTTATTCTGTGTATTATTTTCAGAAATTAAAAAACATGTATCGATATATCAGTGGGAAGATGGTGCTGAGGGAGAGTGTATGTGCTCAGTGAAAAAAAGGACAGTGTCTAAAAATAGATTTTTATGGACTAAAAAGTATTTTTGGAAAGGTTTGCTTAAGTTTCTTTGATTTAAAATAGATCCCATCAGAGTAGCACAAATGTAGGCGGGACAATTCAGCTGCCTTAGGAACATCTCATTCTCCCTGCCCTCATTCTGGATGTCCGAAATGAAGTCTGTCTTTATGGCTTCATTTTGGTTTTTACACGTGGAGTTCACAGTGGACAAAATGTATAATTTATTAAGAGAACTGAGCTCTGTAGCAAAATCGTACTTTTAATTGGAAGCCTCAAAAATACCGTCTTTCCTGGGCTTTACCTACTGTTAGAAATCCAGGGAGTGGGAGACCTGAAAAAGATGATGGTAGTGTTCAAAAATGGCAACGGGTTCAGCCCAATTACGGGTTTTCATTTACAGTTGCTGATCTCCGTAGTGTGAGGCCAGAGAATGTAGGCACAGACTGATGAAGGCAATTAAGTAGCAAATAGAGGAAGGAAGTAGAACTTGGATGCTTTTTTTCTGGGAAAGGAAGGAGCTGGTGGAATGTACCAGCAGGTGTCTTGTTACTGTTAGCAATGGGAACCTGGGCTCCAGATGGAGATACCGGCTGAAACAAAGATATTTTAATGAACATTTAATGTTTTGGTTTATCTGAGATGTTTATCATCCTTCACCATGAGCTAATTAGTGTGAACTAATTAGTTAGAAAATCTTGAGCCTCCTTAAGATTTTTTTTCCTCCCTGCTTTACTGTCTTTGGGACCACTCTCTTTAAAAGTTGGCATTCTTATTAAACTTCTTCCCTTGGAGGAAAATGGCTGCATATTTTTATTTTCTCAGTTCATCTGTCTGTTGGTCCAACACACTGGAGTTTATCTTACATCTCCAAGGTTTAGAAAATATTTATGTTAATTACACACTTACCACACAGCATAAAATCTTTGGACCACAAAACAGGCTGAAGTACATGGTCCTGATCTGTAGTTGCTCCTTGTCCCCTAAATAGCATTCGTTGGAGAAATGAAGTTGTGTGGTAACAGACTTTATTAAAAAGGCACAAACCCAAGCTCATAGTAATAAAAGAAACCACTAAAATTTATGACTTAGGTCATTACAGCAAGGAGATGAGTTGAGATGACCAATAAAGATTTCATAAAAGAAACTGAGCTTTGTAGTAGTGTGCTTCTAAAAGGCACTAGGAGTTCTCTGTTCCACCATTATCTTTAACAATTTTCCCTGAAAGGTAGTTTTGCAGAGAAACTTGTAGTTCTTACATGTATATATTATATTTCAAAGACCTGCTGTAGCTAAACCATTCTCAAAATAAGCTTATTTTTGTAGCCTAGTTCTGCTGATCTTTAAATTGAAGTTATTCAGATCTCACAGAGACTTCTGTAGAAAAACAGCAGCCTGTATGATATTAGTGACTGGCTTCCAATGCCTCATGTGACTTTTTAAAATCTGTTTTAGGGGTGAGAGTCTTCTAGGTTTTGACATAGTGACAGAATTGTTTCAAGTGATCATATTGACATCCTTAAATATTTCTGCAGGTTAGCCTGAACATGAATTGAAGATCAATTTATCTGTCTAGAATACTGGCTTGATTTTGGCTGTTCCTATTCTTTGCATACAGATGGGTTTTTTTGAGGCCACAGTCTGGATGTGTCCCTTTTCACTTCAAGACCGATTGTGAACCTATGCTCTAAACAGCAGAATTTATCCCACTTAGTCCCCCTACACCCAAATTAATTGTCAGTGTGTGGATTACTTTGAACCTGCATCAGGTGTGGTCTTTCACCTGAGGTACCTTTATTATCATACTGTTGTCTGAGTTGGGAAGAGAGGGTGTTCCCCCCTCTCCAGCCTTGTTCTTGCCTTTTATTCCAGCACTGATGATAGAAATGGCCGTGGTAAAGAAGGGTCTGCAAGTTGCCAAACCTTTGTCAGCAAATTAGCCGATATGTGTTTCCTATATGTTTCAAGACAAAAGGCACAACAACCAGCTTTTAATTTAATAATCTAAATTATCAGACTGGTCTTTGAACATGCACAGGGCGGTTACAAGGAAGCAATAGGCTTTTCACGAAGGTGCATCTGAGAAGGAATGAATTTGAGTGATCTCATGCACAATTTAAAGGAATTTCCACTGACCGAATAGGGAAGTTGGTTAACTCAGCCAGCTAAGTAGATGTATAAAGATGGGCTTTGTAATGAAAGATGATAGTTTAATAATGGTCATTTGAAGGAATCCATAGAAGGGGGTTGGACGAAATACTGAAATTAGAGTACTGAAAAGCACATTACAGGAACAGGCTGTGAGCTGTGGGTAGCAGTGGATAGTGGAATAACTGCAAGTCAGCAGTGCAGAGGTCACTCATCACTGTTGGCCTACAGAGATGTTACAGTTAAATTTGCAGAAATACCCAGTCTTCCTTCCTGCAGCAGCTGATGCCTGGCATATTTTGAGATTATGGCACATGAGTAAAAAGGCTGGCAAGCTGCTGTGCAGAGCAGCCCAGCTCTGAGGGCACCTTGGAGAAACTAAATTCTGATGAAAGAATAAAATACTATATGTGGAGGGACCAAGGTTTGGAATTAGTATGTGGTAATTCAAACAAGCAAAGATGAGTGGTTATAATAAAAAGAAAAATAAAATTGATTTACATGCCAGGCTAAGGGGAGTTATTCCTTGTTATGTTTGGAGAGTACTATTCAAGCCCAAGCATTACTCACTTGAAGTTTTCTATGCTTGGATTTATAATTCTTGTATTGCATTATATTAGGTTTCCTTAGATGTTTCCGTAGATTTCCATAGTGATGATAGTGAATATTTGCACATTCTCTTAAAACAGAATGAGGCAGAGGTCAGTTAGTTCCAACCTTTTGAATTTTGAAAAATCTTTCTGGGTTGTTAAGTTTAAAAGTCTGAGTTCAGGGAAATAAAAGCTGCTTTTCTAAATACAACTGGTTTTTTCGCAATAGGAATCATCCCCTGTTACTCCATAAATTCACAGAAACAGTGAATTTCAGTTCTCTCTCAGGTCACCTGTTTCCTTCTCTACCCATGGCAGGTGCAATGTAGCAGTTTAAGCATCTGCCTTCTTGGTGACATACATGGTCCACTGGCCATGAGGTTGAGGTGGGAGCAGTTTTGTGGGCAGAAGCTGCATTTTTCACAAACAACATAACAGTGTTGTGTCCTCATGGTGCTTTGCTTGACCTTCCTCCCTGCCCTCACCCCATAATGAAACTAAAAGTGTGTTTGATGAGGATTATTGAAAAGAAGATTTATGGACCTGTGACATCTATTTAAGATGGGTGATAGTATCTCTGCATTAATTTCACATTAGCACTTGAAGTTTGATTTCTCTCTGCTGTTGCAGGAAGCTGTTGACATTTGGCAGAGTGGCAGAACACGGGGTCTGAGTTGTGTTTCTCTTTCGGAGCTGCCTGCAGCCTCTTCTCTGCGTGTGCAGGGAGGGAGGCAAGACTGGGGGTGGCTGAGACATTGACTTTTGCCAGCTGACACGTACTGTTAAATTGATTCTTTCAATCAGAAGTTTCAGTGGATTTGTAGAATAGTTTTTATTTACTTTTGGACAGGAATGTGTCCATTTCTTTGCAGGTGGTTTTTTTCAGTTTTCTTAAGGAAATGCTTGGAAGTCCAGCATTGCATCAGGTTGTATATCAGCGCGATTTTCCTGCTTCTTGCACCCAGTTGCTAAAAACTCAGCTACTTATGAACCGGAAAACCCCTTTGAAATTACAGTCTGAAGTGTCTAGCCTATTGTTCCTTGATCACCTTTGCAGAGAAATATAGAAGTTTTGAAAACTGAAGTTTGAACACAGTTTTTCAAATTGAAAAGGAATTTCAATTTCTTTTTTTTAATAAGTCAGTTTGTGTTTCTGTTTCAATATAAGCTTTAAGATTGCTAAGTAGGGCCACTTACTTTTCCTCTAAATTTGTTAAACTTTATCTTTTCCATTTCTGTTCAGCAAACAAATACTTAAATACCTATTCCAAAAGACAGAGATGGAAGTGTATATTCTGCAGTATTTAGCTGTCCATTTGGGGATCAGGTCACTTTTTTCACCTTCCTTTTAGCAAGAGCAAAGGCAAAAGTAACTACTCTCAAAGAACACAAAATAAAATCTGATTTATTCCCACGAATTATTTCTGGTTATGTTACTCTCATGTATTTATTTACATTTAGAGCAGGGCCAAACTCTAAAACAGATACCTGGTGATTTTTTTAAAACACTTATATATACTAGGAAATTCTAATAAATTTTGTATGAAAACAGATGTTTGTGGATAAATAAGCCTTTTTGTTGTTTACACATATTCCACCAAAAAATCTGTTTAATCTGTTCTTAAAACATTGAGACTGAAAAATTGAGAGGTTGGGATGAAAGGATCTGCTGGTTCTTTTGTCTGAAATGCACCTAGGTTTGCTCATCTGTTCGGGGACTGCTTAGCATTTAGGAGGAGGAAAGCTATTCTTTAGTTCATGTATGAAAATGTACAATACTTTGTATCAATTATTTGGCTGATTGCTGGAAGTGCATTGGAGTGAGGGGGCACTGGCTAGTTCTGGCCTTCACTAATGGGAACATTTCAGAATGTGGATGGTAATTAAAGTATAGAATGCGGAAAATTAAGCCAAAATTGAATAGAAATGAATAAGTATGTGTTCTGTTGTGCAGATGTTGGAAATAGATTATTTTGGGTACCTCTTTCTATCTACATCTTATTTGGTTACCATGTAAAATTCGGTCATACACCATGTAGATTGTTTCTCTTCCCATTACCTTTTCTGTTTTTATGTTGTGATGTATCTGTATAGGTAGTAATTTAGCAAAATATCCTGTCTGCCAGGTGTGGGAACTAGCTGATTGTATTGTAATACCAGATCATTACTTAATTCATATGCAACCTAGCCTAGCACATGGAAAGCATTATAAATCTATTTACAGTGTGGCTGGTCTGATGATAACATTGTATTAAATTCCCAGGTGAGGCAATTTAAGCAATTGCTTTGCCATGTGTAGGCCATGGAAATTAACTTCTCATATGCTTTAGTAATAGACGAACTTCATTGGTATGCTCAGATTAGTGGTATAGCAGAATTCTTACAGTGTGGTTACGTGTACCCTGCTTCACATGTAGAATCATACAGGGGGGTGGTACTGCAGATCACAGATCTTAATTAGTTTAAGCTGAGTTAATTCATTTCAATTCTAATTTAGCTGGGCTTGCCTATGAACACATTCAGTTCTATTGGGAAATGTTAAGGCTTGGGTCAAGTAGACAGATTGTTTAAAGCCAAATTGCCAGACAGAACTGAGCAAGTGTATCTGTTTGAACAGGGCTTTAAGGAAATCACCCAATCAGTATGCAAAAATCCTGTTCATAAACCAAGAGAGATCTGCTTGGAATCAGAAATTCTTCCTTGTCAGAAGGTCTGGGCACTGTAGTACATTTAAAACAGCCCCTGAAACTTTCTGAGTGCTGAAGTTCTTGTATGAAGTAGCTTAACCCTTTTGTGTCTCTGTGTTTGGGGACATGCTACGCTCAAATGCAAACACATTCACTGAGCAAAACCACTTGTGTGCTTAGACTTTTTGTCTAGGTATATATAAGAAAATATAAAATACAACGAAAACTTCTATATATGACAGACCTTTGCAGCCAAAAAACTGCACACAGAACCCCTTAAACCTATATTGAGCTGCCCAGAAATGCCTTGGATTACAAACTCTGTAAATCTTCTGTCTTTTCTAGAAACATACATATAAAGTACCAGTAGACAGTGGTAACTGACAACTAAGACTAAAAATGTTGACAATTTCTTGATTTGCCTGGTTAGCTTATGTATAGAAGTCATTAACTATTTATAAAATGCATTATGAATTGGGTTCCTTCAAACTGTAGCAGAGTGTGTGACATTTCCAGCTCAAACTATCATTCTTGCATTTGGCTAAAGTATATATTTATAAACAGCTGATGGTTATGAACTGAAAAATATAAAATATAAAATAATTATTTAATTATTGAGTTCAGACAAGCTGAATAATTTTGATAGCCACATTTAGAAGTGTTAGCCAACACTACTTTAATAAAAATAAGAATAGTATTTCAAGATATTGATATTTTGGACAAATCCTGAAAGAATAAATGAGCACTTTAGTTCAAAGACCTTTCCTGTTACATTATTGATTCATTTGGTAGTGAAATTGTGATCAAAAGTAGTATCAAATTATTTATTGATTATGGCAAAGAGTTATACCTAATTGTAGCCAAAGCATTATTTCTTTTAATAAAATTTCTGATTTTCAGATCATGACAGATTATTGCAATAAATGAACAATGATACAAATATATTTATTAAGTACAGAGGTGAGGACATAAAGGATTATACAGAGCCTCTAAAAATTGTATTGCTATTAACATTTATTTCTTTCCCATGAAGTATCTTCTTTTTCCTTTCACCCATGCAGGCTCTTAAGAATGAGAATATCATCCAGTTAAATCTTTCAAATAAATGATGTGTAATCAAGGACCGTCTCAGTCCCTACATATTATTAGGCAGCTTGTTCACTGGAGAACAAGTTCATGAAGCATTGTGCTCCTCATCTCAGTCTAATAATGATAAATACATTCAACACTAACAGGATCAATGGGGCTGAGTCATTTTGTGAAATTGGGAGAAACTGTACAGTTGAACTACTAGACCTCAAATGAGGTCTTAAGATTGAATCTTAATCAGAAAAGAAGATTAGATATTTATTGGTATATATTTGTAATTTCCTTCCTTGTTTGATGTGTATCAAATAAAAATAGGAAAATAATATAATTGAGCAATCTATGCCAATTTGTTGGCTTTTTGGTGAGAAAAGAGAAAAACAAAACCTATCTCCGTATGATATTCTTGCATACTGTGGAGTGTTTTAGTCCCCCATAGTGATGAAATGAATAATTTAAACAGGCAGCTCTGATGCCACAGCCTGTTTAAAGGTTCTCATTTCCTTTAATGCTGTAGACTACTTTAACTTGGTTAGTATGAAACTGTGACAGCTGAGATCTCCAAAAGATTTGGCACAGTTCACCTCTTGCCGTGGGTCCACGGTCCATGGCTTTGTCCTTCCTACTTACATCTGTAGCTGTAGGATATAATCTAGATCTGAACGCTGGCAAGTGAATCACAAATGTGTAAACACTGTAACGATGATGTTGGTGATAAGGGGAGCCACACAGAATAAAGAGATAAGAAGTTTTGCTCTGAGGTGGCCCATGCAAGGCTTACTCCACTGCTAGGTCCCTTGCATAAAGGGTGACCCACTTCCGAACCTCTTTGTCGCAAAAGTGATGAATTTCCCTGTGCTCAGTCTAATTTCTAGTGGTTGTTTCCTGTGCCTCAGTCTCAAGCACAAGTTTTGGCATGATGGCCCAAGCAGGGAAGGTTTGAGGAGGGATTTGTTTTTTCTGAGTTCCTGCTGGTAGTCACTACCATGGCAGGGTGTGAGGGAAGCTCCCATCAATAAAGGAAGGCCCTACACCTTAGTTCTTTCTACTCTTTGGTTTCTTCCTCTGATGAAGTGTAAAAATTACCGTAACTGCTCTCAAAAAGAAAAAAAAATTAGATAATATGTTTAAAATCCTAGCTCTCTTTTAATGGTAAATGTGGGAATATTAACTGAGTAATAGCCTGTTATTTGGCTAACAGAGAAATTGAAAGCTGGGCTGGTGTTCTCATTATGGACTTCCCCATAGCTCCATTGAATCCTGTGCTACGTTAGTAATCATCACACTTTTGCTCTCCATTGCTTGGCACTTGGTCTAGTTTAGAATCAACATAATTACCAGTTCAAGAGCAAATCTGGTGCTCATAAGCTGTGAATTTACTTAATATCCTGTCTGTCCTAACGATCCCATGGATGACTGTCTCAGTTCTGTGGCGTTTCCGTGAACTGCTGAAAACCTATGTTTCCTTGTGCTGTTGTTTTCTCTCCTTTCTTTTGCCCTTGAATTTCTGATCCTTTCCCAGCAGCCTTAGCAGCATGGGAAATGCTTTTTAATTTTCTACATCTTTAAATTTAATCAGATATGTCACATGTGTGTTGTTCAGGTTTGGTTTTGGTTTTTTTTTTAATATGGGAAAAGCTCAGTCTTCCTTTGCTGTCTAGTGGCATCACTGCAGTGTTATGCTGAGTTCTGTGACCTGCTAGCAAGTGTTCTTCAGAAAAATGCATTTGGTTCCTGCACTGGCATTTCTTCAGTGCTTCTGCTATGAGCATTTATTGCCTCACGTTATGTATCTTGAGCTTCACAGAAGCTGCTTTCATTGCTGCTATGTTGAGGGTGTGACTGTCTTAGAAATACCACAGTTTTGCCATGCAGATTTGTTAACATACAGCAGTTGAAGAACTTTGTAATAACTTTTACTTGCAGATTAATTTTTTTTTTTTAATCAAATAGGTATCCATTAGGGGGCTCTCGAGGTTTAAGATGATCAGCCTTGATACCAATGGCTTCGGAGCTTTACTTCCTAACCCTTTTTTCTTTTTGTTTTACAGAAAAGGTCACGAATCGCCTACAGTGATGAGGTGCGGAATGAGCTCCTAGGGGATGACGGGAATTCCTCAGAGAACCAGGTAGGATGCTAATCAAGAAGCCCTAGTGGGTGGCTGGAGGGTGAAGGAGGTCACTGGCACACTGGGCTTCTCAAGCTGCTCCTTAACAGCATTAGCAACAACTCATGTGGAAGTGATACTGTTTAATGCAAAGCTGGGGTCTTAATCAACTTCAAAATGTTTCTTGGAGATCTTACATTTAACCCTTTAACTTGTGATCACTGTCTGCTATCTCAAAAAAAATCTTTTCTTCTCTTTTCTGTATTATTTAGTACTTAAGAAATAACTTGAAACACGCTGTTTGCCGACAAAGCCAAGGTCTTCACCTCAAACACATGTAAAAGGAATAAAAATGTACATAATGCAGCTTTGATAATAATGCAATATAATTAAATCAACACTGGCAGGCAAAACAAATGAAAGTGCGCTCTCAGAATTAGGCAGTATCCCACTCAGTTTCCTTGTGTGATTCCTTCCCTAACCAGATTTTCTCTCCCTGTACCAAAACCACAAGTTGTACTAATAAGAGCGTGCTTTCATAATGCATGTTGTACTAGGATGCAGAGTGCTATCCACCTCTTTTAATGAATGAAAGCTTGGTAATCCCGAGGCTTTTTTAAAATCTTGTGCCCGTATTGTTGTTCTGCATACTACAGTGAGGATCCTGCTGGACTACTGAAAATTGTAAAGGCACCGTTTTATTCAGGAGACTTTGACCCACCTGTTAATATTTCTTTTTGGGATGAAACTTGTTTGATACTCTGTCTGAAAGGAGAATATTTCTTTTCTGTCTGAAATTTATGTTATCAAAGTCTTGTGTTTTGATTTAGAAGTTAGCTGAAAGTTTTCCTACATGTCATATTTTCTCTTCTGACCAGATAGAATCCAAATTATTTTGCTAATGAAAGTAAAAACTGTTTAAATGTTTACTTGATAAATGTGATATTAAATAAGGAAATGGATCAGAACAATGTTCTGAAATTTTTTGTATATTCTACAGGCTCAGCTCCACTAAGGACAGAAAAAATAAAGACTTGGAGACTTACCTGGTACAATGACTTTCAAAACACAGACCCCAAAACCCTTAATCTTATTCAGTATTTTAAACATGCTCTGTAAATTTTAAACTCTATGATAGACTTTAATTCATACATGAATGAAATTATACACAGGATACAATTTATCTAAAGACACAAGACTGGAGTACAGCAGCTCTGATATCTATGTGAAGACTTACATTTAAAGGACATTAATCTTCATATTTATATATGATAGAAAGGGGAGATTCCAAAATTTGAGTAAAATAAAGAGGGGATCTTATACCTAAATAATGAATTTATGGAGAAGATGATTTTAGGGAGAAGAGTTTCATAGTCTGCATGTCATGATTGTAAATGCAGTCCTGTGAAAGTGTTAAGATTCTCATTTTATTTCTCTTAAGGTACTGCTACTTTTACATTTCAAGAAAAAAATGTGTGAATTCAGACATAAAAGGGCAATTGTGATAAGAAGCTTTACTTATAACAGAATATCTTATGTGTAGGGATGAGATAAAATACTTTATTTTCACTTTTTAAAGAATGTTTAAATAACTGGTTCATATGTGCACTTTTTGTGACTGGTGATCTTTTTTTCCAAACTTGGTGAAAGAGACATGTTCTCATCTCAAGGAACTAAATGATACCCTCAACCATTTGTCATCTTGACGGCTTTTTCTTTCAAATGAGCACTATTTAAATGGAAGAAAATTTTGGCTGCTGAAGGACTCTTGTATAGTCTTTTAGGTAATCAAAATCCTTTTCTATAGCCCAACTTGAAATTATTACCTCTGTATCTTTTAAAGTTCTTCATTCCTTTCTTGAAAAATATAATGAAATAGCACCATAAAAGAGTCACCTAATTTCTTTTAAATATGTGAATGCCAGTATTTTTAAAATACATTATTTATTGTTTTGTTTCAATATTAAATATCACATTCTCTTTTCTTTATTTTATATTTTTACTTATACCTGTACTTACTTACATGTAGCTATGAGTGCAAGCAGCTAGTGCAAAAACTTCAGCTGGCATTGAGCTTATTAGAATGTACAGCTTTCAAAATCAAGTGTAAGCCTTGGGTACTTACCAGATTCTGAACATGGGATATTGTCGTGTTTAACTCAGTAACTTTCACTCCTATACATTATTATATTAATAGAAAACTCGGACTAAATGATGAAAGGATGCTCAGGTATAACTTAAAGCCATATGAAATATTCGAAGATGTCTCGAATGCTTGCTTTCATTTTGTCTGATGGAAATAAAAATAGGTAAACGGACTGATCGTGACCCTAATATTGTAGGATTTTTACTTCTCAATCAATTTGGATTAGGTTAAATTAATTTAACTGAAAAATGGTCGATTTGTTTTCCCCAATTCAGTCACCAAACTGGGAAAGGGGAGAGAAAGTATTCCTTTTCTGACAGAGGAGGTGTTGAAAAACGTTGCCAGCTCAGAATTGCTCCTGTACCAAACCACAAATATTGGTAAAATCTGCCAATAGAAATATTGAGTATCTGGGTAGTCAAGGTTGTTACCCAGAGGCAAACAAGAGATATGAGTTGTTGGTCTTTGTCATTGTGATAGACATTTACATAATGTTTTTGGTGGAGAGAGAAGACAAAAGGAACTTAATGCTTGATGGCTAGTATGACCATATTAAAAAGCTAGAAATAAAACAGGTCAGTATTGGAAAAATAAATGATCTGGATCTTTTCCTCATTCAGCTTCTCTTTTTTTAGTTGAGTTTCAAAGTACAATTACAGCAAACCACAGCCAAGTTATAAGCTGTAATGAATAGGATGATAGGTATGAGTTTCCAGTTGCTCTCAGGAAGAAAGATTGAAGTACAAAGAACAGATTGAAGAATTAGCTAATGGTGATTTGTCTTTTGTCTTCTTCATTTTCCCAACATGTCTCCCAGAAGTAGCAGCCATCGTTTCTAGGTGACACTTATAGAATAACTTGGAATACAATTCCCTTATAGTGATTATGCCAAGATTTAACTGCTTTTACCAGATACAGCATATAGAAATTTCCTGTAAGAAGTTGTAAGAATTATGCAATTCTTTTATTGAAAGTTTCTTTTTAAATAAGTGCAACTTCGTTTGATGAGACAGGTAGTGATATAGTGCTCTTAATGCACCTAGAGTTCGGTAAAGTCACTGCTTAACATATGTTAATTTCTTCTTTATTTGAATCATGTGAATGTAGTCAGATGAGGCACTCAGAGGTTGAAAATCAAGAGCTGTCCCTTCTTGCATGAAAAAAATCCCTACCTCACAAACCCAGTCCCAAAAAATTAGTGTGCGCATTGGGTTGTTATTTCTTTTCCGAGAGTGGTCTTAAACAGGCTCTGTTGCTTTCAAGTCTTGTTTGTCATCCTGGCCATCAACATTTAGCAAATCCCTTGAAAGTTTTGAGTTTTTCAGTGCAGTGATACACTACCTAAAGTCGTAGCCTCACTTTAATAATAATAGAACTGTTTTATGTAGCAATTCATGTTTTTGAGGAAGTATGTGTTGGGTTAAATCAGAAATCACTCTCAACCAAAATAATGTGAGGTTCAATATTATCAACTTTCTTGAGGTGTAAGTGTTCCTTTCTCTTTTGCAGCTATGTTCATTAGTAAGTTTAAATAAATTCACATTGGGTCAAACTGCATATCCGTATACCCATACATTCTGTATGTGATTCGTGGTGAACAAATATTTCGTGTCTACTTAATTTCTGACTACAAAGTTGTGATAATATTAGATTTGGGCTTGCTGTGCATAAAGTGTGTCAAACTTCAGCTACAGACCAGGGGGTGAAGTTGGTCAATTTAATTCGCCAAGATCTAAAGAAGGTCGGTATCATTTCATATAGCCCTGGCAGAGCAGATCATTACCAGACACAAATCTGTTCGTTACATGCCGAGGGTTTATAGCAAAATAAATAGACTGTCATCATAAGTTCAGAAAATTGTGTGTTCGACCCACGATAATGTGTAAAGGGCGTTTAATAGAGTTCAGCATTTATTCGTTATCTATATGCGGACAGAGACGGCGGAGGCGTTATCAGCTTTTTAAAAAAAATTCGGCAGTTTTCTGTGTCACATGACGAGCCTCACGGCCACACGCGTGCGTGCACACACACACACACACACACACATCCCATCTCGCTCCCTCGCTCTCTGTGGTGCAGTTTTGATTTTAGTCACAGCAGAAGGCTTAGCCACAAGAGATTCCACTGGTTCAAACCAGCGTAAACCAGATTTTTTTTTTTTAGCCTACAAAGGAACAGATTACCTCTTGTATCGAATTCTGTATTGCAAAAAAAAAAAAGAAAAAAACCAACTTTGTTTCAAAAATATGCTGATTATCATAACCTAAAATGGTGGCTGCGCACAGCTTAACGCTGTTTACAGTTCAGGAGTGAGCATAATAAAAATAATGTTTCAAAATAGAAATGTAAAGGTAACACATTTTCATCAAGAGCATTGTTAAATGGGGGAAAAATACATCTTTTGTTAATTTGAATGAATATCTTTCAGCCAATGTTAAAAAAAACCCCCAACTCTCTCCCATTACTTAGCTTAGCTGCAAATCCCATGCAGAGCTTAAATTCAGCCATGCAGCACAAACAAGATAGAACATTTTTGTTTGGGACCTATTGAAAAAACAAATGTGCAGCATTTTAAAACTCTCATTGATTATAGCAGGGTGGCATGCCCGGACGGGCTCTATTGCGGGAGAGTCGTTTTAAACTTTGGCCCTTTAAGTATCATAGTCAACTGAAGAATGGTGGCCTCAGAAAGAAAAGATAGCTATGTGATCAACTCCCAGATCGTCTCTTTCTAAAGAGCCTTAATGTTTGCCTTTTTGGGGAAAAAAGGGGGGGAAGAGCTGGAGAAAGAGACCAATTTATGATAGGCCAAGCACTTGAATTTAAGCGCTGGTTTGGCCGACAATGCAGTTTTCTTTATACCAAATTCTAGCAAAGTTCCTTTGGCTCAGTGCAGAAGAGCTGGCCCAGTTCAAGTCAGGGTGGTGTAGGAGCCCTCCTAATTACACCTCGTTAGAGCCTCTCGTCCCTTTTGGTGACGGGGTGAGGCAAACCTTCAGTTTTAGACGAGCCATATGAAACAATAGACAGTAATGGAGGTTCTTTTGTTTCCTTCATGCTGGTGAGACTTTATTAGTAGTAAACATTCCCAGCTTACACATATGTTGAAAATTAGTGTTATGGAACTGTAGGTGAAGTATCAGCATAAACTGAGATAATTATGTAGCTGTTGTAATTTCGAATTCAACTGGAATTGGTGAGAGAACTGTAATTTTTATAAAGAGCCACTCTTGTGCAGATGTTTGTTGTGAGTAATTATACATTTTGTTCCAGTACAAATAATTTATCTATCTCTCTGAGGGGAGAGTATATTACAGCATAGCTTGATCATCAGGCTGGGGTTTTATTTAGTTTTTCAGTAAAGCTGCCAGAGCAATATTATTAGTGTTAGTGTTAGATTGTGTTGATTTATAAGCATAAATAAATAAATATAAATTTATATACGATATAAGCATACACACACACTCTATGTGTATATATATATACACACTGTATAGTGGTCTAGATCAAGAACCTGGAATGGGTCTTTTCTGAGGGAAATACATTTCATGTTGTTCCCTATTCCTTTGTCTCTTTTTAAATATGCTATTCAATAAATCATAGTTCTGAGCTATCTAACTAAGCTGCTTTATTTTTTTTTACCTGGCAAAAACCCTCATAATGAAGTTCAATAATAAAATTACATAATATAGTTATAGTAGAACTCAAGTATATAAAAATTGAAATACTGAAATACATGCTATAAAGATGCAGTCATCTATTAATAAGTTAGATCTGCTAGTAAAATAAGAAATCAGTTGTCACAACTAAAATATACAGAAAACATTCTGAAAACTTGTGTATACAAAACCACTTCAGCTGTACAATCTTCGAAGAGAGGAATAGTAAACTTGTTTTTTTCTTTATAATATAGACTTCTATGAAGTCATTCCCCTTTATTTCATGATGGTGTCTTAGATGTGGTTTAAAAGAGAATTTCACACTATTCTCTTTGTTTAATGTGACAGTGTGAGAAAGTGATCTTTATTCGTTCAAAAAACTCTGCATGTAGTCTATGTTTAGGTTCTTTTAATGTGTTTGTCTGTGATTTTTAAATGCTAAACATGTAAACAGATAAATTGTCAATGTTAATTCTGTATCCTGTCACACAACTGATCTTTCTTTCCTGCCATTTCTTTCCTTTTTATCTTTTTTGTGCGTTCATGTTGCAGTTGATAAAATTACGTGAAGAGGTGAGTACTTTCTTGCTTTTTGTTGTCTAGCTTTCCCTTTAAAGCTGAGTTTCTAAATCTGAAGTAGATCTTTTTGTTCATTGTTGCAGGGAAATCTACACAAAGCAAAAATATTGATTACATTGCTTTAAAATATTCACTGTTGTGCCTCTTTTTCCCTAATAATTGTATACTTACATAGGAATCTCTAGATCAAACCTTAGAAATTAACATTCTTTGATAATGGAATTTTTTTAAAAGGCACTAGAAAAAGAAGGGTGGAAACAAACTCTATTATTTGATCTCTCCAAGAATACCATGATCAAATCAGGTACAATAATAATCATGTTTGCATCACAAAATCTTTGATAGGGAAGGTACATTTATACACTGGTATTGAAAGTGAAAGCATTGCTTTGGTATAAACCTTTGCTGAAACATTTTAAAGATTACACAGTATTTCACAGTGTTTTGAGTATGGTGTGAGGTATTCAGCTTATGTATTATATTGGAGATTGTACACCCACTGAAAATACAGTACAGGTAGATAGACCTACACACATATCAATATTTATTTGTGAGTGTTGTAGATCTGTAGGTGTAACACTAGAGATCAGTATTCCAGAACACCTTTCTTCCAGTTATAAAATGACTCATAAATATTTAGAAAGAAGCCTGTTTTAATGGTCAGTTCCTCAAATGTTTCAGTACATTTTCTGAAATTAATCTCTGCTTTTGCTTACTGTTGTAGCAAAGCAGGTATTTGAACTGCTATTTTTTTATTATTTCCTAGTAGCCACTGTAAAGAAGGTCTGAGTAAAGTCAAGTTTACTTACAGGTCAGATTTCTGAAGGGTTTCATACGGAGAGCTTGGACCAGTGAAGTATTTGAATAAATATATTTAGAAGCACGAGTATTTTAACATCACATATTTGTCTGGTATCTTCTTTGTGGAAAATGTGTGCCCAGTAATGTATCAGTAATATATACTGAACTCTGCAGGAAAGGATTTGTAAGTTTTAGAAATGGTGATGACAAAGAATTGTAAAGTAACCAGATTAAGGACAATTACAGAGAATTCTTAAAAACAGGTAGATATTTGTGATACAAAGATTCTTCACTAGTTCCCCGAATGCTTTATTTCCCCCCTCTTCTCGTGGAGCTGATATTAATATGTAAAAGCTACAGAGTAAAAGAGTTAACAAAAAAAAATTAAATAAAATAAACATGTAACAACATGAAAGCCTTCCCACCACTGCTGAGCTCCCCTCCCCAACAGTCCCAGTATTTAAACAGATGACAGTATTGTTGCAAGGGTTTGTATAGCCTGATTTTGGAGGTTTTTCAGAAGAATAAGGTTCATTTTCTCATCCCTTTAACAACACCTGCATGTCTGTCCCTGTGCTTTTGCAAAGAGTGCAGCAGGATCATTTTTGTTTGCAAACATAAGATTATAGTTTTGTAATGATTCCTAGTTTTTAAATTCACTCTGAAAATTTAATCATACGTAAAGAACAAAGCTGCCACTTATCTGCTTTTCTTTTTGAAATAGCTATGAAAGCAAGTAAGAAAATTCAGGGTATTATTGCAAAGGGCTGCAACTTGGGAGCTATACTGAACTCAGTTATACCTTTTGGATTTTATAAATCCTCTGTGTTAGCCACCTTAAAAAATTTGACATTGCTTCTGGTAATTTTATTTTTTTTGTTTTTCCTTGTTAGCCTCATAAGTTACTTTTTCCTCTCTGCATATGGTGAAAGCAGCAGAAAATAGAACTAAATAAAGGGATTTATTATTTTGTCTTGATCAAACTTGAACAGGTAGAGAGAAAAATAATTTAAAACCCAATTGTTGGCATTCTGTTCTCTGCATGTAAGTACCCACTCTGTGTTGGATAGGTTGTAAATGCAATGGTGTTTTTATACCCAATGCAAAATGCACATTAAAGTTTAAATGAAGGCTAGCACAGTGACTCAGGCATAATTCTTAACTCGTCACAGAGAGAAACATCAAGGCACCCCAATTATAGTTCTCCTAAGGAGGTATGAAGTGATCTTAAAAGAAATTGTGGTTTGCCAAACTGTTTGTTAATAAAACCTGTGCGTTCTCTCATTACAAGGCTCTATTCTCGCACACTTGCCGTACACAGGCTTCCATGGAGGCTGTGTCGCTCTGTCTTTTGAGCTCCTGAGATCTCAGTTTGAATCCAGCCCACATGGAATGACTAAATCTCTAGTGATAGCGTGCCACTTTGCAAAACTTCCTTATATAACTCCAGATAGAAGCTGTTTCTGAAGCTGCAAGGCAGACTGAATCACCTCGCTACCCCCCTCGCAGAGTGCAGGGGATACTATGGGAGAAGGAGTTTGGGGAGGGGTGGGAAGCAGTTGAAAGCATCAGCTGCTGCTATAGGGCATTGATTTCATGTCCAAAGGACAGGGTGCCTCCAAATCCAAACAATGTAAATGACACCACCCTTTATAATAAAATTAGGTTTCATTATAGAATGCCTTGGGTGGAAGGGCTCTGAAATCAAGTTAAGAAACGGCTCTGAGTTAATGTTAGCACCGAGTTCCCAGGGCTTTAGTATTCTGATTGCTCGCAGTTAGACTGAACTGGGCTGGTAATTTATTTTATTTAAATGTGGCTTAAATAGTATATAAAAATATACATTCAAACGCTAATTCTTTCTGTTGGGTAGGTCTTTCACCTTGTGATGTGAGATCTGATTATTTCCCCCTCTCTCCCTTCACATAGCGGGATAGTGTTTTCATTTCCCATATACAGCCCTGTACATCTGTTCTGTAATCAGAGTGTTCTACTCCTTGTGCTCACTCCCAGCCTTTGGTGGTTTCTTAAGTATCTCCTCTCTAACTTTTAGGATTCTTACCCTCTGAACTCCTTTTTATGCCCCACACCTCCTGCCCTTTTCCCCTTCTACTTTTCTTTCTTGAGAGACATCTACATAAGTGTTAGATTTCTGAGGGTTTTTACAAAGTTTAAAATATTTAACACTACTTTAATATGATTTGGAGGGGTACTATTTTGAGAACTGCACCACGCTATTTTTTTTCTTCTAATGGGCAATGAAGAGGAACCAGCAGATGTTATGAAAAGATGCCTTTTAAAAAATAATTAAGCAAAATTAACACTAATTATCTAGATTGACCATGAGTACTAAGAACATGCGCCACTCTAGTTGCTGTCATGATTTCAATTAAAGCATTGTAGCTTGTGGTTTTAAATTTTATTAAGTGCTTGTGCTGATTTTTTTTCTCTTGGTGGCCTGCCCCCCATGAATGCAAAAGCCTTTTTTGCAATTTACTCTTAACCTATCCACTGTGTATTAGACAACTCTATTAATTATTATAGACTGTTATTGCAGCTTTCCTGACCTTCACATTGGGTCCTATCTATGCTGATCTAAATGCATTGTTTTAATGATTTCCAAAAAAAGAAAAAGAGAGGGGGAAAAAAAAAAAAGAAAAAAATTCAAGGCAAGCTTTGATGTGGCT